>OY757904.1:93473206-93516354 GCA_963585895.1 Sepioteuthis lessoniana
AGTTTACAAGTCAAAGTATGTTGAATATTTACTTTTGTTATTATCATAGATCATTTTTTAAAAATTTAATGTTTATTCAGTTATTTATACTTACATAAGTACATACATATAAGTTGGCCGATTGTAGTCAAGGGTGGCCCAAAGGCTCCCTTTTCAATAGCTAAAACACTGAGGTGTAAGGGAGGGTGCTATTCATTTCCCTTGATTGCTCTACTTACTCTTGATCCATATCTTATAATGCTGAGGGTTAAGCAAAGATGTATCAAGTACCACTTCTTGAGTCTTTGGTATGACTTGATCTGGTCTCCCAGACCATTAGCCAAGCCTCTAACCATTATGCCAATGGGCCAGTAACACACACAAATTATATATATAAGCTAAAAATTTCAGGAAGATTAGGAACACAGACTGTTTAAACATTTATACAGTAATAAAAATAATTTATAAATGATAAAATTGGCTTTAAATAAAGGAAATTAAAAGAAAGTTTGAATTAAAATACATGTTAACCTTCAATTTAAAGAGGTAAAAACCATATTCAACAAGAAACAATGAGAAAGGAATCATAATTATTTGATATAATATTCATTATGATATAAAAAAATGAATTTTAAAAAACTTTTTTTTTTAAATAAATAAATAAAATGTTGTTACAAGAAAATCTTTCCCAAGAATATTAGTGGGAAAAAGAATCTCCTTCAATTATACATGCATTTCTAATGAGTAATCATCTCTTATTCCCACTAACACACACACAATTATGTTTTCAACATGTGTTTTGTCAAGATGAACTTTCACCAAGATCTCCAGAAATGTAATTGCTCAGAGCAGGTGGACACAAACTCCTTCCCTTATTCACACTCAATAAACATTTTGGTAAAATAACACCCAAGCTGGCTGTTTTTTCATAACCCTAAGGTTAAAAGTTATCTTTCAAAAAGAAGAATAAATGGGCCATTATTTTTTTTTTCTTTCTTAGTTCTTATAGAGCTGCAAGATAAAAGCCTTCCCTAAAAGAGATAACTAATATTCTGTGTTCAGAAAAATTGAATAGAATTTTTTTAATATATAAAGGGAGATCTCTAAGTAAGTACACACAGTTAATTAGAATAACTAGTGATAACACCTTTCATAATGACTGATTTTTAAACATTAAAAAAAAAACCAAATTTGTTGAAATAAAGATGATTAATAACCAAACATTTGGGTTTTTTTTCTTTGATAAAAACTTGAAAAATTTTGATTGATTGATTTCACAGCATGTCAACCTGTCTAGGGTTATTTTATGTAGAGTGGAATCACACACATTGTTTAAATGTATTTGCACAAATGTTATATGGTTTCAAGTATTCCAATCAAATATGAATAATTTTAAACAGATCTTTTTGACCCATAGATAGAACCCTAACAAGTACTACCACTCTAGGTTAAAGTGCACCTGGGAATAATGACAATGAAAGAGTATTCCAAAAATAACTTGAGATCAATATATAAAAAAATATTTTATTCATAGTATGTTATTGAACCTATGATACATATTTCAATATTGACACTTGATGAACTTTGAAAAATATCTCCCTGTAATATCATGTCATGAAAAACTTCTTAAATGTGACAGACTTGAAAATAACTTCTTTATAAATATATTAGTCATAAATATTCATTAAATGCACTGCTAGTTTAAAAGAAACTGAATGTGAATTTGTACAAGGAATTCAGACAGAACGTTTGAGAATGTGGAATTACATTTCTCAAAATTATTAGCAAAAGCACTCCTTGCCATTTTCTCATCAATCTATTCATGCTGAACATTGTTCTCAGCATCAAAAAATATAAATAAGAGAAAAGAAAATGTCTGATAACATAAGTGCTTCTTTTGTAACATCAAAATGTACATACTTATCTCTTCTATAAAGCAACTACCTTCAGGTATAAGTCATTAAAGTTAACTTTTCTACTTTCATTATGCTATGAAGGATTCTCTGAAAATAATAAGAAAAGTTGGTGACCTCAGTCAAGGGTGACCAGAAGGCTCCCTTCTGAATAGCTATTACACCGAGGTGTAGGGGAGGGCACAACTCCTTTCCCTGGATTGTTCCACTTTACCCTTGATCCTTACCTAATAATGCTGAGTGTTAAGCAAGGCAGCATCAAGTACCATTTTTTGAGTCTTTGTTATGACTCGACCTGGGATTGAATCCCAGTCTCCAAGACCATTGGCAAACACTACACATTAGGCCAACAGATACAGAGCATATACCATTGGATATAACAAATTTTCTGCCACAAAACACTGTTTTTCCACAATCAACATCATTGAACAATAGTCTGCAAGATACACTCATCAGAGAGTGAAAACAACGCCTTCAATTTTATTATGTTGACTCATAATACAAGAGATGGACATTGGTGGTATAGCAGTAGAGCTTGAAACTTCTCACCAATAACCTATAATTTGAAAGCAAAGATATGTCAATGAATCCCCTTATGCAGAAAAAATTTGCACCCTATGATCTTCATTGACATTTGCTGACATTTACACAAACCCAACAAAGGACTTGAACACGGTTAAGCAGTGAGTACTGAATTTCAAAAGTCATAGATGACTTGTAAATCAAGTTTTGCTAATACTTATCAACAAAAATTTTCACTAACGGAAATACATATACACAAAATATGTATGTATATATATATATATATATGATAAATAAAAAATTTAAAAAATTAATAATCAGTCAATGTTAATATTTAATAGTCCTTAGCAGCTGTTTCATGTTCAATATACTTATTCAAATGAACATTTAGTGTTTTATACAATTATTCAAATGAACAGTGTATTTTTTTGTTTTTTTATTACTTCAGTCTGCATACTTTTTTTTACATATAATTTCATTTGATATGATTTGTCAAATATATCAAGACTCTTCTAATGTTGATTTTGAAAAAAATTTTTTTAGGAATTTGTTTTCATCTCTAAATTTTGATATTAACTCATTTTTTTTTCAAAGTTTTGTGTTTTTCCTTTAAAATATCATTTCTAATTTTTCCTTTAGAGGAGTTTCGTCAATATGATACTGTTTTCTTAATCCCTTTCTATTCTACTGATGGATTCTTTCCTTCCTCTCTTTTTTTACTTAATATATTTGAATATATCATTTCATTTTTTTCAAGTTCATCATATGAATGCATGTGTGTGTGTGTGTGTGTGTATATATATATATAAATATATATACACATACATCAACATGAGTAAAAAATATTAGATAAGTGTAGACAAAACACAACTTACAGTCATAATTATATACAAGAGTAAAGTGACATAAATATTAGTGGCAGGTGGATTCCAGTGACGTAAAATTTCTTCTTCTTCTAAGTCATCAGCTTGTCCTGCTGTCCATGTGATGTTGCTGAAGAGTTCATTGATAGCTTGACGTGCTGTAAGCTACAAAAATAAAGAAACTCATTTCAGTGTGAAAGAATTCTTTTAAAATGATCAAAATTTGTATCACAGGTTTAAATGCATTTTTTAAGAAGAGTTACTGAAAAGATCTCAGTCCAACCAAATATGACCAAGTCATGGACTATCAATGCAATTTTCTTTAACCCTTCCTAAAAATAAAATGCAACAAAAATTACAAAGGTTATTCCCTTCTGGGTTGGGCTTAGAACTTTTCAGCACCTCCTCATATGCATATAAATAAGAACAAACAAATCAACGGAAACTTACTGAATAGTTTTTTTTATGTTCAGTAAAATACAGAAATCAAAAGACAAATAAAGAATATTATTAACATAATATGCTCATGGTGGTGGTGGTGGTGGTGGTGGTGGTAGTAGTAGTAGTAGTAGTAGCAGTAGTAGTAGTAGTAAAGAATCAAGGAAAAACTAAAATTTGAAAAATAAAATGTACAGCAGTAGGCATTACTAAAATTTGAACTCAGGATTAACTATGATTTGACCAGTATATTTCAGTGCAATAATTTGAAGATCTTCCCCTACACATTCCAACAATTCTGACAGGTTGATGAATGGCCCTGCACCCAAAACACAGGCAATCTGTGTTTGCTACAAAATTATTTTTGCTAAGTTATGCTAAATCTGTGCAAAGCTCAATTCATGATAAAATCTGTCCCATAGAAATAGGGACAGGTTACCCAGACATTCTAACATGTCCGGACTGGTTACCCAGACGTTCTAACATGTTCGGACTGGTTACCCAGACGTGTTAGAATGTCTTGGAAATCTGTTAGTAGAAGCTTGATGAAGAAAAGATACTTTCTGTTGTAACCTAACAAAAGGTTCCTGAATGAGAAATAACCAAAACAGAGGTTGGAAATAAAATGAAAATCTGTATAACATCAACAAAATACAATACTCGTCAGCAACATGAAGATAACCCACTGCAGTGGTGACTACTTAGTAAGCATATTTACCCGCCTCACAATAGTGTCCGACATACCCAATAATGTTCATAGGTATGGTCTATCACAGTTTCTCTTTAATTTTTGTGAAGTCATTAACATTTCAAAATAAGTTTAAAACAACTGAACTCTTTAGTGTTTGTTTTTTGTCACTACAATATTTCAATAATTTATTCTACAGCCTTCAGTTGTATAATCCTGAAGAAGTGAGAGAAACAGCTATTTCCTATCCCTCCTTACACATTTATTGAACAAGATGATTGATCAAGAAAGTCAAAATAGGATTAGATGGAAAGTAAAAGTAATAGTAACACAAAAAATTAAACAGAATTGAATTTCTTTTTTAAAAGTTGTTTCTTAAGATTAAAATACAATTACTGCCATTGTCACTAGAACTCACCTAAATATCACATTATTATAAAAAAAAATACACAAGAAAAAGAATTTGTCCTTTTCCCTTAAGACTAAATGCAACGGCCAAGTTTTATGCTAGGCTACTAAGACCAGTGAAGTTCTTGCAAGGAAGGCAGTTGTAAAGTTGGTGACATTAGTCGAGGGTGACCCAAAGGCTCCCTTTTCAATCACTACCACACCGAGGTGTAGGGGAGGTTGCTACTGTTCCCTGGATTGCTCCACTTTACCCTTACCTTATAATGCTGAGTGTTAAGCAAGGTGGCATCAAGTACCATTTTTTGAGTCTTTGGTATGACTCGACCTGGGATTGAACCCCGGTCTCCTGGACAATTGGTGAACACTCTACTCATTAGGCCAATGGTACATGTTCCAAAAAAGGTAAAACCAAAGATGACAAGAATTTTTTATTTTATTTTACTAAATGACCATACAAAGAGAAATCAAATTATGAGGACTCTACTTCAGAAATAGATCCACACTAAATACCAAAAGTAAAACTTCTATTAAAGATTTTCTCCGATGGAAATGAACATTTCAAGCATTTCCTATCAAAGACTCAAGTCAGAACTAATGCCAACAAAGAACATTTCTGAGAACAATGAAATGTATACTTCCTAAAAAACTACTCTTAAAATAAAGTTATTCATTCATTAAATTTAGATTATATTGCTTGCATTTTGAGTTGCTTATTTTTATATGCATATATTTACCCAGCCTCTCAACCATTAAAAAGGATGCAACACAAGGTCAATTTTTAAGTGGAGTACAGCTCTTTGAATTCAGAGTTTTCCTTCAAGAATGATTGCTAAAGTTAAAGAACTTAGTCTTCTGTATTTACCTCTAACTGAAGAGAGAACAGATGGATTCATGCCTTTTCCAACAATATTAATGCTACGTGAAATGCAAACAACTTTGTCCAGGATTTGAACTTAGGTCATCAATTCCCTTTTCTATGATGATAACTGTTATGCTAATCACATCTCTATTATATCTACATGTAACAACCACAAACAAAAAGGATTATCAATCTTCATGACAAGGGCAACATAAGAACAATCCTAAACAAAATATTCATACTTCCTCTTCACAAAACCTGGTGAAATTTTAAACCCAAACTATTCATACCTTTCATAAGTGATAATAGTTTGAAAACTATTGTTCAGTTATCTGATACCTGGCAGTTATAAGTTCAATCTTTCAGTCAGGAAAAACATAACATTATATACTCTGGTTCAGTGGAAAAGACAATTAACATCTTAGAGATGCATTAACTAAGAAATGGAAGTATGGACATTAAAATGAGAACAATCTACATTATTCTAGTGAGTTCAGGTTGTAGGAGTCAAATTTCTCTGTGAATTGTTGGTGATGAACTAACTAGAACACCCTTATCTTGCATTATTGATAAATTTTAACAGTTTGTCAACCTATCTAGGATTAATTATAGCTACATTAGGGAATTGCATTCATAGACCTCTAACAGGTACTACCAGTCCAGGACAGAATGGACCCAAGATTAATGGCAATGGAGATCTACTCCACACTCCCTAGATCTCCAGAATTGAAGCCTCATCATCAGATGCAGTTTCATGTCATACTCAGAACACTCCTTTTTACAGTGGTATTCTAATGCAGTTTAATGCAAGATAACATCCCTGCCAAGGGCTGTAATCTTGCATTGATTAAATTAATAATAGTCAAATAATGTCCCTTCACGTTGGCCTTCCACCATCATCAAATTGTACTGGTAGTAAAGATTTCCCTGGCCCTCTTACACCATCCATCCCTATCATCCATTGCGCCTGGCAGGTTTTCTAGTCTGCATCTTGTGTCCACACAGAGTTGATGTAAGTCTTTGCTGATTAGCCAACACTGAAATATCCATCTACAGGAGTCCATAAAAGAACACTGCTTATGATTTTATCCTTGCTTCTCCAGCAGTGCTCTGCATGTCTTCTTTGACTGACTCAAATGGTTTGTGAGATAAAAGGTAATTGGCCATACAGCTGCTGTTTTTTAGGGTGTTGCTTCCAGGATTTGTTCAAGACACTACACAGTATTCCTGTGTAGTTCCCATCTAACTTTTTCTCCATGTATTCTGTCTTCCACCAACATTTTATTATCATATTTTAAAAAACTTCTTCAGATTATAACAGAGACATTGTAAAATAGACATCAGCTAATTTTCTTTCAAAAATTTCAATTCTTGAAGATAAAAAAAACAAAACATTTCAATTTACTACTTGCCATATCAGTGTTAGTTGTTTTTTGACACAGTGATATAGAAATAAAGAGCTTTGAGGCCACACTCTAGATGTTTACTGATAGATTATTACTAGGCATAGTTCTATCATGTATGATGAGATGATTTATGATTGTCATTTTTGTTTTTCATAGAAAGTGGCATTACTCTTGGTGAATTGAGAATGCAGGTGCATTGCTCAAGTGAAATACTTTCAAATCAGTCTTGTAAAGAAAGAAAGAAAGCATGGAAAAAAAGAATATGGGAAATTAAAAAATAAAAAAAAAAGGTAAGAACATGAAGGAACACAGAGGAGGAGGAGGAGGAGGAGGAAGAAGAGTGAAGTATAGAAAGTTATACTGACAGAGGAAAATCAAAGAAAATCCACAAGCATAAGTGATTAAGAACTGTAGTCTGCCTACTTTGTCTTGACAGTAAAATAGACATCAAATCTGACTTGCGTGTGTGTGTGCATGTGTGTGTATATATATATATATATACACACACACACACACACACACACACACACATATACACATGCGTGCGCGCACACACACACCATACTTGACGGCATATAAGATGCATTTTTTTAAATAAAAATATCTTTCAAAATTCCCCTGTGTTTTATATGCCATATGTAGGTTTAAAATTTGCGATAGTCAGCCAAAACTAGCTACCTGGCAACTCATAAGCTTAGACTTTGGAGTAACTTTCATATACCTATTGTCATTATTTAAAAGGCTATCATGCAGATTAAAAGTGTTATCATTGATAATATTCGTTATATTAATTTCATCACATTTAATATTAGTACTTTATTTTTTTAGTTGATTTGCCCTGCTGAAATATGCCGTCAAATACAGTACTTTAAGATAAATAGGTTAACAAGTGAATTTGCATTTAGGTCATTTATTCTTCTGCAACATGTATTTCTGACATTTTAAGCAGTCTTCAAAAAGTAAATAGTTTATTTGAGTGTTCTTTTGGTTTTTATAGTGGTGATTATTTTCATAGGGTTGCGGTTCTTTTGAAATCCAGGATTTGTCAATGAATATCCAGTTTGAGTTAATTGTCCATGATAAACTTTCATCTTTGCATTTTAAAGTATTTACTTTTTCTCTCATTGGACCAACAGGAAAAAAAAAATTAACACATACACACACACGCTGATACTATTACCTCCTCTCAGTTCCTATAAGTATCAATAATCCTTTTCACCATACCAAAAATTAGTCAGGTGGTAAGAGGCATAGTAAAAACTTAATCTAGTGCCTACATTTAAAGATTAGTTCAGACTTTTTATTTAATAAATAATCATAATCAGGGAAACTTGATTTGCAGTTTTTCTTCTAAACACAACCTGCATCACTAAGAACAAGTTATGTGTGTGTGTGTCTCATACTCTGTTTTGGTTTGGTTTCTTTGTTTAATGGCATATTAACCTTTGTAGGTTATTTAATGCCAAAATCATTCTCTTAGAAGAACAGTAGTGGTACTATTAAACCTACACCTGGGAGGATAACGGGGTTCATACCTTTCCCAAGAGTATTTGTCTGAAAGTGAACATAATAGCACGACTGGAGTACGAACTCATTTACTACGATTCCGTAGTCCATTGCTTTAACCATTACACCACAAGGACATCCCCTACTCTATTTTATATATACTTAGATTACATAATTATTATAAAATCATCAAAGAAAAAGAAAACCTATTTCAAGCTTGTGCAAAGGAATTTTTCTGAGCAATTATCCAGTTATTACCATGATTGAAGAGAATAACAAAAATCAAAACAATGTGATTAAATGAAATTGCTATTAAAATGAATCCAAACTTTTTATAAAATTTGTATTTTCTTTATACATTACAAAATCAGTATTTTTAAACTTTCAGCATACCACTTAAAACAGTGTTTTTATAAAAGATTATATTACAGTATAAAGGTCAATGTATGCTTTAGCTTAAAATTTTTTAAAAAATAGAAAAATAAGCTAATGTAAAACAGATGCAACTTCACCAACAAAAGAATTTTTGTGGGCATGTGTCATTCCAACTTAGAGAGTTCCTGGAGATTTGAAACCAGACACAGCAAAACAATGATTTACCAAGAGAAAATCTTGAGAGAGAGACCCATAACGTAATTCTTAGTCTTGTAGTCAGTCAAGTAAATACAACTTTAAATCAAGTCTTCAGTTGAAATTTAAAGAGAAAGCAAACATTTTCTTTTTAAGAAACAAGATAAATGATATATAAGAAGAAATAAAGATGACATTCTTCTGATCTTAGTATTCAAGAAAAAAAAAAACAAGTAAAACCTAAATTTTTCAGACTCTAAACAAAGTCCCCAGCCACCTTGTTTCCACAGGTGCCATGATACCCATGGACTCTTTTGTATATGCCAGCCACAGACACCCATTAATATTACAATTACATATTTTAAGTCTTTATACCTATGACTTTCCTCAACTGGTTTCTCTTGTGTCTTCTTCAAAATCAAATGTTAACACCAAATTCACAAACAGTAGATGCTCTCAAATAAATTTAATTGATCATTATTATGATCTTTAATATCAAATTTGTGATTTCAAGTAAGTGTTAATAGCATGATGATTATCATAGTGAGAAATAGATTTGACAATCAGAGTTCAAATCCTGGATAAAGTAGTTTGTATTTCCCGTAGTGCTAACCTTGGGAAAAGTATGAATCCAACTATTTCCCTCTCCATCCAACGTAAATAGTAGGGAAAAGTGGGCATTTTAGCCTTGTGTCACGTGGTATGCCACTGAGAGGGAAGAAGTAAGATCAATTTCCCCTAGCCTTCTGTGTTTGAATTAACAGGTCTCAAAGATTGACCGTTAAAAGAGGAATATGAGTGAAAGTCAACTCCTCACGGCCTGCCTGTTGAACGAAGTAACGAATCCAGGTCAGAATGAAAGCCAAGGGCTGCCTACACTCTGTGACCGGGTGGACGGAGAAGGAATGTAGGTCATTGAGTAGCATGACCGGATGAGGTGGAGGAGGAGGAAGGAGCCAAATGATTGGCCGAAGCCTTAGCGCCGGAAGTAGTACCCTTTTCGTCAGAGGAAAAAGGGATAAAGAATTTCAGTTTTTAGGACGGAGGTTGCCGTGAGAGGATGTGCTGACCTGATGCCAAAAAACTCCCGGGTACCTCGCCGGTGAAAAGAATTGAGTTCTGGGACAGCAGTCAGCATGACAAGATGTGTTGAAACTGTCGCCGAAACTCCAGGGAAGAGTGGAAAGAATCTTGGACAGAAGATAATCGGTGCTTTCCCACCAAATTCTACAGAATACCGCTCACCCATAAAAGAAAGGAATCTAGGAAATGAACTCCTCGAAAAAAAAGATAAGTACATCTTAAACTGTTTTTCCTCCAAACCTTCCCAAATATTGAAACTTATATGTATTCAGAAAAGGAAAGAAATAGACCGAAGAAATTTGTTTCACAAACTGGAAACAAACGAGTGGACTTAACTACTTTTTCAAGTTTTAAAAGTAAAGAAAGAAAGAAGAAAGAGGAAAAGGACTGTCGAGAGAGACATTTGTGTTTAAGACTGTCTGCTGGTGATATAGCCAGCACCTTAAATATTTGTTTGGTCCTCACGTATTAAAATTTTGTTATAATTTAAATGTCCGCTCATGTCGAAATTTATTCATTATGTTGTTTATCTGTCGAGTTGCTTTCTTTTGCATATATCTGTTTCAGCTTCATTCGCTTCAATTTATTCTCGCTACATGTCTTATTCGCCTTTAAAAACATTACATGGGAAATTGGAATTGCTGACTACAGTGAATAATATTTTTTATCTTAACCTAGAAGTCCACGTTTTCCATTATCTGAGGGGGTAGGAAAACGAAGTGACTTGGTGGATGTGTGTAACGTGAAATTTGGAACCCCCCTTGCCAGCGGCAGTCAGTTTAGCCCCAAATTAACCCCCACATTATCTGCCAGTTCCCATATGCCCGAAAAAGGAATCTTAACTAGGACTTATTTTGCAAGGGGTCAAGTGCCAGACTGTCCCGACGTCACACATGCATAAAATAAACTCCCGTCCTGGGATAAATATTTATGCACCGTCACACTTGGTGTAGCAAAGAGAAGGAAAACTCTGAATTCAAACCAGTATACTCTACTTAAAAATTGACCTGGTGTCACATCCTGCTCATAGTGGAGGGATTGGATGAATACATTCGAGTAAGTATTGTTGTTAAAATAAATTTTGCATCTAAATTATTTGGTGAAAATATATTCATTAATTATGTATTATTAACAAGCGTGTTTATTAGTGTAGGGAATAGCAGCAATAAAAGACAATAAAACTGGTTATCAAAAAAATTTTTTTTTCTTTTCTTTAGTTTATTTGAAATTGTTACTTGTGTATTATACTCATTATTTTGCATCAAAACTGCATGTTATATATGGTATTATGTTCAAATTATGAACTTACTTTGATTCTTTTTTCTCTATCAATACAAATAATTTGTTTTTTGCATAAAATTTAACAAGAATTAAATATCATGCATGATTTTTATTCTTAAGTCCAAATATAAATTTGACTTGAAAGGTGGCATTCATGGTCATTATGAAAGTGTTCTTGGACACAAAAAGTTTGGAGATCCCTGACCAAAACATTATCAAATTAAAAACTACTAAGTTTTAAACAAGACATGTTTTTTCTCCCTCCACCTCACTAATATTCAGAATAGTGTAAGACTTACAAAAAAATTATTCATATAAATATGAATAAAAATTTACTGATTATTTTTAGAAAAACAAAATCTAATCTATATTGTCTCAAACACAGAAATGAAAGATTTTCAGTCATCCCTTTTGAAATAATCAAGCTTAAAAAGCTGAAAACTTTTCTTTTCTTTTAAAATTTTTTAAAGAGTAATCTGATTGATTTTTAACAGCATTTTAACCTGTCTAGCATTATTTTATATCAAGAGGTTAAGAAATTGTGTTTATAGTACATTTATATTTCTGTGTAATTGTTTCTTAAGTTTTTTTTTCCGGATATTCAAGATATCAAGTATTCCTATTTAATAAAAATAATTTGCACACAGTTATATGGTTTCAATTATTTCTATCTAATACTAATAATTATATGGTTTGTTTTGGTTTTATGGCATATCAACCATTGTTAATTATCTAATGTCAAATCCTGTTTTTACATATATATCAAATATATGATTTGTAAACACATTTTGTAGATACACATAGTTAAATGATCAAACAGTTCTATTTCTGACAATTCAGTTTAGCATAAGTCATTTGTTTGCACTCAGTTTAAATGATTTATCATAAGTCATTTGTTTTCACAATTTAAATGTCAAACAGTTCTATTCAACCCATAGATAGGGCCCTATCAGGTGCTACCACTCAGGGCCAGATTGGATTTGGGACCAATGGCAATAAAGGGGCATTCTGCATTCCCCAAAGCTCCAGCATTACTGGAGTCTCACCATCAGATTATTTAGTTTCATATCCAGGAAATTCAGGCGGGGGGGGGTCATTTTATGCAGTCAGTGCATTCTACAGCTTAATAATTATATGATTTTAAGCAATTATTTCTATTCAATAATAGTCATTTGTTTGCACAAAGTTATATGGTTTCAAGTTTCTCATAATAATCTTTAGTAAACAACAATTTAGCTTCAAGAAACCATTCTTAATACAAATAATTTACAGTTTTATGACATTAAGTATCCCTACTGAATACAAATGATTTATAAACTGATCTGACTCATAGATAGGACCCTAACAGGTGCTATTAACTCAGGTCAGAGTGGATCTAGGAGTAATGTCAATGAAGGGGTACTCTACATTCTTTAGAGCTCCAGAATTGAAGCCTCATCATCAGATTCACTTTAGTATCATACCCAGGACACAAGAAATCTGAAAAGCATGTTACCTTCATTTAAACTTCAATGTCCTTATTAACAAATTGAATAAAAATACTTGCACAAGCCGACCAATAATAGAGCAAAGGTTTTTTGCCACAGAAACATTCTTCAATAACAAGTCAATTTGATAAAGTTAGTTTCTAAGGGGAATTAAAACTTTGACATTTTTTAAAAATTAAAAAGTTATTAAAGATAGACATCAAAGAATTGAGTTTATAATAATTTGTATTTGTCATAAATCATAACTTAAGTCATTTTAAATGCAATAAATTTGTCAAAAAAAGAACAAATTAAATTTAGATTAAAGCTTTCTGTTCCCACAATTTTTTGCTTCTTTTTTTCTTCCTTTTACAATTAAGACTTTAGTCACAAATTTTTACAAAACTATTAAAGAAAAGAAAAAATAAATTATATACCTGACCAGCAAAAAATTGTCCAAGGCCAGGAGGGAATGTCAATGTAGAGATCAATATGGCTATCATACCAGGATAGAGGAATCGACTGTCAAGAAGTAGAAAAGAAAAAGTCAAGTAAAAATAATGACAATTGAGATTCATTTTTCAACAAAATTTATTTATGAATAAAATAAATATGAATATAAAGGTAAATTTAATTTGACTTTAGTATTATTACTACTACTGCCTGCTTAAAGATTGCCTTCAGCAGCCTTTAAAGTGTCAACTCACATCCTATTTAGAGAATTTATATTATAATTTCAAATGAATAAAGGAAAGTACTCAATAATTGGCATGTAACCATTAACTACCTTAAATCATAATTATCATAGCAAGTGTGAATGGATACTCCAATATATTGGATTGGAAATTGGTTGGTTGGTTGTGCTTTGTGGCATATCAACCCATGCTGGTTATTCAATGCCAAATCTTGCTTATACATATATATAACTTGTAAAGGAATAATTTGTAGATAACACTATTCTTAAACAAGCCAGAGCTCATTTGTTTGCTCACAGTTCAATGGTTTCAAGTATTGCTATTTATTGTTTGAACACACTTAAATGGTTTTAAGTATTGCTAACACAGACTACCACTCCAGGTCAAAGTGAACCTGAAAGTAATGGCAATGAAGGGGTATTCTACATTCCCCAAAGCTCCAAGATTGAAGCCTCACCACATCAGATGCAGTTTAGTGTCATATGCATGACACTAGTTCTATCTGACCCATAAATTGGACTCTAACAAGTACTGCCACTTTGGGTCAGAGTAGACTTGGAAGTAATGACAGTGAAGCAGTACTCCACATTCCCAGAACCTCCAGGACTAGACCCTTAGTATTAAATGATTTAGTATCATATCCAGGACTCTTGTTGGGGGTTTGTGGGGAGGCTTACCCCTATGCAGAGATGCAAATGATATATTCTACAGTTCCAGCTGAGTGGGCTATGCATATAAGTGAAATCAAGATTTTATATTGACTGCCATTATGAAAAACAATGATACACTGAAATAAAAGATGCACATTTTTTTAATGCTAAAACCACTTATTTCTGTAGCTGATTAAGTTATCTTAATATCCAATTTCTTTTTAAATATTTCAATATGAGTTTTAAAATTCAAAGGTACTTTGAATTACCAGATTTTTTGAAAAATAAAAATGATCTAAGGTGAGTAATTCCAAGAAAGAGTTATGTCCCTTACAATATTTTTAAATATCTAAAAATACTGAAAAGCTTTTAAAAACTGCACCTTAAAGTAGTACATATTATCAAATTTTTTAAAGTATTCAAATGTCTCCTAAATTTCTTTTAAGCATTATCATTTCCAGAAGTTTATACATTATTAATTTTTGTCTTTAATTTTACATTGAAAGCTATAATCATTTACATTTTTTTATTACTCAAAGTCACCCAAAGAAAGGCTACTTGGCTACTAGAGACCAAGTTACAAAATGACAATTGAAGACTGAAGGCTATAACAAGAGTATAACAATAACACAACAAAGCAGACATCCAAACAAAGACAAAACAAGATACTTATTAACTCTGAGAGGAAAACATTCATGAAAGGCTTAAATCTACAGTGCATATGATCAAGGAAATAAACTGTTGGAATTAAATATGCATCTGGGATCAAGAAGAATTTTAAGATAATGGATTCTTCTCACTAGAGACAGCAAAATGGGTTCTTAGTGAAAACTTTTGAATGGATAGAACCAATGAATGCAACTCAATGAAACATTTAGAGGTGGATCCTTTGCCAGACAATTCTACAGTCTGAGACAATTTGTAAGGCTTAACGCATGGTTTGTTTGTTTTTCTACTATACTCACTTGGGTAAAGAAAACTTAAAAATTCAAAGTTAACACAAACACACACACAAAAAAGAAAAAAAAAGAAAGAAAAGCAAAACTGCCACACATTTAAAGTTTAAAAGAAAAACACTAAACTGCAAAAAAAAGAAAATCCAAAGAAAAAACAAAAACACTGAACATAGAATTAAAAAAAAACAAAAAAACACTGAACTGTAATAAAAAAGAAATAAAATAAAACAAAACACTGAACAGTTACAAAATGAAATGAAAAAGACAAGGAAGTTTTAAAATTTTCTCATCTTTTCTGCTTCATTTTATAACTCACACAACCTGATGAAAGGCTAAAAACCAAAATGTTTAACCTTGACAAATAATTCTATCAATAAAATCATCCTTTTAAGACTGTTTTTTTCATCATATATATATATATATTGCATTTAAAAGGAAACTCAAACCTGGTTAAATTGTCATTATAAATTTATTTCACTAGTGAAATAAATTTATAGTGACAATTTAACCAGGTTTGAGTTTCCTTCTAATTGCACTATATACACTCTGTATGTGAGTTTTGTTATATAAACCTGGAAAGAAAAAAATGTAACAATAGCTATACATCGAGCACTCACATAGATTTATATGATATTCCTCATATATTCTATAAACGAATAATCCACACCCACTGTCTTTGGACGCTGACTGGATGTTACTTTATATATATATATATATATATATATATATATATATATATATACACACACACACTCACACAAACACACATTTCTTCAAAATTGTATATAACTACTGAATTAATAACAAAGAGTTCATTTAATACAAAATATAAAAGTAGTATTATACAAAGATGGTGTTGTGAAGCCTATGTAACACTGGATACCTTAAATATTTGAAACTATAATGGTTTCATCAACAGCTGAATTTTCTCAAATACAGATTTGAAGATCAGTTTAAATATTTTTTCCTAATATATAAGCAGATGTTTCTTGGAAGATAGGCTTAAAAGAAAACAGATATATAATATATGAGACTATTTACTTTTTCTGAAGAAATGCTGACATCCGTTTGTGTTTTCTTGTGAAAAGGATGATCCTTCTATGAAGAAGAATGAAAAGAGATCCACCAAAGCCACAGGCAACCCTGGAAATAAATAAAAAATTATCTACATATTTTTGAAAGGTAAACAGTAAGATTTTTTTTTTTTTTATATATATGAAGTATGGTCAAAAAGTATTGAGATTGAAGCTGTATTTACTAAGAATGAAATGAAAAATGAATGAAACATTGATTTTTTTAAAAATCGTTCCCTTAGTGACAGTGAGTCAAAGCACCTCAGAAACTCCTCTTTTGATATGATGTGAAGCAGTACCAGTGTATTTCCGTTAATGTCCTCCACATTCCCTTAGTTTTGGAAAAAATGGTTGCAAGAGTCTAAATCAGGTGAGTTAGGAGTGTACTGAACTTGTACACACAATCCTGTGTTTTACCTAAATTGTTGATCAAGAAATATTGAGAATTGGTAATAATTTCATGTAGACAGTCATCTCTAGACCATCATTTTTCATTATATGTTGCTCATCTGTGTGTACATCTTTCTTTAAAGCTTCAGTCTTGATACATTTTAATCATAACTCATAAACAATAATTGACACACTTCAAGATTTTTTACATTTAACTGCTAGTCAAAGTAATTGTAACCATGTCAGACATTTCTAGTCCTAGATGAGGTTATTGGTTTCTATTGCTTGCTAAAAATCTTTAACTGATTTTTCTCTTAAGTCAAGAAAAGATATCACGAAATGATCATTTGGAAAAGTTCACCATAAGTCAAAACATTCAAGCAGTTTCTTCTAAGAAATAATTAGGAAATGATTCATATTAAAAAAAAATACCATCAAATAGACAAACAAAATTTTTTAAAAAGTCATTACTTTGTGCAAGTTATAGATGTTCAAAATATGAAATATCAAGCAACATAAAATATACAATAAAACTGATGCCATAAACTGATCCATTGGCTAACAACAAAATTAATGCCATTTTAAAAAGATCTATTCATTAAAAACGCACGAATATGTTACTGTAATAATGACTGAGGGAATATTTTCTTCCTTGGAAGGTAAATGTAGTAACATGACTGACTGATTTTAATGGCATGTTAGGGTTATTTTAGACTCAGAGGTTAGAGAATCACATTCAGTGTACATTCATATTTACATTATTGTATAGTTGTTTCATAAGAGGGATTTTTTGTACATGATCCAACTGAATGTAAAGAAATCTATTTGATCCATAGATAGGACCCTAACAGATACTACCGCCAATGTTATGCTGAAAATATACCTATTTCTAATTTAGCAGCAAAATATAGAAAGTCACAGAAAATTAAAAACTTATTCTCTAAGCATATTTCAACTATAATATAATTTTAAACCTTAATGTATTTGTATTGCTACATCCTAATCAGGAATGTCTAGAGTTTAATTAACTTGATATAAAATGCACAGGTGCAAGTGACATTTATCTTGTTTTAGCTTTCCTCGTCCGCATAAAAAGATCTTACAAAGGTAAACAAGATTAGTAAAAAAAAAAGAGAGAAGCAGAAAGTGGAATAATACATGACACAGATTCATAAAGTAGAGAATCTTACATATTTTATATACAAGAATACATTTTAAATCACAGCTGAAATTTATAAGATCACAAATGTATTTGGGTGTTTTTTTCAGCAGCACAAAATACTTTTATCAATACATCTTCTGCACTTGTGAATGGATTTAAAAAGGAAGCTTATACTGTTAAAAAATTCTTATCTATAAACCATGGATTCATTTGAGACCTCTACAAAAATGAATTTAATTCTATTTTTTAATACTAAATTTAATTTTATGTTAATGAAAGATAGAGAATGTAAACAAAGAATTTCCATATAACAAATGAAGTTGGTGGCTGGATAAAATGAACCTTCAAACAAGATTTACTACTAGGGCTATAGTTTGCCAACCTCAGATATGGATTATTACAATGGTATCCTGGAGCAAAGTTAAATAACTACAAAATTTTTAAAGAAAAATCAAATCATCTCATAACCTAATAGATCATTAGGGCCCCATATTGGTCTAACCGGGTATCTCCCAGAACAATGGGAGTTACTTAATGCTATCTTTCTACAAGTAATATACCACAGGTTCAAAGGCAATGCTATTCTTTACTAAATGGCAATGATTATTTGAACTCTTAAATACATACCCTATGCCAGCAAATATTATCAGTTCCAAAGCATCAAATGGGACTTCAGTTCTGAGTGATGTCCTAAAAAGTGCTGTTATCGTTTCTGAGAGAGTGAAAGAAAAAGAAATATGTAAAAAAAAATTATTATTTATTTGCAAAGATATTGTGGATTGGAAATAAGTGCCTTTTTTAAAAAATTGCTTCATTAATTTGTAACAAATTAAAAATATTCACAAAAAAATAATGTACATTAAAAACTAAGATATGAACATGAAAATAAAGAATGATATCAAAGAGCTTTCATATATTTTCAGTAAGATTTGCTATTTCCAAATTAAAATGATTTACGATTCAGTTATGTGAACTGTCCTGATTTTGATAGAAAATGTTTGTTTTTTTTACCTGGTTTGATTTACTCTATTTGAAAATAATTGGGCCCTGACATTACACTTATACAAATGTTTGATTTACACTATAAATTTAATGCAAAATTTGGTTGATTGTTTTTGCAGATTTACACAAATACAGGGAAATCACAACAAAATAAAGTTATTTTAAAATTACTATGCAAACAAAATTGTGATGACAATAATGAACTCTTAATTAAGGTGTTAAGAAAACCGCATATCAATATATTCTCAAAAGCATCCCAGATTGTATGACTATATTGCTGTCACCACATTACCATATTTGACAGCATATAAGGTGCACTTTTTTTACTAAAAATATCTTTAAATTCCCCTGCATCATATGAAGGTTTAAAATTTGCGAGTGTCAGCTGAAATTAGCTACTTGGCAACTCCTATTAGTTTAGACTTTAGAGTAATTTTCAAATACCTATTGTCATTATATAAAAGGTTATCATGCAGATTAAAATTGTTATCACTGATAATATTCATTATATCAATTTCATCACATTTTATATTAGTATTTTGTTTTTTCTTGATTTACCCAGCTGAAATTGGGATCCACCTTATACACTCATGTGTCTTATAAGCCGTCAAATATGGTAATTATTCTTAATGTTACAGACAAAAAAAACAGGATCCAGTTATGCATTATACATATTGAACCCAAACTTTAAAGCCACTGAATTCCACCTTAAAATTTAGTTTTTCATTCAAAAAATTAAAATAATTTTTACAAAATTACAGAGGTTCATGATTGAATCTTAATCCCAAGCTTAACATTTAGTTTAATGTGACATTAATACATTTTTGGAATTATAGTCAAACACAAAGAAGGATTATAAAATTGTCTTATTGTACAATAAAAATTCTACAACTGATTGCTTTATGCATTGTTGCTTAAAAATGAACATATTCATATCTTAGTTTTTTAAAACTGATCTTTTTTAATTAAATACTTTTATTGTTGTATATTTTTCTTGTTACTTCATTTTCATTAGTTTTTAACAAATTTACTGATAAGTTCTTCAGCTTTTTTTCAAGTATATTTTGTATCCCTCCTTAGAATTTGCCAAGTCCTTTTTTCTTGCTCTTAAATTCTAAAAATCAGATACAACATAAATACTGGAAAGAACAAAGAATCTATCAACTGAAGTGTTATGTTTCGACGTAGCAAAAAATCAAAACAAAAAAGGAAATCTAAAAGTAAATATATATATTTCAAAGGAAAGTACAACAGACACAGGGAGCACAATAAGCACAATTTCAACAACAAAACACTGTTTTTCCATATTGTCACCATCATTGACTACGTATCTGCAATGAACAAGAGCCTGTATGCCATACTCATACAATGATCTATTCAAAAGTAATGCTTCTTATTTCATTGTTATCTCACAATGCCTGAGATAGGTGTTGGTGGTATGGCAATAGAGATTGAACCTTCCTTTTTATTTTGCTTTATTTTAGATAGCAGCTGAGTGGCTAGGTAAAATGGCATCAGACATAAAAGCAATGGGATATCACAGAATTCCTCCATGAAAAAAAAAACTACCCAGTGATGCTTTCTGAACATTCATCAAAACCAAACAGTGGATATGAACACAGATGATGGGTAATGCATTCTAACAGCCAGTATAGTAATGTGAATGACAAGCTACATTCAATACAGCTGTAAAGCCACAAAATGGAGATTGCCTCATTCAACTCATCTGCACAAATCAAGCCAATAAAAGACAAACTGCAGATAACATTTTCCTAACAATGACACCATCAATCCTGCTGTGAGAAATTGGGTCGCCTCCACAGGTACAGATTTTTATGACTACAGGATACAAGATCTTTTTCATTGCAGGTAAAATTGCATAACCAATAGTGATAGTATGGAAAAATAGAGCTTTGTAGCCAAATATTTGCTTGAGCAAACTACTTTATCTTACTCCCTGAATCTGTTGTAGTTTTCATTAAAATAAACACAACTCCTTACTTTCAGAACACCCTTTATATATGGAATATGAATATCAGAAAAACTATTTAGAAATTCTCTACAATTCAACAAAACTTACTTCTTTTAGTTAAGATGGTTAATATGTTAAACTATAAGCTCTTGTGCTCTTGGGTGCACATATTTAGGCACAATAATGGATATGCATATAGGCATAGTATATTGGCCTTATGAGTAGAGTGTTCACCAGTGGTCAGGGAGACCAGGGTTTAATCCCAGGTCAAGTCATACCAAAGACTCAAAAAATGTTACTTAATGTTGCCTTGCTTTAACACTCAGCATTATAAGGTGAGGATCAAGGGTAAAGTGGAGCAATCCAGGGAATGAAGTAGCACCCTCTCCTACAACTTGGTGTAGTAGCTATTGAAAAGGGAGTCTTCAGGTCACCCTAGACTAAGATCGCCAACTTTACTTTATACATGTATTTGTGTGTGGGAATGAACATATCTGTACAGGACATATGTAACCTATATGTATGTGTATAGTAATATAGTTAAACAAGTTAGGAAGGTCAACTGATATTGATAAATGTTATACATACACATTCAGGTACACTTGTACCTATATGCACATGGATTATAATACCTAAATATATACATCTAGAGATGGAAGAGCTTATAGTATTACACTTACACACCTAGATAAACAGTAAGTTTCAATAGCTTAATAAAAAATAATCTTTTTCAAAAATATCAAGTCTGCTTAAAAAACAAGCGAAAAAAAGAAAAAACTTCTAACTTACCTTCATCTTTAAACCAAAATGCTAGCAACCGGAATATAAGAGCTCCACACACAGCAGAAAAAAAACCTCTCCAATAATTTCTTACAGCAAAAAAGGTGGCTGTTACTTCAATGCTAAATAAAACACCTAGAAAAAACAACATAAATCAATTAAAGACTGTACTGCAGTCATTTTAAGAACACCTAAAAAATGACAATGAAATAGAGTTTGATATTTGTAAATATAATGAAATTCTAAAAAATGTTTAAATAATGTTTATCTTTAAACAAAAAAAAAAACTTGTCTACTGGTTGCTTAAAAGATAATGATCAAGTTTAGAATAAAAGAAAGTAGATTCAATTAAATGAACCATCAGCAAAGTTACTGTGATTGATTCACTGAACTAGCAATGTTATTGTGAACTATGTATGCCATTGACTGACATACAAAAACTAATTTACTCTGATTATTTTGGGGTTGTGTTTTTTAAAACTAAGAAATATGTCTATATTATTTCGGATACTTTCTGATAAGAACCAGCAATAAAAAAAAAATTTAAGAATTTTTTAAAAAATTCTCCAAACAATTAAACTCCTTGTTTTTTTTATGTTTATATGTTTTGATTGATAAATTCTCCAGTCTTCTTCAGATGTAATATGTACTTCCATAAAGTGTCAATACAGAATGATTGTTTTGGCCTCTTTCTCTGGCAGTGTGAAGCAAAAATTGTATCAAACAGACTTTTTTCTGTTAGATACAGTTTTTTTTTGCTTTGTGCAACAAAAGAGAGAGACCAGAACAAAAGTCTCTTTCCTTATCAAAGCATATATTACACCTGAAGTCAGAGAATATACCAGAGAAAATGTAGTATGAACAACAAATACAAGGAGTTTAATTATTCAAAGAAGTCTTGTGAATGTAAATGATGTCTCAAAATTATAGACCAGGGATGGTTAAGCTTGCTTAATGTAAGAGCCACAAAGTTCAGATGTATGAGACTGGCAGGATATAAACAAAATTTACACATACATGTATTTATATACATATACAGTTATAAAAATTCTACATAATTAAGAAATGCATATTAAATGAAATGATATTTATTCATGCATGAAGTTTTTAAACTTATTTTGTATTAGTTTCATTAATCACAAAGACAAAAATATATTTTAAAAATTAGGAAAATAAGAATAAAAAGTAAACTAAAAAATTAGATATATTAATCTTATTTCCACCTTAAAAATTAGCCTTAGAATTATATTTTTATGACAAAAATACAATGCTACAAATATCAGGTTATCAAAGATGTTATTTAGTAGTGGTCTTGCAGTTCTCCATTTTAGCTGTATGTCATTTAAAATCTGGCTGATAAGTTGTCAGAGATGTACAAATTAGCCCCATTAGATGTTGGTTTGTAAGGATTGCATGATGCTTTGATTTCACAAACTTCATTATAGAGCACTGCAATTCACACAGGATCTTGTGCTGAAAAGTTTGTAGATGATTCATTATATCAATAAGGAACATCAAATCTTCCACAAGAAAATAGGATCTTTTATTTTTTTTAGGAAAAGTAATAATGGGCTCCAACAGATCCACAAACCTACTCAAGACATTGGGTGAAAGCCACTTCACATTAGGGTAGAAAAAGATATCACAAGGTTTATCCTAGTTCCAATTCTTCAATAAAATTTTCTGAACCATAGATGGGTTTTCCCACTGTTGTATATGAAATTAACAATTTCAAAGAAAGCTTTCAATAACATTTTCATACTTGAAGTATCTGATTGTCAGGTGTTCACAATGAATAATACAATGAACAAAGAGAAACTCTAGAAAGCTAGAATCACTTTTCATAAGTGCAATTAATCCTATATTTTTCCCCACCATTGTAAGTGTCCCAATATACCAAATGGCAATTCAGAGAATTTACCAAGTACTGGGGTTTTACAAATCACACATTTACACCTACAATCTAATAGGAAGTAGAAAGAGATATACAGACAGCAAAGAATATCTTAAAGAAAAATGTAAACATTTACCTAGTCTTACCTGACAGCTCTGCTGAGAATCAGAGTAACCTTAAGTGAAATTTTAATGAGGAGAAGGATAAGGACCAGCAATCATATAGAACCTCCTACCCAAAGAATTAACTAGGAAAGAGGAAATATAAAGTGAGAAATATACCAATATTTACAACACCTATCACAGAGTTCAGACTCTGCCATACCTCCTAAAGGGAGACAGGGTTTATATATGAGATCAAGACCAGTTTGGTGAGGTCACAGAAAAACTAACCAACCAGTGGTTATATCAGGTTGTAACTAAAATAGGTTGCATAAGGAGAAATAGACACTTTCATATGAGAGACAAGAAAGAAGATAATTATTTGGACACATCCATGGCGACAAATGGTCCCAACAATGACCAATTACTTCAGACTTTTCCTGCAAACCCAGATATATTTTTTCAGCACCTTTTACTCCTACTAAAACAACAAGTTGATCAATGAAACCTAAAAAAAATATCCAGAAATTGTTTATTACTAACACTTGACTTATGTATATAAATAATTATATAAATTTTAAATTTAAAATAAAGTGTTACATAAACTTACAAGGGGATGCTGCAAGATCATAACACATCAAACTTATCAAATGATGTAGCATGTCATAGTAAGGTCAAATAATAAAGACAAGTAGTTAAAAACATGGTTTTCATGAGTTCTCAACACAAGCTACATGTTTTTTGCTCTATATTCAAGTAAAAATTTATAGAATATGCAAATTCTCTAGAATTTTCAAAAAGCCATATATTAAAGGTCAAAGAGCCACGTGAGGCTTGTAAGCCATGGTTTGGCCATCCCTGATATAGACATCAACAATATTATTAAATCACTAACTCTAACTGGCATGGACTATATGCAACCCTTTGACTTTTTGGAAAGCATAATTTTTATAAAAATTTTGTTTCTGCTTTATTCTAACATTCACTTTCTCAATCAAGATCCAAACCTTAATATATAAATCTTACTTAAAAATAGTTTTATTTAGTGGACTTTATATCAAAAATGTTAAATTTTTCTTTTAATGGTATGATACCATTTTTGATAAGCAATATCTCATTTCCTTCTGCCCAAAAAACGTTTCCAATGCCTACTGTACATCTCAATGAAACTAAATGCACTAAACTTAACTTGTTGCCAGAAATATAATAATAAAATGCCCCCAAATATTTCTGAGTTTAAATTTAATGCAAATCTCATTATGTATTTAGTCTTTTGTATCTTAAAAGAAATCTATTTGCTATTCAATAATGTAACTTAATATTTAAAGCCAGGATATTAGCAACTTTATAATTTTTACAATTAGAGAATAGGTGCCTTATACTTGTGGCCTTGTACCAAATATAAGCTCAGCTTAGTTTTTAAAGACTTATGATCACAAGTTAAGCTTACAGCACCAGTTCCTGCCAGATCACCAAAGTTAGGCAATGATGATTCCACTCAGTACTTAGATGAGTGATCACTTGGGAACAGCAAGTACAATGAACAAGATGAGGTTGGTGAGTCACATAAAACGAAAACTCAATTAATTCTAAGAGCTAATTCAGTGTGCTTACAATTGTTGTATAACAGAAAAAGGGATATTTTTTCCTTGAATATAATCACAATTGAAATACATTAGTCTCCATTCAATAAGGTGGTAATTTCTTTAAAGAAAAACCAGGCTGTAAGCAAAAAAGATTCAAGAATCATCATTACTATTCAATGTTTTAATCACAACAAGGAGGGAGAACACCAAGATCTAATCCTAGTCTGAATTTCCAAAAGGAGGAATTATCAATATTACAGACTCATGTATTCAAACTCATGTTGTCATTGAGTTTATTACAATCCTAATGTTTTAGCCATTGTACCTCTGACCTTCTTCAGCCATTAGCTATAGGTGGTAACCAAGTGGGAATTTCAAATAAAACCCTTAAATCAATCCACGGGGTATATTCTCTAAGCATGGATACATTAAAAACACTCTAACCCTATGAATTGAATAAAAGGTTCAATTCAAAATTCCTGAAAAAAGTCACATAGTACAGCAGCTGAAATATCATGACTATAATGACAACAAAGATGAGAACACTAGTCCAAATACATTAGTTTATAATACAATCTGCTTAAGAAATAGGACAATAAGAGAACTACACACAGGCACAAGGAAGGAGAGAGAAAAAAAAAATTTCTCCTTTGAAATGTGTTTAAAGTGACAGACATGAAGCCACAAAACAAATAAAGAAACTGTAATCCACGAGACATTGAAAAATCTTACTGAAGGATGGCACTAACATAACATGACTGAATTATAAAAGCAGAATGGAAAGGCAAATAAAAATTCTCACCTGAACAATATAAAATGGACCAACTGAAATATTAGGGAAAAGATACTTGAAAAAAAAAAAAAAAAAAAAAAAAAGCAGCATAGAAAGATCCATTTTTAGGATATTCAAAATACTTCACTTAGAAGAATATCCTTTGAAAAATAATTATTACCTGTATCTTGATATAGATCAAGTTCATTTTAATTTTACATACTGAATTTTTTATTCTTATGAAAAGTAAAATTGAATCAAATACAAATAAAACAATTATTAGGAAATTTATGAAGCTAGACTGAACGTTTTTCTTTTGGAAGAGTATATAGTTTGAATATCCTGAAAAATGGTTCTCTAATAAAATGCATGTTGGTATGTATGGCCGTTTAACTTAAAATCTCAAAGAATTAGATAATCTTCAATATTTCATAAGCCTGAGTAATTTTTCAGTTAGATTCAAAATAAAATTTGAAAAAATAAAAAAATACGAGCAGCCATCAATTTTCCATTATAAGCTTGACATTAAACTATTTAACAACCTAGTAAAAAATAGTAAAAGTAATGAATTATCTCCCTTCGTTCAAACTGTTCTTGCCTCGTATATTAATTAAAATTTCTGCCAAAATCTTAGCTTTCAAAAACTCACAGATCAATAAAATAAATGAATAAATAAAATGGATAATGAAGGAGAAAAAAAAAAGAAAGAAATATCTTAGTTGAAATCTTTTATGAAAATAAGTGAATTATTTAAAAATGAATAGAAAAATATTCTACATCATAGTAAATGAATGATTTCAATCTTGAAATTAGATATTTCTTTCATGTTAGGAATCTAAAAGAGAAATATTTAAAATCTTGCTTAGACTTTCTATATTTTATATAAACCAAGTGTAGAGGGAAACCTGTAACTTCAACATCGTTTTTGTTTAAAGCTTAGAGATCAAATATTCTATGTTTGATGAATTGACATTTATATTTAACACTTACTCAGATACAGACTTGTGAAAAGCAGTCCAGCTTAAAATGACTAATTGACAAGTATCTAGATTATAATAATCATTCAATGCCTATTCTTGAAACACATAAGTTCTTTAAGTGCCAATTTTACCATATTAAAACTAATTTCTATTTCTTCCTTATAATAAGAGGTGGGGTAAAGTGGGTAATATCTTTAAATTCAAGTGAGATCTTTAAGAACTCTAAAAAACACAAAAATAATATTTTTCAGTCAAAGTGAGATAATGCCCATCATTTATATTCTACAAAAAAATAAACTCGGTTAATTTTTAATTTGTCTTTAAAAAAAAAAAAAAAAATTCTAATTCTTTGTTGGTAATTTTTATACAACTAGAAAACATTTCTGTAAATTACTAAGATTATATAAAAGACCAAATTTAAGAAAATTCATCTTTTTTTCAAAATTATTAGTCTTGACACTTACTTTTTAGTTATGTATTAGTAGTCAATCTATCCTTATTTTAAGATGATATATATCATATAAATTACAAGAAATCCAAATTTAAGATTTTGGTCATTTTTCTGTAAAATCAGTAGTCTTACATATAAATGACAGGTGCTGTCTCATTTTAACCAAAAAATTTTTATTTTAGTGTTTTTTGGGAGATTTAATAGACCAGACTTCCTAAAAAAATTGTGCTCACTTAAATTTGCAGATATGACAAAAAAAAAACTTTAACCCATCCTTATTATGTTTTAGTTTTCTCAATCCATGAAAACAAACTCACTTCTAAAAAGATTATCTTTTAATAAAACATGGTCATTTTATTTTAAACTATATTTTTGTAGTGATACTGGCAAATTAATCTGCCTAATTTGCATGAGTGTAAGAGATAGCCTATATAAGTCTCTCACTGAGAATAACTGAAAAGCTTGATCAGCAACTCTGCCGGATGCGTGTGGGCTACGGCCCTGCACCCGGACCCACCATAAAAAAGGCCTTGTGCCATACTTGCCCGTTCGGTGGGGCGAGCAACAAATACCGCTTGATCAGCAACTGACTAGTGCTTACATTGCACATCACAACAATGGCATTGCCAATAGGATACCAATTGTCTATTGAGGATCCTGATTTTGTTGATACCTGGCTACAATATTTTGCTGCAAGTACAAGAACTAAAAAGCTGAAAGACAACAAAGAAAAGGGAAGAGAAAATGAGATTACAGATCTTTTTTGGCTACAGCTGGATGTGACGTGATAATGAAAGTTTCCATTATGGTGTATTCCACAAACCTAGAAGACCTGACTTTTGAAAAAATAAGTCAGATCATAAGAAAAGAAATAAGAAAAGGCTGGTCATATCGATGAAACAAGAAATTGATGAACCAATCATAAAATATCTACACTGTCTACAAAATGCAAGTAGATATAAGAAAAGAAATAAGAAAAGGCTGGTCATATCGATGAAACAAGAAATTGATGAACCAATCATAAAATATCTACACTGTCTACAAAATGCAAGTAGATATTGCGAGTTTGAAAAACTTGGACAAGAAGAACAAACAATTGAAGAGGACTTAATTCAATTAAGGTTAATTGAAAGTATGTACAATGCATCATACTGATATAAAATAATGAAACAACTACAAATAGGAAATATGTCTTTAAATACTTGCATTAACTTTATACAGCAAGAATAATTAATTCAGAAATACAACCATGATAAAAGTAAACCCAGCAAAAAAATATTCACCAATATTTACATGTTAAAAGATTAAAAAATGTTGTATTGTGGACATGAACATGAAATAAAGAGAAAAATGCCCAGCATTTGGGAAGACTTGTACAAATTGCTTAAAAAAAGAACAATTTTCAAGCAGTATACAAATTCAAAAAGAAAAACAATGAAAGAGATAAAGAAAACAAAACCAATATAAAAATCTTTTCAGTAAAAAGCAAAAGCAAAAAAGTAGAAAAAATTGAAAAGAAAAAAGACATTATACCGAAGGTTAAAATCAACAACTTTGATTTGGATATGCAAATGGATACCAGCAGTGAGGTAACACTTCTACCAAGAAATTTCTAGGAACGCATTGGAAAGCAAACTGCATGGAAGAGCAATTTACTACTCCACTAATTTGATGAATCAGTCATAAAAACTTTAGGGCACTTTGAAAGTTCCTTGGAGTTGGAAGATAAATTTGAAGTAAGACCTATAATTGTCACAACTTGTAAAAAGAACCACAGAGTTCTTTGAAATTATGTGCTTAACATAAATTCTACCAAATTAATTAATGAGATAAAAATGGAAAAAACTGGAAAGTTATAAAACTATAAAGCAAGTTTAAAATTAAAAGAAATGTTACTCTTATCATAAGGCATGAAAATTACCAGTACATTTGTTGCTATCAGTAGTAGCAAAACTATGAAAATTAATAGAACAGGACCTTTTGAACATGTTCCCCCTAGGGGTAGCAAGTGGGCATCACCCATAGTAGTTTTAAAAAAGTCAGATGGAGACATACATATAGGTGGAGATAATAAAATAGGCATAAATCACAAAGTTTGCTCAGAGTCATATCCTATACCTAATGTTGAAATTGCAATTCATGCACTGGCAGGTATGAGCATTTTTACAAAAATAGATTTGAAAATGACATACCACCAAATGCCAATAGACAATAACTTCAAAGAAGTAACGACGATAAACACTCCAATAGGCTTACTGAAATGGAGAAGGATGCTGTATGGAATAAGAACAGCAAGCGCCATATTTCAAAGGGCCAACGAACAAGTTTTAGGAAAAGATATAAAAAATATGGTTTGTTACCAAGACAATATATGCTACTAATGAAAATGAATTAGTAAAGAAAACCAACATCATCTTGAATAGATTAAGAAATGCTGGCATGACAATAAATGAAAAAAAATGTGTAAACAATAGTAGTAAAATATCATTTTTAGGTTATACCATCTCAAAAGAAGGTATATCACCAGACCAATCCTTGATAAAAAAATACTAAAAATAGCTACACCCTCAAATAAAAAAGAACTTGAATCTTTTTTGGGATTGGTGAATTTCTACAAGCGATATGTACCAAAATATATGGACCTAAGTGAGCTGTTTGCAAATTTAAGGAAAAAGAATGTTGAATTTATCTGGTCAGAGAAACAACAAGAAGCTTTTGATAGATTAAAAGTAATTATTGCAAAGAAAACAGTAGTGAAAACTTTTCATCCAAATAAGGACATTATGTTAACCACAGATGCAAACGAACATTCAATATCTGGAATATTATCACAAGAAGGATATCCAATAATGTATTTATCAAGAAGACTAGTGAACACTGAATTTAATTATTCAAATATAAAGAAAGAAACCTTGGCCATTCTGTGGATAACCACTAGATCCCGACAGTTTTTGATTGGAAAAAAATTTCTTTTGATAAGTGATCATAGACCATTAGAGTTTATATTCAATCCAAGAAAAGAATTACCCCAAGTCACAACATTGAGAATACTAAGATGGGCAATAAGATTAATTGCATTTGACTTTGATATAAAATATGTCAAAAGAAATTCAATTCTACACATAGATGCACTATCAAGATTGCGATTTTACAAGGAGTCAAAAGATAAAACAGAAGAATTTGAAGATACATTTTTACATTTGATAGAGACTGATGTTTTGTCTTTAGATAGAATGGCTGTGGAAACAAGACATGATCCAGTATTAAGTAGGATAACACTGAGAATAAGAAAAAAAGCATGGGGAAAATGTTTCAGGGCAAAAAGACCCTACAAAGAAATAAGACGTAAGTTAACAATAGAACATGGAGTGCTTAGTAATGGGGATCTGATAATTCCCCCAGAAACAAAGAAAATTGGTGATAAAAGTGTACATGATGATATCTACTGTGGAGTAGCGGTTACACAAAAAAGGATAAAATCAGAAACATGGTGGCCAGGATATTCACGAGATATTGAAGAATATATAAAAAGATGCAAAAAATGTAAAAATTTAAGAAATTTTACACAAACTACTTTACATTGATGGCCCAGAGAAGTGGAGCCATGGAGTCATGTGCATATGGATCATGCATACATTACTGGACTGGGACTCTTATTAATACTAGTAGACTCTTTTTCAGGCTTAATTCGTGTGCTAGACAAGAAAAGTTCTATGATAAAACAGATTCTAAGGGTCATATTTTCCAGAAACAGCATACCAAAAACCATGGTATCCAACAATGCACCAAAATTTTGTGAGGAAGATCTTAATTTATGGTTGGAAAAAAATAAGGTGTATACTGTATAAGACACTGCCATATCACCCTCAATCGAATGGGTTGGCAGAAAGAATGGTGCAGATTGTAAGAATGGGACTGAAAGCATGTTCTCAGCATAAAGAAAAAATAGAAGTTTTTCTACCAAGGCTGGTTTTAAGCTATTGCACATACCACATGCTGGAAGACTAGAAAGCCCATCAGCTTTAATGGGAAGGCAAATTAGAGCTCCACTAACGATGTCGTATTCTACAAAAAAAAAGTGTAATACAAAAAAAAAAAAAAAATCAAATCCAGAAAGGGTAGAATTTATTATGCAAAAAGGCCACAATACAACTATAATAAATAGAGAAAAGAGGAACTGTATATTAGACCATGCAGATAAAATAAGGTCCCAGGGCGAATATGAAGAGCAAAATGAGGAAGAAATCTCTACAGTTCCTCCCGTTAATGATTTATTGGAACAACCTTTAAAGAATGAAACGTCAAAAGACAAAATAATGCATGATCAGGTAGGCCAGAATGAGTTTGAAAACTCAAATGAAGATCAAATAATGCAAGAAGACGACCTTGATTACAACTCAGTGAGGGACAGATCTAGATCTCCCGAAGAAAGAAATACAGGATAAAGACAGTGAGCAAAGTAATCCCAAAAATGAAACAAGTACAAGACCTACTAAGAGTATAAAACCCATACATTTTACGGAGATGTAGTGATACTGGCAAATTACGTGGTGCATTCAATAAGTTTCCACACTTTTTTGTACGGGCATTTAAAATTGTCGTAGACTCTTGAGAATTCAGTATCTTATTGCTATACATCTTATGAGATGACTGACCAATTTTTATGATTTCAGATTCAAATTAACAGCTACAGTAGCAATTGGAATACGCCTGATTGTCACAGCTGGTGAATTTCAAAAATACAATCTGACACTTTAGAAGAATGATATGCAATAAAATTCTGTTTGAAACTTGGAAAAAATGCCACAGAAACTTATGGAATGCTTCAGACTGCTTTTGGAGCATCTTGCATGAATCGAGCATCAGTTTTTGAGTGGCATAAGAGATTCAAGGAAGCCAGGGAGTCTGTGAGGGATTATGAGAGGTGCAGGAGGAGTAAGGAAGTCAATAGACCAGAGTTGATTGTCCAAAGGGTTAGGGTTAGGGTTACTATGTTGAGGTTTTAAGGGAGTTCAGGAAGAGATTCCGTCGGAAGAGGCCAGCACTCTTCAAATCAGGTCAGTGGTATTTCCTCCAGGACAATACACCAGTCCACAACTCCATCCTTATCACAGACTATTTGACCAAGATGGGCATCAAGACAGTTGCTCACCCTCCCTATAGTCCAGACCTTGCTCCCCGTGACTTTTTGTTATTCCCTGAGCTCAAGGAAAAACTTAGAGGCTGTCATTATGAGACATTTAAGAAGATGAAAGAGGCTGTGACGAAGGTCATTGACACGCTCACACAAGAGGAGTTCCATGGGGCCTTCCAGAAGTTGTTGGAATGGTACAACAAGTGCATTGCAGCCAGTGGAGATTATTTTGAAGGGGACTAGAGTTTCATGAGTATACTATCAATAAAAGTGCCCATACAAAAAAAAGTCACCTGACGGACAATAGTGATTTTAAATGAACTCAAAGATCAAACGCAAATAGTCTATATCTGTCTATATTTCTGAGATGAGGTCTTTTGTACATTATTTAGATTTTTTGGACTACTGTCCTCATCTCTGTCGCCATGTTTATCACGTTTCAGCTGTGTATGTCTAATGGTTGCTGGAGACATTAAGTTTATAATACCCAGAAATTCATACACAGATGTCCTCAAGGACACATGGCACAGTGAATAAAGGCGTTGGTTAGATCCAGTGACATACTCAAAGAGTGTGAATTCAATACCTGGTGAAGGCAGTGGAGAACTTTCAGAGGAAAATTAACAGGAGCTAACTTTTTATTATAAAACATGGCTCGTGGATCTAGAACAGTCTACCCAGGTAAGCGAAATAAAGGGTTAAGTTCAACATTCCAACCACCTGAAGAAGGCTGGAGCGTACAACAGCCAAAATGTTGTGATAAACATGGCGACAAAGATGAGGACAATAGTCTGAAAAATGCAAATAAATAGTCTATAGCCCAGTCAGCTGGGCCTGTAGAATACACCAACTGCTTTTCCGCAGAGGATTAAGTCCCTTCCCCAAAGGATATGTTCTGGATATGACACTAAACAATCTGATGGTGAGGTTCCAGGAATGCGGAGTATCCCTTCATTGACATTGCTCCCAAGCACCTGATAGGGTCCAATCTATGGGCCAAATAGAACTAAACTGTGTACTTATCCTACACTGAATTACATGAAATAGGACTGTTTTGACATTTAAACTGTATACTTATGCTAAACTGAATTGATTGAAACAGAACTATTTGTGTATGCTAAACTGGATTGTTTGAAATAGAACTGTTTTAACAATTAAGTGTATGTAGTCAAAAACTATACTTATGAAAACTGAATTGTTTTAATTAGAACTATTTGACTAAACTGAATTGCTTGAAATAGAAATGTTTTTGACAATTAAATTTATGCAAAACTGTTTATTTGTATATGGGTTTGGCATTATATAACCTACAAAGGTTGATATGTCATAAAACACAAACAAACAAACAAAAGCAAATAGTCTATATTTGAACCTGATGTTAAGTCAATGTTCTGAAGAAGCTGGACTCCACCACACACACACACACACGAGACAGACATGTCTAAAAATCGAGATAGTAACTTATAACTAACAGTTATTTACATTAGCCAGCATACTCAACTCTTTTTTTCTACATGTGTATTGACCTTATGTATTTCACAACACAACACAAAAAAATCAAGTCCCTGAGATTTACCATCTGACCACAACCCTTTGCACAAACTTTAGTATAGATCATGAAGATACAAACACATTTCAAGCCAATTTTTCTCAGATGATATAATTGTGTTTTTGATATTAATTCACATGGCAACATTTACTCAATGAACCCATGAAAAATTGTTTCTAAAAAGAAAAATGAGGTGTGGTGTTGTTATTTGAAAATGTAGATTACTAATTCAGAGAAAATGTGTATAAGGAGGAATGCCTTACATTTTTCCCTAAATCATACTACTTCTGTCCCATAATAGATGTCACACCGGTAAATACAATTTCATTATGTAAATGTAACAACTACTATGGAATGGAGATAGTATTGGAGTGCTAGTAACAACTGATAAAATCAAACCTTTTAAGTAAGATTTAAATTTGCAAACATGATTTCTGAACATTTTTAGCTTGCTTAATTCCACCATAAATTCAATCATTTGTATAAAATACTCTCAAGAATATTTTTTTTTTTTTTTTTTTTTTTTGGCTCCCAAATTCTCAGGTACATTTCCTGACCAGCAACTAAATCCATCTTCTCCAAACAAATAAATAAATAAATAAAAATGCTTCCAACCCATGCATGAATTCAAATGCAGCACACAACCTTTTTGTTAATCAATGAGTCAGACATGGAACTCTACAAAAAGAAACCAGTGTTTATATTGGTGCACAGCTTGAATAAAAAAAATGTCTGGAAAAGCTAAGATTATCAATACTGTTAAGATCCATAAAGAGAAGTATACATGTTCTTTTTGCAGCAAAAACATCCAGCTGTAAATAAAATGTTTTTATTATAAGACAAACTTTAATTCAAATGTTTTTTACTGAGTCATCTTTGTTTGGTCAGAAGAATAAATTTGACTAAATCACTGGATAATTAAAGACTAACATAACTTTTGCATTTGACAAAAATAAAGATAAGAAATTCCATTTTCAGCTAAGAATTAAGTGGAATGGAATTAGGGGTCTTTGGCACCAAAATTCTCCAAAAAAAGCTGCATGTACTTAATAAAGTAAAGTTGGCAACCTTAGTTAAGGGTGACCCAAAGGTTCTTTTTTCAATAGCTACCACACCAAGGTGTAGGGGAGGGTGCTACTCCATTCCCTGGATTGCTCCACTTTACCCTTGATCCTTACTTTATAATGCTGAGTGTTAAGCAAGGCAGCATCAAGTACAATTTTTAGAGACTTTGGTATGACTCGACCTGGGATTGAACCTCGGTCTCCTGGACCATTGGTGAACACTCCACTCATTAGGCCGATTCAAGATAAAATAATTCTGAAGAATTACATACATGATTGTCAATATTGTTAGAATCCATTAAGAAGTATACATGAGGTCACATTTATCTTCCATTATTCTATTTCCCTTTAAACTGGGTTTTTCAATAGTTTGACTAGACGACCCATGAACTCATTGAGTTCTTGTTATAATAGTGGTATATGATGATACAGGTGATTCTATTTGGAAAGGTGTAGAGGATCCTAATTAGAACTTCATGATTATCTTAATTATATTGAGATTTTTGAAGATTAAAAATGATGTTCAACATGAATGTAGACCCCATAAGATTATCATTCAGTTAAAAATTGGATTGTAAATTGCTTTATTCTCTGAATTAAAGATTTTAAGTTTATTGCTCTAATAAAGTAAAGTTATGTCATTCATACCAGGTAACAGCTTTTATATATATATATATATATTTCAATGGCTATTTTTCTCATAGATAGATAATACCCTTATAGATGAGTACCAGTAGTTTTCTAAGAGATCTATTTGATTCTGACCATTGACTTATGAAGCTCCTCCACTCAGCATCAGGTAAAGTGCACTTTTGGATTGATCAGCCTTTTGTCTCAAAAGCAACATTTTCCTATGGATTCCCATTTGTCAGCTCTCTGCAGAAATTGGATTTGGTCTAGAGGACTTACCAAGAGTGAAGGTTGATAAGGATGAATAGTGAGGAAGAGTCAAGGAAATGTACTATTGGCATGCCTTGTGATCTATCTATCTATCTATCTATACACACACACACACACACACACACACACACAATATTAAAATGCTTCATCAGAAAAATATTTTTAAGTGAAAAAAATTCTTAGCATTCTGTTTGTTAATAGTGTTCCATTTCAAAATATGGTGACATTATTGGTTGTGTTCATGAAAAAAAAAATAGAAAAGATACTGCCATTGCTATATATTTTTTTAAATTTCAAACCTTTATACGAATTATGAATTTTTTTCTTTTATTTATTGAGTTTATAAAATTTAAATTAAATAAAATGACAACTTTGTTGCGGTTTGCAATCTAAAATCTTGTCTAGAAAATATTTTAATTAAAAATCATGGTGGAACTCTGGTATAGATTTTTAAAAGAATTATGAATTTATAAAAGTTGTTTTTAAAAATTTAACAAAAACTGACTGATAGATAGATAGAAAGAACTGAATAAGATACAGAAGCTTAATACCCAGATTTCACAAAATGGATTTTCAGAAAAAATCTGCCAGAAAGATATTGGACCAAATCAATAAATATACACAAGAACAAAGTAGAATTAGCATAGAGGAGGAACAAAACAAAAAGACAGTTAACAATTAAGCAGTCATTTATTTTTGTTCCTTACATGCATTCAATATCTTAGGTCTTTGATTTAGCAATTCTTCAGTATGGGGTTAAGTAAGTAGCAATAGCTAGCTTCTGTTTACAAAGAAAACACCATTTACCACCCACCTTTTAGCTAGAGGCTCTCTTCACAATCTCTCACATCAATATAGGGTCTGAGTCATATTTATTTCTAATGTCCAAGATATGTTTAGAGAGTGAGATGCTATGCATACATTTAACATGTACTAAGTTGGTTTGTATATACTAAATATATGCATAGCGATGTTTAATAGTTTTTAGCATTTTTTAAGAGCAATTTTCAATATGTGGTAAAATACAAGAAGTTACACAGAATAAAATTCTTTACAAGATTATGTATATCTTATTAAAATTTGTTGAGTTTCACAAAATTTATTACATAATCTAAATAGTCATTTTATACAATAAGCCAGTTCAATATATCAACAGCACTATGCTTACACAATAGCATACATATTTTTTTACTTTGATAATATTGCAATATCTAACAGTTAATCTCTTGGCCATTATCATTAATTATGAAAATATTTAATTGCCTTAATTCCATTTCATTGACTGTTTAACTTAATCATCAGATTTGATGTACAGTCTAAAGGTAGAATATCTCAAAGTGCACTTAAAAACACTTCTTTAAATAAAGTATAGCTGCAAAAACAGACATTGTATCATAGATTGTTTTTATTACTAGAGACCACTGTAGTTGGAGGTATAGTTCAGAGCTAAAAGAAAGGTCTAATTTTTTAAAAGTTTCAGTCTGCATATCAACATGTCAAGAAAGATAATGACTATGTGATCCAAGTAAAAAAACAAAAACCAAAAACTGATTTCTCTTCAGTATAAAAATTTTCCCTTTTTCAAATGTCACCTGAAAATTTGCATCATAAGGTACTGTATATTTTTTCAGTTGATATGGATGGGTAAATGTTTGATCAAGTGTATATACCAACTCAAACTCAAAACCAAATGACTCAAGATGTCCAAACATTTAGACTGTCGTCTAGATAAAACAATGTCGATTTAAATAAATGAATAAAAATTATGAACCCAATCTCAATACATTTGAATGAGGTGTTTTTCGCAAAACACAAGATTGTGCAAGAGCAGCATCCTTCATACTCACCAGTCCTAACTTTGTACAACTTCTTTTTTCCTAAATCGAAAATTAATCTCAAGGGTAAGATTTGAGGATGTGAAGGACATTAAAAGAAATATGATGTTACAGCTTCATACTATATCAAAGGAGAATCTTCAGAGGTGCTTCAACCAATGGAAAACTCACTGGAATAAGTATTTTGAAAGCCACAAATCTATTTTGAAGAAAAGTAATGTTTCATTAATTGCTGATTTCTGTCTTGGTAAATACAGCTTCAGTCCAGATACTTTCTGAACACATAATACTTATTGGAGAAAGCTTGATTAAGTCTAGATATCTATTTAGGCACAAAACTGAATGACCCTAAATGATCAATACAAGATTGAATAAGCCATAATACTACTCTAATGAAATATTATAAAATCTGCAATACCAATTTAATTAATGGCAGACCTTAGGTTAATGAATAGGAATACAACTCACAATTGTGTCTGAATCCAAAGGTTATCAATTCTTACAAAATAACCAACATGAAGCATATAAAAAAATAGATAAATAAAATATAAAAGAAGCCAAAACAGTCATGCACAAAATTGCTTACCACCTATGGGTGCAGCAAATGTACAAGCTACACCAACAGCACAGGCAGCAGCCAGCATCTCACTACGTCGAGATTCATTCTACAAAACAAAGAAAAACATTAACAAAATAGCAAAAATGAGCTTAAAAGACTTAAAACAGATTAATTTATTAATAAAAAATAAATAAACCTAATGTTTCTTTTTTTTCCAACTTAATTTTTGTCATTCATGGCATTTTAAAGAGGATAGTTGAACAGGTTTCCAAATTTTTTTACACTGCTCTAGTAATTATTTCCCGCTATTTCTGATGACTTTAAGTACACCTGCCTAGAATCTGAGTGTAGTATCTGTACACTTTGTCTAAAATCAAAGTATCATTCTTTAACACTTCTGTTGAGGATCAGTGTGTAGTATGAGTACCTGTAGAAATCTCAGTTATTTTAAAAACTATAAGATAAAAGAAAATTATACAAGTAAAATAATATAAATTAAAAAAAAAAACAAATATATTAAATCAACATTATTTTAACACACATACACAACTACAAATTGACAAAATTTGAACAAATACAAAAAACATGTAAACATAACAGAATTTCTCTTGTCAAAAGTGAACCACCCTGTTGGCTGGGGCTGTAGAATATGCCAACTGCACTTCTGAAGAGGTGTCTTACCCCGCCTCCTGCAACAAGGCAACCTGGTGGCTGTGGGTTGTGATTCATAATACTCATGGACAGGATCTTGGTGGCTGAGCCATCTGTGACCAGGCAACCAAAGTGGTCACATGACCTGCAACACTCCACTTTGGCCTTTACTTCAAATTTGTCTTGAAGCAAACAAAACATCCAACCCTTTTTTATCTTAAAGTTGCTCAAAGGTGGTGGTTGAGAGTTAATAGCACTGAGAAAATAAGCAAGACTTTGAGTGTCCTGGGTATGACACTAAATTGCTGATAGTGAGGCTCCAGTACTGGAGTTTGCAGAGTATATAGTACCACTTCGTTACCCTTACTCTCAGGTCAAATCTGACCCACAGTGGTAGTACATGTTAGACTCCCATCTGTTGGTCAAATAGGACTGTTTAATCATTTACTAAGGATTATTATTGTTTATTATTTGAAACAGTAGAGTGCAAATTGTTTGTGATAAATAAAATTACTCATGTTAAATAGCAATACTTGAAACCATTTAGTTGTGTGCAAACGAATGATTAATATTAAATAGGATTATTAGTGATAGATAGCAATACTTGAAACCATTTAACCATATGAAAACAAATGATTGATATTAAATATAATTACTAGTGTTAGTTAAATGATTTCAAATATTGCCATGTGCAAACAAATGAGCTCTAACTTGTTTAAAAATAGTGTTACCTACAAACTATTCACTTACAAATCACATATATAAACAGGATTTGGCATTAAATAACCCACAAGGGTTGATATGATATGCCATAAAACACCAATCTACCAACCAACCAAAAGTGATATGAATTTGCTAATACATTGCAAAAAAAATTTCGTGTGTGCATTTAGAAAAACTGACATCATCATCATCATGTTTCACTGCTAGCATGGATCTCCCTGACCCTCTCTTGCCACCTGTCTCTATCGTCCATCGCTCCCTGGAGGTCTTCCAGGCTACATCCTGTATCGGCACAGAGCTGTAGTTGGTCATCCAACCATTGCTTGTCCATATGAAGGGGTCCACAGAAGTATATAGCTTATGAGTTTGTCCTTACTTCTCCAGCAGTATCCCGCATGTCTGGTTAGTCTAACTTGGATAGTTTTTGTGATGGGTAGTAAGTGGCCGTACAGCTGCTGTTTTGTGGGGTGTTTCCTCCAGGACTTGTTCAATACAGCTCACAGCATTCTTGTGTAATTGCCATCAAGCTTTTTCTCCATACATTTAGTTAGCATCCATGTGATGCATCCATATAGCAGTATCAACATGACCGCTACTTGGAAAAACTGTGTTTTATTTTATCAATCAGGTCTGACTTCCATATGACTGATAGCCTATCAATAGCTGTCTATGCCTTTGCTAGTCACGTGTTGATGTCATTCTTGGTTGATGAGATGCTGCTTCTGAGGTAGGTTAACTAGTCCACTAGTTTCAAAGGACTACACTTGAGTGTGGAGATATCACCTCTTTGATTAAAGCACATGTATTGTCTTGTTTGCATTGACATGAAGGCCTATGCCACCTGCTACTTGTTCCAGACTATGTAGCAGAGATTTGACTTGGCTGGGTGTATTTGCAAGAAGTGCTATATCATTGGCATAGTTCGCATCCATAACAGTTTGTACGGAGTATCTTTCGCTTCTTTTCTTTGCCAGCTTGAAACTGTTTTCTTTCATTAAATCTATAGACATTTTAAGCACATTTAGGCAGACAATTAACAGGTATGTCTCCTTATAGAACAATGTCGATGTAGTCTGTGTTAAAAACATGAAACACAAAAAACTGACCTAGAAAAGGTTAATAATGCTTTGTGATACTAAGACTACAGAATCTCTCATTTTGTAGTGAGACCAGGTTGTATGACCAATAAGTCATAATGTTAATATCGAAATAGTCTAGAATGTTGTCTGTCATATAATGATGTTTTAATGTGAGGAATAAATTTTGCCATTGTGGGCAATATCAGGTTTTATCATTTTTGGTAATATATAATTCATCTGTCCCATGAGATACTCATAAGTGAAAATGGACACATATAGGTAAGGTAAATTGACTCAATATCTATTTGATCTTTGAACTGTGATGACAAGTAATAGACTTTAGTTGAGGGCAATCCAAAGACTACTATTCAATAGCTACAACACCAAAGTGTAGGGGAGGGTGTAACTCCTTTCCTTGGATTGTTCCACTTTACCCTTGAGCCATACCTTATAATGCTGAGTGTTAAGCAAGGAGGTATCAAGTACCATTTTTTTGAGTCTTTGGTATGACTTGACCTGGGATTGAACCCTGGTCTCCCAGGCCATTGGTGAAACTGTAAACAAATGTATTTTTCATTATATTTTTATGTAACAAAAAGTAATTGCTAAATTAATTACTATCAATAACGGTTACTTTATTTTTGGAGGATTCCTACACATGGACACACCAGTCTGGATCAACCAACAAAAACTTACATTCATCAACTCTGTGTAGATACTGGATGCTATCAAGAGGATTTACTAAGAGTAAAGGCTGATAGGGTTGGAGAGAGAGAGAGAGAGTCAAAGGAAACTGTGCATTCAAGACACCTTGATGATAGTGATGAAATATTTACAACTTTATGCTATTTTCTTGCAAACAAAATAAAATTAAACTTTTAGATGTATTTAAATTCTTGCAATATATTTAAATTTGATTTAAAAACTATTGTAATAATTTGCATTGAAATGAGCAAAATTATATCATTTCCTGCAGATATAACTTTGAAGTTATATATACAAAATATTTCAAATGTATCTTGTTTACATTCTTAAATATGAACAAAAATATAGTGTGATATGTCTTTTGAGCATTACAATATGGCACTGGGTTATATATATATATACACACAGATTTGAGATATAAGCTCAAAAATTTCCTTTAAAAGAAAAAAAGTAGAAAGCAGATTACTTCATTAAAATTGAAATAGAAAATCAAGTAATTCCCAATCTAATTTTTTCAACTCAATAATACAGTTCTATATTCGCATTCACCCCAATGATAACTTTTCAAGAGAATTAACTACTAAATGCTAATTACAGAATACTCGTAATTAATTACTATATAAACTCAATAAATAGGATGTGACAAGACATAAGTTTAATGACCACCAAGGGCGACCTTTAAATAAATGGTAAGAAATATAATAGTCAATTATTCGTTGCATATTCAATAAGTGAGTAAAGCTATCAATTCATTTCTAGAGAAACAGCAACAAATATAAAGAGTACAACACCATTGGATAGTGATGAATATTGGTTCACTTGAGAATGGTCTGACACACAAGTAGAAAATGATTCCTATTGTCATTTACTGGATGAATATATGGGTGAATAGACACCACTCATGCAAATGTGTTGGGCAGGTCATCCTGGCACCACAGAACAACCAAACTGCTGCATTAGGCGCTCTACTATAAAATGTGGTAAGCATAGATTCAAGAAGGCAGCCATGTTAGAAGGTGAGTCATTTGACTTCAATAGATAAAACGAATTTTCTGTTATAAAAATACTATTCTTCACCATAGTTAGCACTACTGGAAATGCATTTTTGTTATTGATGAATAAGAACGTACAAACCACATTAGTAAGAAAGTCACTCCAAAAGTAATACCTCATATTTTTCTTTATAGTTCCACAAGATCAATGGTGGAGATATGGTAATAGAGATTAAACTTTCATACCAATAACCACTTATTACAGATAGTAGTCAAGCAGCAGTCTGGCAAAATGGCATCTAACATAAAAGCAGAAACGGTCATTGAATTCCTCTATTAAGAAAAAATTACACCCATTGACATTCATCAACACTTGCTAGAAATTTATGAAGACCAAACTGTGGATATGAGCACAGCATTCACAAACTGGGTGTCAATGGGCTGGAAGACTGGGGTTCAATCCCAGGTCGAGTCATACCAAAGACTCTAAAAACGGTATTTGATACTTAAC
>OY757904.1:93521554-94054054 GCA_963585895.1 Sepioteuthis lessoniana
CAGACGTAAGCATGTTTTGGATTATGTCAACATCCATGACTGTAATATCATAGACATTCATGTAACTAGATATATGATAGATACTGATGATTGCTAAACTGATCATCAGCTCATTCAATCCATTATATCACTTAAGCTTCCACCTAGGCACTCACAGTAAAGCAAGCAACATTACAGAAAGTTGAAAGCATTTCTCTTGGAACTAAAGTACAGTTTTGGAGAGAAACTGTCTTATTCCATCTTGTCCAACAACATAAATGCATCCTAGAATGACCAGAAAACCAACATCATAAATGTCTCTGAAGCTACACTGAGCAACACAACAAGAAATAACCAAGATTGGTTTCATGATAACAAAGAGTATTAGTGCACTCATTGACTGGGACACCAACTCCACTCACAAAATGCTTCAGTTCCAGGAAGCCAAAGCAGCTATCTAATCAAGAACCAGAACCATTAAAAATAACTGGTTCACTCATAAGGAATAATTACTTTAATCCCTTACTAACACCCACAGGTTTTTCAAAGCTACCAAAATAATCCATGACCCTTAAACCTTGGATTCTGCACCAACAGCACCATTATCACACTCAAGGACTTAAAATCAAAACCATAAAACTGCCAGTTCTGACAACATCATAACTGAAATCTATCAATGTAGCAGCAGCCCAATCGAAAATTAGTTTCTTTGGTTGTATACTTGGATCTGGATGGAGGGACTGTCTACCTAATCAACTATCATCACTATGTTCAAAAAGAGTGATAGATCAGTCAGTGGTAACTACCATTACATCTCACTCCTTATCATTGTGATTAAAATTCTAACCAGGATATTGCACAATCATCTTCCTATTGCTGAAAAAGTACTGCCTGAGACACAATGTGGCTATAGACTTACCGGAAATCCTATCGATATGATATTCACAGCATGATAGCTACAAGAGAAGGCTAGTGAGCAAAATCAACCACTATAAATGGGATTTTTCAATTTAATCAAAGCTTATTTTGACCCTTCATCTATCTTTCATAATCACAGATTGATCGTTCATACACACCTTTTTATACATGATTGTATAAATATTATCAATGTACTATATACTGACATATATATACAACTAGTTTAGAAGACATAGTAAATACAAGAATAACAAACTCTACCTTTTTAGAAATCAAAAAGGTATATGAATTATTACCTGTCATGTGAATCAAATCTATAGTATATTATTTTATAAATCAGAACAGAAATAAACAGTTATTTTGAAATGGAATAAATTAAAATAAAAAATACTATAATATAGAATAATATTTTCCAGTAGAAATGTATCAAACTGTATAGTCAGATCTGCTCAGGAACAGAGTCCAGCACTGGGTCCCCAATGTCAGCACACTAACTGTGACATATGTGGAAAATTGTGCATATTTCTGGCTAGTTTCAAAAGCCATCTACATAAATGTGCAAAATCTATCTTGCACCCAAATGATGTCACTGCAAACAAAACTGATCATTTGTGCCAATTCTGTGGCAAAATCTATCACAGTTTGGCTGGCCTGAAGAGTCACCTACGGACACATAGAATTCAAGGGAGGATTAGGGGATGGGAGGGAGAGAACATAGGATAAAGAAAGTGGTCACGCTCGTGACCGAGAGGACAGCCATTATATACACACACAATAAAACAATATATATATGATAATACTAAATGATAATATATGTAAAAAAAATTTTGTTGTAGGTCCAGAAAAAGAAAGAAATATTTTAAAATGAATAGGTCCACAAAGAGATTTTTATATTTTTTAAAGATTTATTTATTTTGTTCTTACATGCGTGTATGTTTCCAGCTTGTTGCTTTCGTCAGAGATGGCCTTGTGAATGGGGTACTCAGTGAGATTTGAAATCACTCATATTTGAATGGTTTTCAGTTTTATAGAAGTCACTCCTCTCTTTTCTTAGAGTGAGTCTACCTTAGTCTCTAATATATGTTCTCTGATGAAAGTAACAAGCTGGAAACATACACATATGTAAAAACAAAAAAAGTAAATAAATGTTATATATTGACCCTCGACCGAGTCGTCAATCAAGAGATGTACCTGTGTAAATAAGCAAAAGAACAGCAGAAGCAGGTGGGCTTTAGAAAATAATATAACCAGGTGCCCAGGTGGTTCGAGTCAGTTGGAGACAGGACCCTGAAGTGAGAACCAGCAGCAGAGGGCTTTGGGCCCTTAGTGACCCCCGGTTGAGCAACCCAAGCCAAGATGCAAAAGAAGTGCTGCTATGGTCGAAAGAAGAACTTGGGTCAATATAGCAGTCTGTCCTTGTCTCCACTCATTTCTCACACCCAACAAACATCACCCTTTCGAAAATAAAGTGGGAGAGATTTATATTTTTATAAAGAAGTGTATTCGTTCGTTATTGAAGTCGTCATTATCAGTTGATTATGTTCCCGTGTATATTTGTATATGCGTAGTATACAATACAACATATGTTCCGCATATATTTATATATGTATATGTGCAGTTGTATGTGGCTATACAACATAAATCTTTAAAAAAATACAAATCTCTTTGTGGACCAATTCATTTAAAAATAATATATATATATATATATATATATATATATATATATAATACAGAGAGTAACATTAATCTAAGAATTTTTTTCACTAAGGAAATATCAACTTTAAAAGTCATTATTTTGATATTAAAAGATGCTTAACTTTGGATTGATTGATTTTAATGGTATGTCAACCCATTTAGAGTTATTTTAGGCTTAAAATTTAGTGAAATGTGTTCATTGTACATTAATATTTACATTTTTTGTGCAAATGTTTATTAGGTGTTTTTTAGTAACCTTCATTACCATTACTCTCAGGGTGGTAGTACTTGTTAGGGTCCTCTCAATGGGTCAAATGGATCAGTTGAAGAATTATTCATATTAGATAAGATTGTGTGCAAAAAAATTCATGAGAAACTACACAAAAAAAGTGCAAAGTCCTACTTATTGTTTATGAGAGAAGTCCAACAAAATGTAAAAATGTCTGTATAATAAACATGATTCCCTAACCTCTAGGCATAAAATAACCCCATATGGGTTAACATGCTATTAAACTCAATCAAAAACTTATGAGTTAGAGGTTTTTAAAGTTAGAATTTTCTTCAATTTTCTTCACATTACATATTGAGTGACAGAAATAGTGAAATGAGTGACAAAATATTAAAAAGGGAATGATTTTGTTCAATGCTTCTGGTGAATCAACTGTTAAAATTTTTGTCAAGTTACTTATTGCATGATAAAAGATTTGATTTGTTGTATTCAAGGAACAAGTTTTGGCATTCATTTTTGATATTTCACGAGCAACTGGTTTGGTCCATCAAGACAGTGGCATGTTTGTACATGTTCAATTTTTTTAGTTTTTTTTTCTCAGAAACTATTTGGAACTCTATCCTAAAGTTTATTGGACAGTAATGGCATGTTTTCTGCAGTAACTTTTGAAGGACTAAGTTATTTCAAAATAGCTATAGCAAAGTTTGTGATAGGCATGTCATGACTGACAATTAAAGGATTGTTGAATTGGGATTTTTATAGCCCACTGAAGCCATAAAATCAAATCACAAGAGTAATGTTTTTTTTTCTTTATTTTACATCTTGCTATTAGTTTAAATATGTGTTTAGGTGTCATGATGTTATGAATTTGTTTGTGGATTTAACCATCAGGCTGAATTTTATCTCTGTATGAATATTTGGGACATTCAAATGATAACACATCACCCAATAAGTCCTAGGCCTGACAAATAGATGGTGCCACTAATATGATCCATATGATTTTTATAAAGTACTAACCTTCAAATGGCATGTTTCAAAATTAAAGCACAATCAGATTATCAATTTAAAAATTACAGTTATTTAAGTGTAGCTACTGTTGCAAATTTTCAAAACAATGGAAAAATCTGAATTTGTGTGTTGATAGGAAAAAATACTGTTCAAGCAAAGCAATGGCTTGATAAGTGTTATTTGGACTCTGCTCCATCAGAAACAACAATTAAGATGTGGTATGCTGTCTTTAAACGTGGTAATACAGATACAAATGATGTTGAACACTCAGGTTGTCCAAATTCAGCAGTTGACCCAGAAAACACCAAAAAACTCTACAAACTCGTTTTGACCAATCATAAATTGAAGTTGCATGAGATAGCAGAGGAGTTGAAGATATTAGAAGACAATGTATTCACCATTTTGCATGCACATTAATCAATGAGAAAACTGTGTTCAAAGTGGGTGCAGCGTTTGCTCACAGTCGATCAAAAACAACAAGCACAAGTCAACGATTCAGAGCATTGTTTGCAACTGTTTCAACGCAACAAAAAGGAGTTTTTGCATAGATATGTGACAATGAGTGAAATATGGATTCACCATTTCACTCTGGAGTCAAATCGGCAGTCAGGTGAGTGGACAGCAGTAGATGAAAGCCACCCAAAGCAACCAAGGACGCAAACATCAGCAGGCAAAGTTTTGGCCTCATATTTTGGGATATGCTAGGTATTTTGTTCATCGATTACCTTGAGAAAGGAAGAACCATTAATAGTGAATATCATATAGTATTATTAGTGCATTTGAAGGAAGAAATCGACAAAAAATGACACAAATTAACAAGAAAAAAGTGCTCTTTCACCAAGACAATGCACCGTGTCACAAGTTGATCGCAGCAATAGCAAAACTACATGAATTGCACTTCAAACTGCCTCCACACCCACTATTCTCCAGATCTAGCCCCCAGCAACTACTGGCTGTTTGCAGACCTCCAAAGAATGCTCCAGGGAAAGAGAATTGGCTCCAATGAAGAAGTGATATCGGAAACTGAAGCATATTTTGAGGCCAAAGACAAATTGTTCAACGAAAAAAGCATTGAATTGTTAGAGAAGCATTGTAATCAGTGTATCACCCTAGACGGAAACTATGCCGATGAATGAAATCAAATTTTGCCAAAAAGGTGTTTTATTAGTTAGGCCAGGGACTTATCGAGTGATGTGTTAGCATTTGGTTTTCTCTCTAAAGATACTCTATATACCAAATATCAATGATTTAAAAACTAAAATAAAGGATTTAATATCTACAGTATAATTTTTTTAATAGAATAGACATTGTTAGCTATTATTCTGTAGCAAAAATGTTTTAATTTTTTCTGTAATAAAGTTTTTTATTTTATACATATTCATAACAAGACATTCCAATTCGAATGCAGGATGTAAGAAGAGCAAAAATTGTCACTCCTTGTTCTATCAATTGAATCATGTCTTTGTCCAAACTTGATTTAACAGAAACTATCTATCATCCTCATTTCTCTGAAAAATCCAAAGTGTGAGTTTTAATGAGGGGCACAGCTGAATCTTGTGGTTAGTGTGCATTTGAAAAAAAAATTAAATGTTCACTTTCACACAGAAATTAATGTAAGGATAGTTACAAACAGAAAGAATGAAAAATTTGAATTTTTGGCAAGCAAACTGACTGGACACTTTAAAACAGTGATATTAGATTATTTTATAAATGAAAATGAAAGAGAAGCCCATCCTGTTTTTCAAGTTAGGACAAACAAAAATAAAAATGAGGAAAGAAAAAAAAAGAAGAACAAAGGAATGGTTAAAAAAAACTCAAGAGCAGGAAACAAAATGACTAAAAAAGAAATTTGGACAAGATACAAGTGTCACCAATGTTGGCACAAAATGACAGATGAGTAGAAGTTAAACAATCTTGTTTGTATGTATCCATGCTAAAAGAAAATCTTATCTGTATATATGCATTGTATCTATCAATATCAATAATTTGGAAAATCTTCTTTGTCTCTACCCTAGAGATGGCCAGACAATTTAGTCTAGAGCTATCAAATGTGGTATACATACCTATTGACACAAAAGAAGGTTTTGAAATTATATATATAAATAAAACTACTAAGCAAAGAGCACTCACAGGAAAGACATCTCTAAACTATAATCAATAGAATGTTGCTGCATGATCTAAATAATAATGCAGAATTTAATTTTCCAAACTTTAAAAGAAAATAACTTTTCCAAACATCAAAAGAAAAAAATCTCAAATTATTTATCTTAGGAAAATAATTATTCACATCTAACTAAACATTACTAAATAGATTCATAGGTAATTCGTCAAGCTGGAAATGTAACATAACATAATTACTTAGAACTCACAGTCAGAACAAAAGATGTTTAAAATCATGAATGAAAAAATATCTCTCAACACATCTTAAATTTCTTTATAGTATTAACTTTATAAGATACTAAAAAAATATAATTGCTAAATCCATTTTCTGGTATATGGATCAGAAAATTGAAATAAGTAGAAGGGATTTTTGACATTTGTCAAGTCATATCAAGTATTTCAGTTAATCTTAATATAATAGAGCTAATGCTACAAAATGTTAAAAGGCAGAAATCTTTTATAACTGTTAAGAAAATTTATCTTAATATGGACTAAAAATACTATGAGTATCAATTTTACTACTGTACCAATGATTCGCAAGACTAACTTGCCATCCACTCCTTCCATGGCAAAACAATTAGTAATTGTATTTTCATGACCATAAAATCCATTAACAAGGAAAAAAAGAAAAAAGAAAACAGGAAAATAAATCCTTTAATAGAAAGTGATAAAAATTATAGGGTGAAATTGATAAGTCCCAATGCAGAATGTTAGGCACAAAATTTAAAATTTATTTCTATATTCTTTTATTTTCTTTTATATTACACCAAACTAATTAACAAAACAAACATAAAAAACATAAGGTTTTTCAGGATCACCTTAATCATTTACTTTAAAATAGTTTGAAAGTCAAGATTTATTGTATTCTATTTATATATAAAATATGATATGACATATCTATCATGCAATCTGATCTTATTTAATAGTAATGAGATATTCTATTGTTATGATAACAGGAAATATTTTTTAAATTAAAATATAATGATTGAAAATAAAATTATAATACTCTTAAGGACAATGATGGTTTTGACCAGAGTACAGTGTGTACACAAAAAACAAAATGATCCTAAATCTCACTATTTTCTTTTTGTGTTCCCAGGTAAAATGCTTTCCAAAGTTCCTAGATAATGATATTTTTCTCAATTAAATGTGATCATTGACTGTACTTCAGCTATATCACCTATACATTTAATCTTGAGTAAATTAAAACATACTCAGGATCTTGCAGTTTTATTTTACAGTCTAGGGTACTGGGTAAAGAAAGTTGGAAGGCAGACCCATTGTCAGTCTTTCTTAATCTTCTCTATCATGGACATATAGATACTATTCTCTTCTTTCCATGTGACACACATACAAATGATAGAAGCATATATAGATGCAATGCAGCATTACAAAGTGTGGAAGCAAAATATGGAATAATTTGTAAAACATTTTTTGAGTCTGATTAGACCAATTTTTGAAAAAAACACAATAAATCTAAATTTCTATGATTAGCTCTATTATTCAAGCACTTTTTCATTAAAATTCAACCCAATATGAGTGAGCAAAAAAAAGAAAAGACAAAGAATCTAATAACGATAAAACCAAGACAAAACATTTCTGAAATAATTGGAGTTTCTTTATGGCCTCCATCAAGTCCAGACCATAACCCCCTTGATTATGCTATATGGGACATTTTAGAAAACAAAACAAATACAACTTCCCATCCAAATATTGGTTCACTTAAGACTGCTATTGAGAGGTGAATGGAATAAAATGTCCGAAGAATTTGTTTTGAAGGCATGTTAATACAATAATTGAAAAATGGCAGCCATATTGAGTAAATTTACTGTTTTGTGTCTCTTCTTATTTTGTTTATTTTCTAAAATTTAAATTAATCTAGTTTTATGATATTTATTAATTTATTATTATACTAGAACATTCCTAATTTTTCTTCCACACTATGTATATAAGGTTTTTCATATTTATTTTGCATCTAAAAGTGCTCATGTTTAAGATGATGTATTTAGATGTGATATGTAATGATTTGTGTATAACAAGCACTCACGTATAATAGGCACCCAAACTTTGGATTAAAACTACAAGGGAAAAAACTTTCATGTATGATAAACATTGATTTTTCGAAATTTGTTGTGGCTAAATTTAGCATTTGTTTAACTTTTTATCAGTTCATACAGACTAAAAAATTAAGAATTCATATAGTTTACATTATGTCTTAAAACACAAAATTTACATAGCATTTAGAGTAAATACAGGGGCATGTTCACACAAAATAACAAGCTTATAGTACGGGAATACTTAACACTTGTACCCAGTTATGGCTAACAGAATCAGAACAGGCAACCCCTGTGGATTCAATAAAGGATGTAGTTCGAAGTTCCGTGAAGGTTCTCGAGTTCGACAAACACCTGAAGAAGGCCAGAGGACATATCGGCCGAAATGTTGTGGAAATAACAATAAAGATGAAGACAATAGTCCAAAAACCCTTAATGATAAAAATTAATTTTACTCTCTGAGGTAATTTACATAAATCACATGGATGTGGATATTTTAGTTGACATATTAGATAGTTGGGGTGTCATATACTGAGTATCTCAGGGCAATGAGACTTATTGCTGCTTGTCTTTTCAAGTAACATAACAGGTTGTATTGGGTTATATGGTATTAACAACAAGTAACAATCTCTGACCAAACCTATAATTGAATGCTCAAGATGAAACGCCTTTTTTTTATTTTTCATGAAGTTAAAGTGTTTTGATTGATCTACTATTTAAAGAGGAAAGAGGAGTGGATTCAGACCTTTCCTAAGAGCATTAGTGCAAAGTGAAAGCAAAATGTCCCAGACAGAGTTTGAACTCAATTCAAAAATTTTCTTCTCCATAGAATGTTAGGCCACTCACACCTTCAGACTAAAAATAAAAGAAAGAATTAACACATAAATATATAATATCAAATGGGAATGAATTTGTGGATGCTTACACAGGTGGCTATATAACATTATCCCTGTTTAGTGAAGGATCAACCAGTAGTAATAGGCTAGATCTCATGTAAGCACCAAGCAAACATTCTCTTTGAAAGGAGCATGGCTTAGATAAATTTCCTGGGCAGCCACTCAGCTATAAATGGAGTTACTCATGGTGTAGTGGTTATCATCATAGGAAATGGACACAGCAACCTGAGTTCAAATCTTGGCTGTTTGCATTTCACATTGCATTATTACTCTTAGGAAAAGGTCTATATCCAACTATTCTTCCTCTACTAATAGGTAAATAGTAGGATACTGGCTTGTTGGATTTTATGGCATATCAACCCATATAGGCTACTTAATACCAAATCCTGTTTATATATATATATATATATTGAATACATGATTTGTAAACGAATAGTTTGTAGGTAACATTTTAAACAAACTGGACCTCATTTATTTGCACAAAGTTAAATGGTTTCAAGTATTGCTATGAAACAGCAACAATTCAATCTAATATCAATAATTTGTTTACACACAGTTAAAAGGTTAAACAGTTCTATTTGACCCATAGATGGGACCCAAACAGCTAGTACCACTCCAGGTCAGAGTGAACCTGAAAGTAATGGCAATGAAGAGGAATTTCACATTCCCCACAGCTCCAGGACTGAAGCCTCACCATCAGATGGTTTAGTTTCATATCCAAGATACCCATTAGAGGGATCTTTCTCCTCTACAGAGATGCAGTCAGCATATTCTATAGCCCAAGCCAACTGGACACTGAGCTCTTTAACCTTGGTAGGACAACTGGTTTACAAGAAAAACTGAATTCAAACCTGTTAAACTCCACTTAAAAAACTGACCTTGTGCTACTTCCTGCCTGTGCAGAGTGATTGGTAAATATATATATGAAAACCAATACGATCAACCAACAAAATCTGAAAAGTCTGAGTATTATATACAAAGGATATTTATTTTTTGTTACAGCATTTCAACGCTGGAGAGCTTCATAATGATTAATACCTAATAATATCAGTTTTGATTATATGTTTAAACATAAAACCCTAGTATCTTTGATTTAAAAGAAAATTAACTTTTTATTCAAAAAAGACTGGTTGGATTGATACTCTGTTTTATATATATATCTCATTCAATTACTATTATTAAAAAATGTACATGATTAAAGCACTTAAGACATACGAAACTAATTCCTATTATTTTACCTCATAGATTCCTTGGAAGGATCCAATAAGTTTGCCTAATAATGTTGCTACAATACTGGCAATATGTACAAATGGGCCCTGAAATTAAAAAAGAAATTTGAATTAAATTCTAAAGATAAAAATTCTGAACATTTGTAACAGAAAACAATTAAAAAAAACATTCCCTGTATTTCATAACTTTTTACATTATACAGATAAAAAATTAAATAAACACATCTAAATTGATATAAATCTTAAAATAAATTTTACAAATAAAGTAATTAATTCTTTCTTCAGACTTGATAAAACTATCAAAATTGATTACTACACACAATTCAGTTATACAATTCTCATGAGTACATTGCCAAACTTTCAATTTTCTTAGTAATTAAAAACTTAATAGGCTTATTATTAATAAATTATCATTTTTACAAGTTCATTCTTTTTTACTTCTATTTCTTAACATTGTTAATTTTCTGTTCTTAGAAAAATGTTCTCTTTTGATGTCAAAGACAATATGCATGTTTTCTGACATTATATATTTGAGGAAAAAAAAACAAAAAAAAAACACACACACACACACACACACACACGCACACACAAGTAATAATTTAATTACCATATAGTCATTAAAATTCCTGGGGTGGGTCATTTTTACATAAAATTCATGCTTTATTCAAATTAAATGTGTGTAAAAGTTTTCACCAAAATCAAATTCATTACAAAAAATTAATTATTGATTGGGACTTTTTTAGCCTTCACTGACTCTCTTGGGCATCGATTCAACCTATGGTATCATTTTCAGCCATTTTCATAAGGTAACTCAATTTTTGACTCATCAGTCAATTGCTAATTCTTTGCTCGTTAAATGACAATGTTTTTTGACACTTCAAAGAAGGATACAGACCATTGATTTAATAAGCTTTTGAGTCCTTTCAGAACTTTTTTTTTCAATGTGATAGATTCAGTCTTTCCTCTTCTGAATCATTCTACTACTGTTCAATATAGCAAATTGACCTTCAGCACACTTTCTTTGGGCTTCATACTACTTTGATGGCAGCAAATTACAGCAGAACAAATTTCTATTATAACCATCAAAATTCTTGGATGGGGAAAAATGCCTTGCTTTTTATACCAAATTAATTTGAATTCCAGAACTTTCAAGAATGTTCTAGAACATATTAGAAACTTCCAAAAACAGTTTCATTAGTTCATTTTTATGGTAAAGCATCTTTTAACTGATTGATAAATAATATTTTATTTTTAAAAATATGTAATAATGATAATAAACATAAAATGCTTTAATAAATCAAGTAAAAAATGAAGAATTCTTATGATACCAATTAATTTGTATCTTAAATGTTTTTCATATCATTTTGAATTCAAGCAAATATTAATTCATTAATTTTGGTTGCATAAAATTAGAAATAATATTGATTTAAAGCTTTGTTCAAATTATTCTGAAAACTTATGCACAGCACTGTGTGTCTGTATGTGTGTGTGTATCTCAAGAAAAAATTTACATTAAACATAACCATACAAAGTAACAAGAATCTTGAAGTTGCTTTGACATACTGAGAAAAAGTATTTTTATCATTACATACTATATCTGTTGCATAATTATTACATTGACTGTATGAAATCTATGAACAAATGAATATTACAGGACAAAGGTAGTATTTTTATTAGTTTTCCTTTATCTATTTTATTACCTTTTACATAGAGATACTTCAAAAAATTCCCTGATCAATTAAGAAAGGAATGAATAGTTTTATTTTTAATGATTTTTTTTTTTGTGAGGAGGTAATAAAGAAACTTTAGAAATAATGTGCCAAATGTACTGAACTGTAGAATAAATATGTAGAATAGTATGTATTTCATAGCTATAAGTCATTGCTTTCTTGGTTGGGCCAAGAAATTTTTTATTATCCACTTGTAAGCTCTTTTTTTTTTTTTTTTGTTTTTTTTTTTTTTTAACTTCATTTGTTTTTCAGCTACTTAAAATCACAAGAATCCTATAGGAGACAAGTTTGAGTCTCTTCCAAAGATACTTCATGAGTACAATTTTCTACATTTCAAATTAACAGCTGGAGAACAGACCAGCTAAAAAAAAATTTTGGAAAGGAAAACAATTAAGAAAAAAAAAGATTTTTTTTCTTTTTTTCTTTATTTATTATTATCATTATGATTATGACGATGATTTTATTAATGTATAAATAAATTAATTTACCTCTTTTCCCAATGGAAGAGTGCTTCCTAATGATGAACATAATCCAACCACTTTTGCTACTAACGTTCGGAAGGTGAGATATTCTTTTAATACCACCCCTCTTAGAATAGTCTTCATTTCTGGTATTCCAGAGCCTTTAAAATACATAGAAGAAAGCATAAAAGAAAAAAGATAAAAAAAACAACAAAAAAAAACAGTTTGTACTGAAAAAAAAACAAAAAAAAAAACAATCTTTGGAAATATATTTCAGTGGTTATTTAGTCGAATAGCATATAAATCCTTAATGGTTAATTCCAAATTCTGTTTATTATAAGTGATTTTAAGTGAATAGTTGGTAGGTAACATTATTCTTTAAAGAAGCTCATTTATCTATACATAGTTAAATAGTTTCAAGTATCGCTATTGTTCACAAATACTAATTATTCAATTTATTATTAATCATTTGTTTACTCATAGTTAAATGGTTAAACAGTTCTATTTAACCCATAGATGGGAGTGGTAGTACCTGTCAGGGTCAAAGTCAGAGTGGACCTCGGAGTAATAGCAATGAAGGAATACTCTACATTCCCCAAAGCACCAAGACTAGAGCCTCACCATCAGATGGTTTATTTTTATATCCAGGACACTTATGGGAAGAGTCTTACTCTTTTGCAGAGATACAGTAAGTGTATTCTACAGTCCCAGCCAACTCAGTTGAAATCTATTAAGAAGTATCAAAGAAAGATAAAACTTAAGAACAGTACACTCAAATATTTTCCTCTTCACCAGCAAACAGAAAGTCTACAATAGAGTTTCCAATTATACATATAAGCAGTGTATAATGCTGATTAATAAGAAAACAATGAACTGGAAATTTTATTGTTAAGCAAATAGCCAATGTAATAAATGAGTAAAAACCAATTAAAAGAACAAAGAACATTGTTCTACTTTAACAAAAACAAAAATATATTCAACATGTAACCAAAAATCATTCTACAAAGGACATTTCAAAAGTAAAGCCTTCTATTTATTTCTACAGAAGCTACAACTGATAAAAGGAGGACAATGAATAGAGCAAGTTTTCAGCAGCAAAACACTATTTTTCTATATAATCACCATTTTACATTATGTCAGGCAGTGGATGGTATTGCTCGATTTGGGACTTGTTTTAGATGACAAAAATAAAAGAATGACCCGGTCAAGCTGAAAAAAACAAACTAAACTACACACCTAGAGACAAAATGAATAACAAATCCCAGACAGCACAGTGGCTATCCTTTGGAATTCATGCTAGACAGTATGAAAATTGAAGTGAATAATTTTGAATGATAAGGGGATATCTCTTGCACAAGAGATCAAAGAGGATTTGACTGTCTGAGAGGGTGGGTAACCAGCACAGTGTGTGTTAGAGTGAAGAAGAGTGTACTGACCTTCAACTTGGACAGTCAAGAAGTTTTGATCTCCCAAATCAAGGAGTCTAGTTGAAATCAGAAGAAATACCTAATTCTTATGCTCGCTCTCTCTCTCTCCCTCTCTCTCTCTCTCAATTGTATTTAGATTAAATATCAATGAATAAATGATAAAAGTAGAACTGAAATTCCTTCTATTGATATTGTTAAGTATTAACAGGATAAGAGAAATATCTTGCATCTAGAAAGAAGTTGGGAACCTGTTTGCTTCTTATGAAACCAAAGAAGAATTCAGTCACCCTTTACAGAAAAGACAGGTTGAGCTGTGCTTTGTACATCACACTCGCTACTCTCCAAAAATTCCTCATCCAGCATAGCAGTCCAAAGTGGCTATCCATCACACACTCCCCTGACCACAAGGCATCCAGCCATTTGTCTCTATGGCTACTACAGTACAGAAATAGTACAGGGAATATGATATAAATAATTCATTTTAGTGCAGCCACATTACAACATGGCTATCCATTTTTGCCAACAATGTGCTGTATACTGGACTCATAATAGAGTTGGTCCAAAAATAATGCCTCCTACTTTGTGTTGGCCCACATCAGAGGCAGGTGTTAATGGCATGGTTAAAACATCCCACCAATAACCTATAATTTTATTTATCTATTTTTTTTTTTTTCTGAGTGACCGTCTGGCAAAACTGCATCTGATATAAAACCAAGTGGGGGACTAAATTTCTACATGTAGAAAAAAATTCCACTCACTGATATTCAGTGACTCTTGCTGAACACAAACAGAAAACAAACATTGGATGCAAACACAGATGGGTCATGGATAATGCATTTCAGCAGTGGCGACAGAATTATAAGTAACAAGCCATGTTCAACATAATTGTCAATCTACAAAATGAAGAATGGATCAATCAGCTCATTCACAAGAATCAGGCCTACAAAAGATGAACCACAGAGAAAATATTGTCATTATTGCTGCCATGAAAAAGTCAATTGTGGAGACTTCTATAGATACTGCACACAGGCACTTGTTCATCATGAATGAAAATGTAAAGCCAACGATGGTGATTATGTAAAAAAAATAGTGTTTTGTAATTGATTGAATGATTGATTTTAATAGCATGTCAACCTGCCAAGGGTTATTTTATACCAAGAAGTTAGGGAATTGCATTCATTGTACATTTATATTTACATTTTTGTGTAGTTTCTTAATTATTTTATTTTGCACATGGTCTTATCAAATGTGAATAGTTTATAAACAGAACTATTTGACCCATATATGGGACCTTAACAGTTACTACCACTCAGGGTCAGAGTGGACCTGGAAGTTATAGCAATAAAATGATACTCCATACTCCTCAGATATCTAGAACTGGAGCATCAATATCAGATGTAGTTTTGTGTCATACCCAGTACATCTCTTTTTTTTTTTTTTCTTTTCTTTTTTTTTTAAGGGATACCTCTCTGCAGGGGTATAGTCAGCATATTTCATACTCCACCAAAAGGGAATGTTTTCAAATTGAAAACTTGTTATATCTAACAGCATGATTATGCAACCTATAACTGGTTTAATTTCTGTGGAACACATCAGTTCTTATCTAATGGTTTGAAATATAAGAATCTTTCAGAGTAAAATGAATAAAAAGCATGACTAGATTATTCCATATTTTTTAAGACAATAACATTAGGAAATTTCTACTTAACTGGGTAATGTTTTAACAAAATATTTACTGTTACTATATAAGCAAACATTAAATGCTAAGCAAGGACTTTACTATCTTTTTGCATTGATGACATAATTAAAAAAAAAAAAGTTTTTTTTTTCTTTTACATATTAAGTTTTGTCAGCCAAGCAAAACATAATTCCAAATGTATATAAAAAAAAATAATTCAATGAAAAATGTAAATGATAATTAAGAAAAGAATTAGTAATTAAAGATTATAAATGATACCCAACAGTGTGGAACAATGCAGTTTGGAAAAGCTCTAGACAAGACCCACTCTCCCCAAAGGTAGAGTTCAGATTTAACATGAGTGACTTACTGATGTTATAAATATTTACATTCAACTTTGAAAATTTAAGAGAGAATGGTATTTAAAATCTCATTTAGTCAATGGTATAATATGCCTGTAAATATCAATCAATGCATAATGTGTTCATAACCAAAACCAAGAGAAACATTTGTCATAATAAATATTTACTGTTAATATATAAGTAAACAGCAAATGCTGAATAGGTTAATCAATATTATAGGAATTTTATATTATAGATGTTCTGTTAATCAATAAACTATTTGATTACTATAACAGAAAAAAATAACATAAAAAACTGCACAATAATTTCAAACTTGAAATCATACCAAAACAATTAATGACTACTGAGAAATTTGTTAGCAAGTACAAATACACTCAATACAATGAATAGAGTCGAACATGATAGAGACTAAAAAAAATTATTAAACAAATACACAAGTTAACTTGTATGCAAGTTGCTACCAATCCCTACCAACACCACTATTTACAATTCTATCTATGATTCAAACTATGAAAATGTGTGTGTGTGTGTGTGTGTGTGTGTGTGTGTGTGTGTGTGCGTGCATGCGCAATCAATGGATCAAAGCCAAATAGAAAGTCCAAGCAACCTGATTTTTTTGTATGGATATTGACTTGACATCAGACTCCAGTACAGACCATGCAAAGTTGATCTCTAAGGCCAATTTTTAGACAATTGAAGGTCATCAGATAGAAAATTTGGTATCAAGTTCAAAAAAAATTTAAACCACATCAATGCAATAGATGCAAGATGTTGAATGTTGATAAATAAGTTGGGAAAAGCAACTTTATATATTTACAAAAGATGGAAGAATGAAGAGGTTCTCAGAAGATAATCAGAAAATATTTTGGGGGGTTTAAAACTGTTTTTGCTTGGCATTTATGCCATGTTCATATTATTCTATCCATAAAATCTTGCTTATATATATGTATATATTATTCCATTAACATATTTTACCTTTTTTTATCCCAGAAAAAAGCATTACTAGTTATAGTATTTTACTGACAAATTCACATAACTGAGTTTTTATGAATAAGCAAACTCTTATGTAGGTGAATTATATACAAAAAAATGGGTGTTTGGATATTCGTTTTTTTTTTTTCATCAATAAAAAGTTATAAAAAACAACAAATATATAAACAACCTTGATAAACTTGTAAATAAATCAATTTGAGTTTTGTTTAACAGCATATCAACCTCTAAAGGTTAGGTTGGTTTTGTAGTCGATGTGGGTTTTTGGGCATGGTTTTTTTGGTTTTTTTTATAGTGTTTGATTCTATTTGGCCAGATATTGTTGAAAAGGTTGATTTGGTCAGATTTCAGTGAAAAGGTGAGGTTCTTTTGAAAGGCTCAAGATGTTCTCTAGTTTAGATTGGTTTGGTTGGTTTTATGGCACAAGAACCCCTGCAGGCCACTAATGCCAAATTTCATTTATACACATATTAAACCTAAGATTTACAAACAAATACATAGTAGATAATATTCCAAATGAGCCCACCTGCCTGCACACAAACAAATGATTCCAAGCATCGCTGCTACACAACACCAATATTTCAACTCAACATCAGCAATTTGTTTGCACATAGTTAAATAGTTATACATCACTTGTAAGCAAATACATATGATTTGTAAACATTTTGCAATATTTTTCAACAAGCTCAAGCTTATTTTTCTTCACAGCCAAATGATTTCAAGTATCTCCATCCAATACAAATCATCCTATTCACTTTGAATGCTCTGTTTGCATACAGTCAAACAGTCTTGAACACTGCTATGCACCAGCAACAATTCAACATCCATCATTTGTTAGCACATATTTAAATGAATATACAGGATATGTGAGAGATTAGTTTGTCAGTAATTTCATTTTTACTTTTTAAGTAACATTTAAAAAAGGATTGAGCTCATTTGTTTGCACACAGATACATGGTTTCAAGTCTTGTAGTTATTTGTTATACCTTCCAGATCAAGGATGGCAACTATGCAGTCTGTGTAAGTGTCCATGCTTTCTATACTATAGGATCTTTGTCGAGATTTTGTTGATCCCTGAGCATTGGAGAGTTTATTTATTCCCATAGGTGACTTGGTTCTTGATAGTGAAGGGCCTGCATCAAATTTGGCTGGAGGCAGTGTAAATGTGCCTCCTGGTCTTTCACTGATCACTTCCGAGTTCATATGTACTCTTCCAGCCTGGCCACTTTCGGTTTAAGTCGCCTCAGCTTTTTGATTGTGAGCGTTGAGTCCATTTCAATTTCCATTTTAAATTTGTTTTTAGTTTCGGGGGGGGGGGTCCGATTTTTTTTTTCCTTTTTCCTTTGATCTTGAAGTTGATCTATGTCTGCTTTTTGTAGCTTGTGTTTCATTTTTTTGGTAGGATTTATTGTTTCATTTTCTGTTGGGTTGTCTTTGGTATTTATTTTTTTTATTAAGTCACTTTTGGAGTTTTATGGTGTCTGTTTTGATGTGGGTGGTTATTTCAACAGGATCTTCTACGTCCATTGGGCTGAATCTGTTGGATAATGAGATTGGTTCATTTATTAGTGTTTTTTGTTTAGTTAGGATTTTTTCTTTTCTTTACTGAGGGGATTTTTCCTGATTTCGGTTGTGTGTCTCACATTCGTCTGGAACTGTTAAAATATGTTCCTTGATTGTCTCTTTTCTGATTGTTTTTAGTATTTCGATTAGATTTTTTAATTCATTAATCAGTTTGCTCAGTTCTTCCTGTTTTTGTTTTGCATCTTCCTTTTCCTAGTTTCCTTTATTTGTTACGTATGCACAACTGGGTTGCTCTTGTGTTTGTTCTACAATTTTTCTGGCCTGGGGATGGAGATGTTTCTTGTTTATTTCATTTCTGTAATTCTTTTTTTTTCCCCCCACATTTCACATTCCTGTGAGTATGCAGGGTGTTCTCCTGTGCAGTTGATGCAGTTAAAGGGATTTTCACATTCTAATTCTGCGTGATTTGATTTTCCACATTTCGCACATATTGGTGGTCTAGTGCATTTATCTTTAGGATGTCCATATTTTTGGCATCTTAGAGGGTTTGGTATGTAAGTTTCTATTTTTATATTCATGTAACGTATTCTAATGCTGGTTTATTATTTGTAGGTTTATTAAATGTTAGTATGTATGTGTTTGTCTATGGTTCTTGTTTCTTTGTGTATGGAGATTCTCCTCACATCTGTTATGCCTTGTGGTTTAAGATGTAATCTTATTTCTTCAAGGGAACACAATGCGAGGTGTAGGGATTTTATAACTCCTTTCGAGAAGTTTAGGTTGGGTGATGGTATGTTTTTATGTTTAGTTTTCCAAATTGTTTCCATTTTAGTATCTTTTCTGATTGTTTTTGATTTGTTGTTTGTATATTAATGGTGTTGTTCATAGCTTTTTTTTATATTGATTGGTTTACAATGTGTTTCTATTGTTTTTTGAATCAAGAATAGGGATAGTTTGGTGATTGGTTTTCTTCTATTGATTCAAGTACAATGAATTGATAGAAGTTTTCATAAGCTTCGTGTTCACTTCCTGAAGTGGATTCTGAGAGGGGGGTCTTTTATTTTTGGGGTTTTTGCTTAGGTTATATTTTCATAAGCCACAAAGAAGGTCTGAGTTTCATTGACTATGCTCCTCATCCACCACGGAGTCTCACATTGGGATGTGCCAGGGAGAAACCCATTCGCCTAGTAACATCAGGGCTACATAGTCAATATACTCATGATGGTGGTAGACAATTTAATTTTGTCCCTGGGTTTTCATTCCCAAAATAATTACTTATCCAGGGACAGAAAGGAGTATAGGTCTTTCCTCAGCGTGATTGACCCTACAGTCATCACCTTCTAATTCAGATTTTTGCAAAAATCTGAAAGAGGGCTGACATAACCAGCTGATTGATCAGATCAGGCCTCACCGAACACCTGTCTAGCCCAGTAAGGGCCAAAGTGGGGTAAATAAATCAATTTCCTTTCATTTTATGCATGGTTTAATAAGATTTTATTTTCAGAGGGAATCCACAAAAAATGCATATGTCTACATCTTTTTAGGGTGGCATCAGCACTGCTACTATAAAAAGCTCAAGTGATAAGTAATATCTTTTTTAAATGATTCTATAATATTCACCAGCAAATTTTACATATACATTCCAAATTTCATAGCTTTATTTTGTATGGGTTTCTTTTACCGTAAATGGTATTTGTCAATGAAAACAATATATTGCCCAAAAATTTTCAGGCAAAGGGGGGCCATTTTTGTCCAGTTTTTACAACTTCAAGTGCTTATATTTCAAAAATTATAGATGAACTTTGATGATTCAAAAACCCAACAGGACAGTTACCATATTTGACAGCATATAAGACACACAAGTGTATAAGAAACACCCCAATTTCAACAGGGTAAATCAAGAAAAAAAAAAAAAAATACTAATAATAAGCGTGATGAAATTGATATAATGAATATTATCAATGATAACATTTTTAATCTACATAATAGCCTTTTAAATAATAGGTATATGATAGTTATTCTAAAGACTAAGCTAATAAGAGTTGTGAGGTAGCTAATTCAGCCGACTGGCACAAATTTTAAACCTACATAAGGCATATAAAATGTAGGGGAATTTGAAAAGATATTTTTAGTGAAAAAAAAAAAAAAAAAAAAAAAGTACACCTTATATGCCGTCAAATAGAGTACTTAGAATCTGCTGACCAACATTAGCAACTTTCTTATTAAGATATTTAATTTTTGGTTAATAAGTATAAAGCTCCCTTGGAGATTTTTTTTTCTTGTGATCAAGCAAACATTGAAGCAACATAATCACTAAATTGTCAATGTTGTTATCTATTGCTAACTTCTTTAAGTGGACATTTTGTTCTCCACAAATAATTTCTTCCTAAGAGACCTAAAAAATTCTTCTCTAACTTTTCTGTTTGAACTGAATAAAAACCTGTTCTTTGATAGTTTAACTTTGTAATCTATGAATTCTTCTTTAATATTGGGGACCATGTCAAGTTTACTCACAACAAGCTCAACAACACAATCAAAAACAAGTTCTTTTGCAAATCTGTTTTTGCATTTCTTGAAAATGGTATATAACTAAATATTGCTTAACTGATTCATTTTTTTATCAATGACTATTTTATAAAAAAAAAACCTACACAAAAGAAAACATTAACTTATCAAAATTGAATTGAATTAAACAGAATGCTTGGTTGGTTGGGTTTTATGGCATATTAACCATTGTAGGTTATTTGATGCCAAATCTTGTTTATACATACATATTAAATATAGGATTTGTAAACACAGTTTGTAGATAACATTTTTAAATGAACCTAAATTTACACATAGTTTAATGGTTTCAAGTATTGCTATGTAACAGTAACAATTTAACATCAGTCATTTTGTTTGCACACATTTTAATGGATATACATACATGATTTGTAAGTAAATAGTTTGTAGGTAATTTCATTTTTAAATAAGAACTTGTTTACACACTAATATCACGGATACCTTGAGTGTTGTAATGGTTAGCAAGCTAGACTAGCAAACCTTCATGAGTGAGTGAGTTCAATTCTCATTGGGTGTCCCATTCATAAGCCCTTGTGCCACATCTAAGCAAAAAGCTTAGTAAATTACTACACACTAGTATTGCTATTGTTTCTACAGTTGAATGATTTCAATTATTGCTATCTAACACTAATATTTCTATTCAACATTAATCATTTGTTTGCAGACAGTAAAGTGGTTTCAGGTATTCCTATTTAACACTAATAATTCTATACAACATTACTCATTCATTTGCTCACAGTTAAATGGTTCCAAGTATTGCTATGTATAACTAACAATTCAATTAAACATCAGTCATTTGTTTACACAGTTAAATGGTCATACATTTCCATTTCTAACAATTCAATTTAGCATTGTACACAGTTTAAATGCCAAAATGTTCTGTTTGACCCCATCTGGTGCTACCACTGTGGGTCAGAGTGGACCTGGAAGCAATAACAATGAAGAGGTAGTTCATATTCCCCAAAGCTGGGGGCTCAGTATCAGATGCTTTAATGTCATATCCAGGACATATGTTGGGGGGTCTTACCCCTCTACAGAGATGCAGTCGGTGTATTCAATTGCCCTACCCAACTGGGCTTAAACAGAATGGAATACAAAGAGAAATTATAGAATACACAGAGCAATACAATATTTTGAGTTAATTGAAATCAATAACTTTGGAATATTGGGATACCTTTTGGCAGGGAACTATCAAGATTGGTTGGTTGATTGGTTGGTTGGTTTTTATGGCATATCAAAACTTGTAGCTTAATTAATGCTAAATCCTATTTATAAATATATATATATATATGAGATATTTATAAATATATATATATATCAGATATTTTGAACAAATCCTGGAAGCAACACCCCCGCCCCAAAAAAAACCATGAGCGGTATGGCCACTTACCTTCCAGCTTAAAAATCATCCAAGACGAACAAGTCATGCAAGACATTGCTAGAGAAGCAAGTAAGGTTCTTCTATGGACCCCTACACATTGACATGCCAGTGTTGACCAACCAGTAAGCACTTAATTACATCAGTTCTGTGAAGACACAGGATGTAATTTAGAAGACCTGCCAGGAGCAATGGATGATAGGAACAGATGGAGAGAGAGAGAGAGAGTCAGGGATATCTGTGTTGGCAGCGCAACTTGATGAGGTTATGTTATAACCCTTGATGGTTATTTAGTGCCAAATCTTGTTTATACATGGTTTTTAAGTGGATGGTTTGTAGGTAACTTTTAAAATGAATTTGAACTCATTTGTTTGCACATGGTTAAATGCAATACTTATAACCATTTATCTTAAATCATATATACTTTATATCTTCTAGATTAAGGTTTGCAGTTATGATATCAGTTTCAATATCCATATTTTCTATACTATAGGATCTATTTAAGGATTTGTTAAATCCCTGGGGATAGCATTATTTATTAATTCTTTTAGGTGATTTTGTTTTTGATGTTGAGGGGTCTCTATCAAGTTTGCCTGAAGACAGTTTGAATGCACTTCCTGGTCTTTCAATGTTTACTTTGGTGTTGATATGGATTTTTCTGAATTGTTCAATGGGAACTTCTAGTTTTTGTTTTATTGGCTCCGGCTTTTTGGGAGACAAGTTTTTCAGTTTGCCTTTGATCGTTTTTGGTGGACAGATTGGAGATCTATGTGACCTTTGTTTGGCAGATTTTGTATTTCTCGGAGGACTGGTTTGTGTTTGAGTGGTGCATTTTGTGTATGTTTTTTGATTATTTTATTAGATTTCTCTTAATATGTTGTGAGTTCTTGTTTGTGTTTCTGTTTGATGGATTTCAGCTGAGTGTAGGTTTTTCAGCTGCTCCTGAAACTTTTGCTAATCATTTGGTTCCAATTGGTTCAGTTTCTTAATGAGAGCTTTGTATTTGTCAGCTTCATTGCTGCCTCTGATTGGGTTCCCTCACCATGCAACAGAAGCACAAATGTTCTCTCTCATGTAGGACCCTACTATCCTTTTAACTTCAAAAAAGTTACATTTCATTTATACTTTACCTCTAGTATTTGCCTCTCTCTTTTGTAAATGTCACAAGACATTGAGAAAGTGGGGTTATTTTGTTGACAGTTTAGGCATTTAGTTTCATTTGAGCAATCTTCTTCAGTATGATCTGGGTCTTTTTTGACACACCTTTCACATGTCTGACATCTGTAACTTTCCCAGTGGTGGCAATATCTTTGATACTTAAAGCACTTTAGGGGTGCTGGGATGTATTCTTTCTCCCTCTCAAAAGAATATGTAATTTTTACTTCATTGGATATTTTAGGCTGATGGAAAGTCAGAATGTATGTATTTGTCTGAACTTCCTTTCTGCCCTTTCTAATTGTTATTCCCTTGTAGTCCATGAACTCTTTTTTCCCTAAGGCTGCAGTTATTTCTTCTGTTGTAGCCAAGGACAGCTCTCTTCTCTTAATAACTCCTTTTGAGGTATTCAATCAATGGACAGGCTTTGCATTTTGTCAAGTGGAAAGACTTTATTTTGTGGATATTTTTGGCATGGATCTAGGGGTTCATCTCCACAAGGAAATTGCCGTTTCTAGTCTTTATGATAGTTTTTGGGATTGCTCTGCTTGAAATGACTTCTATTAAGAATAGAGATAATTTGGCTAGGCAGGTCTCTTCCAAAGAATTAAATACAACGAATCTAGGGAAGTTTGTAGCCTTATTCTCTGAATCAGACTCAGAAAGAGTTTTTTATTTGAAAAAGCCATAGGTAATATTTATTTTTTGCTGGTCCTATGTTCAACCATCCACCACAGAGTCCAACTTGTGTTTGGAATTTACCAAGGAGGAAGCTCATTCACCTTAGTTGAGATAGGGATACACTACCAGTATACTTAATCAGGTAGTAAGGTTTTCAAGTCCCTGCTAATATCAGGTTTTCAGTAGAGTTATTTTCAGATATTTATTGCTGCATAATTTAACAATTGTCAAAGTCTTATCCTCTCAATACAATTGACCAACAGCCACTGTCTTCAAGCACTCATAAGATAAAAAGGATTGGGAGTTTGCCACAAGAGCAGATTGAAGAATAGAGTTGGGACTAAAAATATAGGTGCTAAGGCTTGATGCAACTAGCCAAATGATCAGTTCAGGCCAATACAAACACCCATCTAGCCAAGTAAAAGCCAAAGTGGTGTGTTGCAAGTAACTTGACCACTTGGTTGCCAGGTCAAAAACTGCTCAACAAACAGGTTGTAAGCATTACAATTCACCACCCATGGCCAATAGTTGGCCTTGTTATGGGGGGAGGATCTTGGCTCTTTGCAGAGTTGATACATTCTACAGCCCCAATCAATAGGACAGAGCTATAAAGGTGTGTATGAGCAGAGGAGACACATGTGTAAAGAGAGATAGATGAAGAGCAGCATTAATTCCCATCATATAATGGATGTCATATATGATAAATACATTGTAATATGATTGGCAAAAGATTAATTGTGGATATATTTTGTTCTAAATTTGGAAAATTTTAACAATAATTGTAGATCATGAATTTTACAGTTTAAATAAATCTTTATGTTAAATTGAGTGATATTAATGGATTCAGCACTATCAAAAACATAGAAATTGATATATAAATCTAGATTTTGAAATAAAAATGCCAAAGTTATGAGGAAACCTGTTTTTCTGAGTCATGAGAACCAAAAACCTTTTTTTTTGCAATAAAACTTTTAAACATTTTCCTTAATAATAGAACAGATTTTTGTCAAACTTTCAGTACTCTGGAATTGGTCTAGACAAGGACAAAAAAAATATCTAAGGGTTTTTTGGATACTCAATTTGAAATCTGGAGGTATGATTAAAAAAAAAATAAAATAAAATAAAAATAAAAAATAAGTAAAAATTAACAGAAATAATTCTTATTTTCTGAGAAATAAGAATTATTTCTGTTAATTTCAAATAACTAAAAACTAAAAAAATGACCTTAAAAAATTTAAATGAATAAAAAGAAACAAGTTTCTTTTCATAAAAACAATGCAGCATCTTCAGTTAATTCTAAAAGAACTGATCTACCAACTTCAAACAACCATAACTCAGTAAATATTTGGAGTCAAAGCAAAAAGCAAGCTAATTTTTTAAAGCTTGTACAATCTACATTTAGCATGTGAACAGGACTTCATATGCCTTAAAACTTCACTAAAACTCAAAATGCCTGTTTGCAATCCTACTGTGAGAGGGGTTGGGTTAATACATGCTGGTTACCTCAGCTAGTTATGTAATAAGAGTGATGAAAAGAGATAGAAAAAAACTTAATCAGATTACTATGAATTTCTTTTGCTGAAAACCTGACTTCTCCTTGAACTTATCATTTCTGTCGTATTACCACTCCAAGTAACCTACATCAGTATATACACATGTAGGTATATCAATAATATAGAAGTCTAATGAGAAAAAAATATTTAATCTAGATAACTAAGATGTATTTTTTCAATATCCTTGAAAATCACTTGATTCAGTTGTGACTATTAATCACAGGGATCAAATATTATAAAGCAAAAATGTCAAATAAAAAATTTGTTTACAAGTTAGGTAATGGATTTATTGAAGCCCAAATAAACACACACACAGAGCACAGAATATCTAAACTGCAATTTAAATATGCTTTTGATCTACCACAAAATTAAATAAACTTGACCATTAAACCTTCTTAATTTTTCTTTTAAACACTGATTAAAACAAAATTACCACTACATAGCAAACATATTTTGGATAATTAATTATCTACCAAGCTATAAAAGAAAAGCTATAACTTCAGCAACATATCAAACATAACCTTTGAAAATCTATGACGATATAACATTGCTCTTTTTAAGTAATGTTAATTCAGATTTAAAGACCGGATATAAGATCAGCAATTAAATCAAAGCAGGTGTGTATGGGATATGGAATACATGTATTAAGTAATATAGCTTCATCTAATAATCAACATACAAAAAAGAAAAACAAAAAAAAAGAAGAAAAAAAAAAACAGGTAAAGAAAATTACCTCAAATATGCTTACCAATCATAAGCAATACTTAAAAAACCTGTTTTAATATGTTTAAAGATATTTAAAAATAGCCACAAATATAAGGTTGGAGCAAAGATAATTGAATTTTTGTAATTTTAAACCTAGACACATATTTTGAATCGATTGATTTTAATGGCATGCAAACCTCTTTATGATTATTCCATACCTAGAAGTTAGGGAAGTGCATTCATTATAAATTCATATTTACATTTTTGGCAAGTTTTTTTTTGTTTTTACACCTGGTCCTATCACATACAAATAATTTTCAAAAAGATCTAACAAGTATTACCACTCCAGGTCAGAGTGGAACTGGGAGTAATTGCAATGAAAGGGTATTCCACACTTCCAAGATCTCCAGAACTGGAGCCTTACTATCAGATGCAGTGTAGTGCCATTCCCATGACAACCCCTTTTTTTGGTGGGGAGGAGGGTCTTACCCCTCAGTAGAGGATACAGTTAGCATATTGTAAGCCCCACTGACAGGACAGGCATATTTCGGAACAATTATGATTAAATAATGCTCATATAATATACAATTTTAAAGAGCAAACTTTTTTCTAATTACTTCGATTTCATGGTTCATTCAGGTTTATTTCAGGCTGTCAAAGAGGGAAAAATAAAAGGCAAATTTGAGTGATTCTATTGCACAAGTTCAAAATGAGATAAAGCATAGAGAGTGCTTGCAATATCAATCAAGCATTTGTCTAAGGGACTGTCATTAAATATATACCTCAAGATAAATTCCAAAAATTTTATAACAGAGACAAGAACCTTAAAAATGAGGATGATCATAGACAGCCTTCTGTGACAGCCAATTTAAAGTTGTTATATCAGTGAATAGAACAAAATAACTTGAAACATTGTAAAAGAATTAAACATTTGACAATTGGATTAATTCTTTCATTTAATAAATTTTATTATAAGCAAATATTTAATGTTTTAAAGATGATAGTTAAAAGACCCAATTATTTTTGTACCAACTAAATATGAAAATTTTAATTCCTTTATTGAACTAATGAACATAATTTTGAGCAATTTCAACAAAGAAATTGATTTATTTATGTTAAAAAGTATAGAAACTTATTAAATGGATAAATTAAAGTGTCTCATCTGTATTGGAATGATCATACTTTTGTTAGTGTAAAACAGAAAAAATGACAGATTATATTATGATATTTTTGTTAAAGAATTTTAATTCTACAGCACTAACTTTAAAATAATAAAAACATCCCCAAATCAAGATAATTTCTCTAAGAGATATAGCAATTAAATGCTAATTACAAAGTACATTCCCTTATTTACTTTCAATTATAATATAAATTCTCTCTCACCCTTTCAATTATAATATAAATTCTCTCTCACCTTAGAATATGCTGATTGCATTCCCTGACGGAAACATTTTATAGAAGTTTTACTCCTTTGTAAGCCCTCCCTAAAAAAGGGTGCCCTGGTAGGACACTAAACTGCATCCAGTTTAGAAGCTCTGAAGAGTATGGACTACCACTTTGTTGCTGATTACCCCCACATCCAAACTGACTTAGAGTGGTAAGACCTGAGAGGGTCCTATCTATGGGTCAAATATATCTGAAAATTGTTAGTATTATATAGGAATACTTGAAACGAAAACTGTGTGCAAATTATTTGCATTAATAAATCGTTAATTGAAGTTATACTTATTTACAAAGGAATATAACTAGTCACTTAAAAATAATAATTGCTTGAAATATTTGAAATAGTTTCAAATATTCCTATCTAATTTATACACAATTATATATTGTCTGCAAATTAGATAGGAATATTTGAAATTATATAACCCTGTGCAAATTATTGGCATTAGATAGGAATACTTGAAACTATGATTATATGCAAACAAATAACTAATAGTAATAGTCACTTGAATCTATATAATCATTTTAAAAACGACTGAATTTAGCATTAAATGACCCAACAAGTGTTTATATGGTATAAAACCAATCATATCAAACTAAATCTATAAATAGAATGGGAATTAAAAAAAGACAAGATCTAATTCAAATGTTTTCAATGACAATGTCTTATTAGAAATTAACGAGACATGAGGGACATATGATACCCTGTAACCATTTTTATTCAAATTTTCTTTTTAAATAATACAAAACTGTCCAACCCATATCTAGGAATATATATGAGCTTGTTTAGAAAGTAATGTGATGAATTTTTTTAAATTTATTTTTGAATTTGCAACTCTGATTGATAATCAGCTCATCAAATGTCAACCTTAAATATGTGTTAAAATATTCAGTTTATGTTTGCTCCTCAAAATTCATGTTCTGCCAAGTAATCTTGGATGATAACAAGCGTGCTTGATTAAGTCTGTCACTAAAATGCAACACTAGATCAAGTTCTATATCAAATTTCAGGACAATGTGATAGAAACATTTAGCACAGGCTCATGGAAAGTTCTATTCAGGACACAGGTTTTTAAGTAGCATTTTTTATGGTGACCATGAGACTGAGTTTTGATTTTTGTATAGACAAGATAGACTGGAAGATGTACCAATCACTTCACTAACTGAGAAAAATGCAACAAAAATGAGAATTCTCATCAGATTCAATCCATGCTTAGCAATGGGAGAAATGAGGAAGAATTAAAATTAATCAGCTGATTTTCAACCAAGGTTGCTAACCTAAAAAATAATAAATAAATAAAAAATTTTTAAAAAATGAATCTGTCTCATTACTTTCTAGACACAATGAATAAGTTTTTAACCCAAAAGAATATTCCCCATCACTACCCAAATCAGAGTCCTTGCAACTAGTTTCTGTTCCTAAAAATCAAACCCTTTTTCCATGGTCACAGTCTGGAAAATGTTGTGGACATATAACAGGTTGTGACAAACCAACTGAAGGCAGTATCAGTTAAAGACTTCTCATACTGTTTCCACAAATAAGAACAACACCTTTTGGGTGTGGTTTTCCAAGAGAACTATTTTGAAGGAGATAAAGCAGATTTGAAATTGAGGTGACAATAAGAAAATTTTCATCCTGCCTTATTATTTAATAGACAGATCTTATAGATTATCTGTATAATCTTTTATAGACATTTGGTATCAAAGATACATTAAAAAGAAACAGTTCTTACCTATAGCTTGTGGTGAAATCAAGTGTGTGAAACCAGTAGCAAACAAAATGAAAACTAAGGAATACATGACCCAGGCAACAAATTGTAAGGCTAATGAAAAAGCCAATTCTTCATATAACCATAGTTTGGCTGAAAATAGAAAAAAAAACATTTTCAGATTACTTTTACTTCAAACAATAAAACCAACCCAATTATTATAATTTAAAATCTATATTAATAGTTGCAAAGAGTTTTAAATATAAACATACATATATACATTTGACCCAAGGGAAGGTTTTACATTTTAAAAAAAGCAACAAAAAAATCTCATTTCTCATTGAGATGGAATCTTTAATAATAAAACAATCAGCAGGAAGGTATATAACAGCCAGACATAAATAACAACAGAATTCAAAATCTTAAACATCAAAAGAAAAAATAAATACTTTATTTGTACTACTAAAATAATTATTTACATTAAATTAAACATTACTAATTAGTTTGAGAGGTAGATCTCCAAGTTGGAAATATTAAATAATTATATAATAACATTGTTTATCTGAGATTAACAATCCAAGTAAATAACATTAATCTTTAAGTGTTACTTGAATTTTGAAATATTTATTTGCAAAACTAAGTGAAATTTTTCATGGAATATAAATTTACGAATACAAAAAGTATAATTGATAAAACACTTTTCTGTTGCTTTATTTTGCTTGAATAATGTATTAAAAATTTGAGAAATACTGAACAAAAATATTTTAACATTAAATAGATGATAAATATTCATACAGTTAAAAAATTAAACAATCTTTATAAAGTTTAGTTACATGTGGTTACATGACTAAAAATAGTTATTTTGTGTTACTGTGATATCTATTTGATGTTAAAATATTATTGTTCAGTTTAAGTTTTTTACAATGATATTAACACATTATACAAGTATGTATGTGGTGCCTTCAATAAGTTTCCATGCTTTTTTTGTACAGGCATTTAAAATATCCATAGACTTTTGAAAATTCAGTATCTTATTGCTATACATCTTATGAGATGACTGACCAATTTTCATGATTTCAGGTTTAAATCAACAGCTACAGCAGGAATTGGAATATACCCTACTAAAGCCTGATTGTCACAGCTGGTGAATTTCAAAAATGCAATCTGGACATGAGGACACTTTAGAAGAACAATATGCAATAAAATTCTGTTTTACTTTCTTACATTTTTTATAGCAAAAGAATTTTGATGATATGATGAAAATAATCTATAATTAACGACTTCTAAACCAAAGAAAAATCATGCAAGAGACATGAATTCAAAGGTTTAATTTAAATTGACAGAACCTGTTAGGAACAAAAGTATCAAATTATAAGGGTCACTCTAAAAGTAAAGCTTCATATTTATTTCCACTGAAACAATAGATACATGGAGCATGATAACACAGTTGAATAGAGCAAGTTTTCAGCTACAAAACAGTGCTTTTCCACATAAACACCATCACTGAACAAGAGTTTGCATGCTACACTTATAAGAGTAATATCACCTGTTTTACTACATCATCTCACAATGTCAAAGGTCAATGTTGGTGGCAAGGTAGTAGTTTGAACCTTCCCACAGATAAATCCCATTATTTTTATTCAGATGGCAGCTGCGCTGGCAAAATAGTGCCCAGTATGAAAACAGAATTTCTTCATGCAGAAAAAATTGCCTCCACTGACATTCATCAAAACTAGCTGAACATTTGTGAGGATGAAACAGTGGATACAAGCACAGTTAGGTAGTGGGTTATACATTTCAGCAGTGGCAAAAATGATATGAGTGACAAGTCATGTTCAACTCAGCTGTCAAATGAAGCACATCTACACAAATCAAGCAAATGAAAGCTAGACTATGCAGAAAACATGTTCCTGACACCATCATTGCTGCTGTGAAAAAATGGGTTACCTCAACTGGTGCTGAGTGTTCATCAAAAATTCAAAATATAAATTGATTCTTGGTTACAACAGGTTAATAACATGGCAACAAACACTAAACTGTAGAATTCATTGTCTTCAATTCACTGTTTAAGCCTTTAATCTATCACCTGTACAAGAATATTAATTTATGTAAATGAAACATTTGTTTAAATTCATACTGTAGCTGTCATTATCTGGATTGGCCTCAAAATCTTTAATTACATGCATTCAATTTTTAGTTATATTCTAATTCAAATAATGGGTATAAGAGACAGGTTTGGCTTTGCAAATTAACAATCCTTACTCTATTTAGTTGACAGGCAGAGTTATGTTCAAGAGAAATATAACAAGGTAGAGATTATGACTTGGATGAAAAAGAAATAGAAAATAAGAACACTTTTTAAATGTAGGAAAGCTGACAAAAATTAAGTACAAACGTTTATCTATCATTGAATGAGTTTGTGATGTTGAGAAAATGTTTGTATGATGACAGATAAAAGTTACATTGTCATGTTCTTTTTTGAACAAAAGTTTTTCATAAATTGTGTTTATAAGTTTTTATAAAGCAAAGGTGTGTTTATGTAGAGTTAATAATGTTAAAGTGAGAAAGTGGCATTTTGAGATCTTTACATATCAAGACATGGCATCAAGTAGAAAAGTATAGAGACAATCGTTTTATTTTTGGTATGATTTGGTTTGGTTTAATGGCATATCAACCATTGTAGGTTATTTAATGCCAAATCCTGTTTATACATATATGTCATATATACATTTGTAAGTACATTTTGTTAACATTTTAAAACAAGCCAGAGCTCTTTTTTGTTTTTTGCACACAGTTAAATGGTTTCAAGTATTTCTTTCTAATACAAAAAATTCTATTTACTAATAATCATTTGTTTGCACACATTTAAATGGATATAAATACTATTTTTAAGTGAATATTTTGTAGGTAACTTCATTTTTAAATGAGTTAGAACTAATTTGTTTGCACACTAATATTGCTATTGTTTCTACACAGTTAAATGGTTTCAATTATTACTAACACTTTAACATTGATTATTCTATTGAATACTATTCCTTCATTTGCATAAAGTCAAATAATTCTAAGTATTGCTATGTAATATCAATGATTCAATTTAGGCACATAGTTAAATGTTTCAAGTATTGCTATTTAACACAAATAATTCTATTCAACATTACTCATTAAATACAGTTAAATTGTTCCAAATATTGCTATGTATCAATAACAATTCAATTAAACATCAGTCATTTGTTTACACACAGTCAAATGATTTAACAGTTCTATTTCTAACAATTCAATTAAACTAAGTTGTTTGTTTGCACACAGTTTAAATGTCAAACAGTTCTATTTGACCTATAGATAAAGCCCTTTATCAGATGCTACCACTCCAAGTCAGAGTGCACCTGGGAGCTTGGGTAATGAAGGGGTACTCCACATTCCCCAAAGCTCCAGAGCTGGAGCCTCACCATCAGATTGTTTAGTGTTATATCCAGGACACTGAGTTTTTGTTTTTTTTATGGGTGGGGGTTCTTACGCTCTACAGAGATGCAGTCGGTGTATTCTACAGTGCAACGATAAGGCTTATTCAGTACTTAGGTAGGTGACCACTTAGCTTGTGTGCAAAACTTTGTAAATAAGAACATTTTTTTCTCTTGTGACTGATGTATAAATGTATTTTCTCTCAAGAAGTATTAATGTTATTAAAACTGCAAAATTAAAGTCACAATTTACTGTTTATATTACAATAAACTTTGCACATAGGTCATTTGAAATAGAACTAGTAATAAAAGACGATAATTAGAAGATGATTTGGCATTAAAGTAAAATAATTTTTTAAAAATCAACTGAAATTCCAAGAGAGTCAAAACTTTTGTTGAGGAAAAATTACAAAACTTTTGACTGAATTACTAACTTAAATTAATTACAAGATGTCACATTTAAACAGAGACATTTCAAGTTCATATTATCTTAACACTTTCTCAAATAACAATAGCATGAAAACTAGCGGTTGCCATCTGTGAAAAGCAAATAAATCTTTCTTTCAAGTCTGTTCATCCATAGACAGCAGGTGGACATTTGTGCTCCAAATAGAATTATAGTTTGCTAACTTTAATATTTCTTGTAAGTTAATATAAAAAAACAAAATTCCTGGTGCAATATGATACATGAAAAATATCTAATAGTTTCTAATTTGAATCATGAAAATCTAATCTAGAAAATTGATCAGATTTGTTCATCTTTGTCTATCTATTAATTAGAAATCCCTGCTTTTTGAATAAAAATAAATATAACATTAGTGATAGACAACAATAAATATTAATGGCGAACACTAGTTTGCTTTTAAAGTCAAAATTCACATTCACTGCTCAGTCATGTTGACATTGTCATTCAGTCAGTTATTTCAAGCTTCAATTCATTGAATTAATAGTTTATCTTAAGAACTTAGCAACTGAACCCATGAATATTGACTGGAAAAAGAAATAGATGATAAGATTGGACTTTCATCTAGCATTGCCATACAGAGATGGAAAACCAACAAAATCTGGTAGTATCATAAGGTAACTCTGGGTTAAGGGTAAGGATTCTTGAAACTCAGAAACTATATCTAAGCTTAAAGTCATTATCAGATGAAGACTTAATAGTGGTTTTTTACAATTACATACATATGAAATTACATAGACTTGTAAAATTCTACTAATTTCTACAAGTTGCCTGAGATATTTGACTGATTTTAACAGCATGTCAACCCATCTAGGGTTATTTTACGGCTAGAGGTTAGAGTATTGAATTCATTGTATATTGATATTTACATTTTTTATGCAGTTTTTTCTTATGATTTTTTAAGTGAGTTTTTTGCACACAGTTCTATCAAATATAAATAATTTTTAAACAGATCCATTTCACCGAAAGACGGAATCCTAATAGGTAATATCACTCTGGGTCAGAATGAACCTAGGAATGATCTCTAGTACTAGAACCTCACCATCAAATGCTGTTTAGTGATATACTCAGGACAACCTTTTTTTGTGGGGAGAGATATTACTCCTATGAAGAGAATACAATCAGCATACTCTAAGCCCCACCGACAGAACTCAGATATTTGAGAACGTTTAGTGAGCCATAAATGAAAGACAACAATGTTATATGGCATACACAAAATTTTGATATTCTTGTTTGAGAATATTAATGCTCCCAGGAGTATTAACATAGAAGCTGGAAACAAGAAACAAAAAAGCATTGACATGATGGTTAGAGTGTTTGCCTGGGAGACCTGGGTTCAACCCCAGGTCAAGTCATACCAAAGACTCAAAAAATGGTACTTCATGCCTCCTTGCTTAACAATCAACATTATAAGATATGGATCAAGGGTAAAGTGGAGCAATCCAAGGAAAGGAGTAGTGCCCTCCCCTACACCTTGGTGTAGTAACTATCGAAAAGGGAGCCTTCAGGTTACCCTCGACTACGGTCGCTAACTTTACTTATGCTTATTGCATTAGTTACCACTTACTTAACTGGACCAGAAGGTAAACGAGAAATAAGAGATGACACTGCAGAGACCACACAGAGGTAACCACTATGATGCCCTGAGGGACACAAGCAAAGGCCATGTAATGCCACCCCACTGCCTGATTATAGTGTGGATCAAGTTGGCCAAGGAAAGGCTGTACAAATTCTAGCAGGACTCTGGTCTCTCCCACATGACTAGGCAATGGCTGGCTGAGAACTTTAATGACCATGTCACCCTCAACATGTCCTCTAAGCTCTCCTGATCTTAATCCTCTGGACTACTATGTTTGTTCTCACTGGTACCTGAGAACATTTAAGCATCACAGAAGTCATTAAAAAAAAATCAACAAAAATACATTTAGTTTTAAGTTTTTCTACAGTCATATTGTTGACAGTGTATGTGTTAGATCTTAGAAGTCCCTTGAATATAGTGGGTTAACAATACAGTTTAGTTGGGTTTTATGGTATATCAACCACAGTAGGTTATTTTAAGTTAAATCCTGTCTATTCATATATTTACTAAATATATTATTTGCAAAAAATAGTTTGTAGGTAAGATTTTAAACAAGCCAGAGGTCATCTGTTTGCTCACCATTAAATGATTTTATGTATTACTATCAAATACAAATAATTCTATTTACTATTAATCATTTGTTGGCACACAGTTAAATGGATATCCATATGATTTGCAAGTCAATAGTTTGTAGGTAATTTCATTTTTTTTTTTCAAGTAAGAGCTAATTTGTTTGCATACAGTGAAATGGTTTCAAGAATTGTTATTTAATACTAATAATTCAATTATTGCACACAAAGGGTTTCAAATATTATTATTCAATACCAATAATTCTATTCAACATTATTCATTCATTTGTACGGAGTTAAATGGTTCCAAGTATTGCTATATAAGATAAACACTTCAATTTAACATCACTCATTTGTTAAATGGTCAAATAGTTCTGTTTGACCTATTACTTGGTTGGGTTTAATGGCATATCAACTCTTACAGGTTATTTAATGCCAAATCTTACTTATACATATTAAATATATGATTTGTAAATATATATTCTGTAGATAAAACATTTTAAACAAACCAGTTTATTTGTTTACACACAATTAAATGATTGGCATAATTGTTAGAGTGTTCGCCAATGGCCCGGTAGGCCTGGGTTCAATCTCAAGTCGAGTCATACCAAAGACTTTAAAAATGGTACTTGATTCCTCCTTGCTTAACACTTAGCACTATAAGGTATGGATCAAGGGTAAGTGGAGAAATCCTAGGAAAGGAGTAGTGCCCTTCCCTACACCTTGGTGTAGTAGCTATCGAAAAGGGAGCCTTCAGGTCACCCTCGACTGTGGTCGTCAACTTTACTTTACTTTTAAGTATTGCAATGTAATACCAATAGTTCAATTTTTTGCACACAGTTCAATGGTTTCAACCATTGTTATATAAAAATGATAAATTTATTTAATATTAATCCTTTGTTTGCACATGGGGAAGTGGTTTCAAGTATTGCTATGTTATAACAATTCAGTTTTTGCACAGAGAAAGGTTTTAAGTATTGTTATCCAACACTAATAATCCTATTCAACATTACTCATTCATTTGTTTATAGTGAAATGGTTCCAAGTATTGATATGTAACACTAACAATTCAATTTAATATCAGTTATTTGTTGGCATACGACCCTAAGATGGTACCCTGGGTCAGAGAGGACTAGGGAGTAGTGATAATGAAGGGGTACTTCACATTCCCCAAAGCTTTAGCACTGGAGCCTGACCATCAGATGTTTTAGTGTCATATCTAGGACACACACTGAGGAGGTCTTACCTCTCTGTGAAGATGCAGTCAGTGTATTCTACAACCCCAGTAAACTGGACAAACAATGTAGAGTTATTGATATAAAATTTGAGCAAGATGTTTTATGTATACCTGTATTTACAACCATAGATTAAAGATTGAAGATCAAAATAATTGTAGATGAGTGAGAGGAAAATTTTCTAGACTTTTATAACTTATCTAGAAAATATGTATATAAAAATTTGTTAACAACTTTAAAATATAAAGATGTCCATTGCAAGGCAGCAATGACATGACCATCTTTCTGTGTACAGTTAATATTTTGTAAAATAATCAGTTATACTACATTGAAGTTCACAGTATTTAAATCAGTAATCAATCTTCACTCAGTATTGCTAAAGCCCTAAGTGGAAGTATTTAATAAATAGAAACAGGATATTGTAAATAATTTCAATCCCATATATGATAAATATTTTGGATAATGATATCTGACAATGTGATCAAGAACATGAATCTAATAAAAAAATGAACTGAAAACAAAGCTGCTAAAAATAACCTGTCATGAATAATTTATTTTCAACTTAGTTTTAAGCTTTTCTACAGTCTTATTCTTGCCCACGTGTGAGTGTGAGAGATTTTAGAAGTCCTTTGAATGTAGATAGTTAACAATCGAGGTTGACTGATTGAATTTAACAGAAAGTCAACCTGGTTACGGTTATTCTATTCCAAGTATTCTATTGTATTCCATACAAATAATTTTTAAACAGATCTTTTTGACCCATAGATGGGACCCTAACAGGTACTACCACTTTGAGTCAGAGTGGATCTAGGAGTAATGACAATGAAGGGGTACTTCACACTCCCTAGAGTTTCAGAACTGGAGCCTCACTATCAGATGTAGTCTAGTGTTATACTCAGGTCACCCCTCGGAGCAGTCCTTATCTCTCTGCAGGGGATACAATCAGAATATTCTAAGACCCACTAACAAGGCATGATAGTGATTTATTGATAATGTAAAATAATAATTAACCTATAAATGACAGATTTGAAAATATGTTTATACATGATTGTTTTAAGTATCATTTGCTTTGACTTGAAATGTTAAAGAAAAATGGTGTCTGCATTGCATAGTAAAAAAAAAAAAAAAAAAAAAACATTTTTCTTAAATATCATTATACTTTTTATTTCATAAGTTACATCTAGGCTGCTCTAATGATCAGATTTAGTTCCAGAAGACATTTTTTTTTTCTTTTTGTTTTTGCCCTGAAAAGTCACCAATAGAATAGACAGAAAAAATGTGCTTAAAGATGTGCCTATCACAAAAACAACTCCAAGAATTGGAAACAATAACAGTGACTCAGCAGTGAAAGACACTGTTTTTAAAGGAGACAAATCTCATTAAATTTTATTTACTTAGCCTCCACACTAAAGAAAGGTTGGATACAGGGTTGTTAGTTTGTTAGTTTTTTTTGTTTGTTTAAGCAGGGACCCTCACACATATAAGGGGGTGATCCCAAAAATAACTTAGCTTCATAAGCATTTCCCTTTTGGGTCACCTTAGGTGGTAAGGATTGACCCTGACCCCAAATACCTTTCAGTACTGAGGGAAAGATGCTACTTAGAGGTGACTGACATCTGAAACTAACTCAGATAATTTTCCCAGCCACAAATTTGCAGGTAAAGCAAAAAATTTGTTTTAGGAAAAGTTTAGGGGGGGCATACACAACCTAATCTACCTATGAAGAATCAAAATCATTTTTTTATCTCAACAAGAAGCTTACCCATAATTTAATACAGGTCTAATGAATTTGCTATAATCAGGTTCTGCACTGTACATGTAAACAGTTGAATTACAGGAGCAATTAATTTTGGATTTTAATATTAATAACATGGGAAAACTTTCGTGAGTGGTGAGTTTGTTTCTAAAAATGATTTCAGTTACTTCCAAACAAAATATGAATAATAACCTTAAAACAGTTGCTTCAAAATCTGAAAATTTCAAGGATCTTTCTTTTAAGGAAGTATTCTAATGAACTCCTATTTAACATTTAATTTTTAGACAGTAATTAATGAATTCCAATAATAAGCAATTTGGATCTTTAACCCTTTGAACCCGAGCTGCCAGTATTTGTGCCACGAACTAAGAGTCCAGATTTTCAGCCGTGGATTCTCCACTTCTCCATCACTATAGCCAATAAAAATGTTGCAATTTTATACAGAATTTCATTTTTTTAATATATTTTGATTTGTCTATAGAATGTTATAACCTATTATCTAACAGTCTGTAAAGCAGTCAAATAATAGATTAAAACATTTTACATATTCAACTGTTTTTCTAGCCAGGAGTCCAGGGTGAGAGGCTTACGGTTGGGTGGGGGTGGGGGCTTGGGATTCTAATCATTTTATTTTAAACAAATTTTATAATCACATTAATTTGAATCCTAATACATGGTTAATAAAAGAAGTAATTTTCTATCTTTATGTAATTATAAATCTAGCACCATCATCTAAATCTGTATAAACTAAGTATCATATCAATGGTATTTATACAGTCAATTTTTCAAATTAGACAACTCAGTAGTCACTACTGAGTGCTTGAAGGTTAAGTTCATTGTCAGAGTTTGTGCTAACCTACTAATTAAGCATTTAGGCTGACAAGCACTTCAATGAGATTTATCATTCAGTCCAAATTTCATGATATATTCATTCACAAAGAGATTGATAGTTCACTATTTTCACACAAAACCAAATTTAGGTGAGATTTGCATGACTGAAATAAATATGTCATTCTCCTACTACAAACTCATAGCTTTAAGTAAAGGTATGTTCAAAAACACACACCTGCAAAAACTTTTATATTCATTCTTTTTTTTTTGTTTTGTTATCATATGCCAACCACTCACCCTCAATCATTTTATTAATTTCACTGACTTAATGAAGATATAGGAGAATGATTTTTTTACATTTTCATAAAGATAATTCTATGGCAAATTAGATTTTGCTTATATTCTTTATCACAGTTGGTCTATTTTGTTCATACAGATGCTTTATTTTTTAAGTAAAAAAATAAATAAATAAATGAATAAAAATAAAAATACAGTAAAATAAGGTACAATATTGATCTATTAGGTTTTTCTTTTTACTTTGTTTAATTTCGTAGCTTAATCTTCTAATAAGAGAAAAAAATTCACATTAAACCTTTTTTTTTTCCTTTAGAATTGGCATATGAAGATAAAACTCATCAACTCACTGCATGTGACTGGGATTTTATAAATTAATGTAAAAATACTGAATAGATAAATATGACAGATTAGATTTTTTAAAAAGTACTTTTTAGTCTTTGTTTTGTTGGGTGTGGTTTTTGGTTGGTTGGGTTTTATCGTATATCAACCATTGTAAGTTATCTAATGCCAAATCCTGTTCATTCATATCTATTAAATGAATATAATTTGTAAACATTTTGTCGATAACATTTCTAAACTTGTCTGAGCTCATTTTTTTGCACACAGCTAAATGGTTTCAAGTATTGCTATATAATAGTCACAATTTAACATCAGTCATTTTTTTGCACACAAGTATTGCTATTGTTTCTACACATTTGAATGGTTTCAACTATTACTATCTGTTCAATATCAATCATTTGTTTGCAGACAGTAAAATGGTTACAAGTATTGCTATTCAACACTAATAATTCACTTCAACACTATTCATTCATTTGCACAGTCAAATGGTTCCAAGTATTACTATGTAAAACCAATAATTCAATTAAAGCTCACAGTCAAATGTTTCAAAGTATTTCTATGTATCACAAACAATTCAATTAAACACCAATCATCTGTTTACACACAGTTAAATGAACAAACAGTTCTATTTCTAATAATTCGATTTAGTGTAAGTCATTTGTTTGCACTATCAGGTGCTACCACTCCAGGCCAGAGAGCAATGACAATGAACAGGTACTCCACATTTCCCAAAGCTCCAGGATTGGAACCTCACCATCAAAAGGTTTAATAGCATATTAAAGACAGCGGTTGGGGGAGTTTTACTCCTCTGCAGAGATGCAGTCAGTGTATTCTACAGCTTCAGCTGACTGGGCTGTGTGTTTTTTTTTTTATGGGACGATATTTTTTCTGTGGATGCTTGTAAGAGAACCAATATAAAAAGCATCACATGAGATATAATCATTTCCGAGAATTCATTAAGAAAAAAAGGATTACGCTTTCGATTGCCCATACTTTTGAAGAAAAGGTGTGAGATTTGTCAATAATAAATCATAACATAGTGCATAAAATGTTTGTGTTCTTTTGTTTTTGTTTTTTGGAGGCAGGGGTTGTACATGCCTATTTAGGTTTTATAACAAACTATGTAAAGAAATATCTTAATTCATTTAAAAGTTTTATCTACTTAAGCATGTTTTTCACCAGATTATTATTCCTAAATTAGCAATAAAACAACAAAAGTATTTCGTAATTTTATTTTTTTTTTTGCAGTTTTGAAATCTAAATAGTTTTGCAGCAGCATAGCTTCCCACTGATTATTATTCATTGTTAGAGAAACATTTTTTACCTTAAAACCATTTAACAAATTATACAGCTCTCCATCCCAACTGTTCAGCTGTCTATAAAGGCTAGATGAACAAACTTCCCTCAATTATAAATAGTTTGAGTTTAATCTTGTATAGAGAGACAGTAGTGAGACAATAACATGGTCTGTGAAATTAGATGACAATCATTCTACAGTTGGTGCCTATGTTTAATATATCATTTTTTCTTGTTAGTAATGATATGTATTTTGAAAACTTATAGCTCAATATTATCATGAACACTGGGAAACCTGACATGTAAAAGTTTAGTTAAATCTTGCAACTTTGACAACAGCCTTAAAACACATTGTTTTCTTTTGAAAATGATATTTTTTAAGATAAATTTAAGCACATGATTTTTTGGTTGGTTGGTTGGTTGGGTTTTATGGCATATCAACATTTGGAGGTTATTTAACGCCAAATCCATTTTTATGCAAATAATCAGTTCTATTTCAAACAATTCAGTTTAGCATGAGTACACAGTTTAATTGTCAAAAAACATTTCTCTTTCAAACTATTCAGTTTATTCAAACAGTTCTAATTCAGCTAATTAAGTTTAGTATAAGCACATATTTTGTTTACACACAGTTAAATATCAAAACAGTTCTATATTAAACAATTCAGTTTAGTGTAAGTACAATTTCAATGTCAAAAACAATTCCATTTCAAACAATTCGGTTTAGTATAAGCACGCAGTTTAAATGTAAGTACAGTTTAAGTGTCAAAAACATTTCTATTTCAAGCTATTCCGTTTAGTCAAACAATTCTAATTTAAACAATTCAGTTAAGCATAAGTATGCAGTTTAGTTCTATTTAACCCATAGATAGGACCCTGCCAGGTGCTACCATTCCAGGTCAGAGTGGACCTGAGAGCAATGGCAATGAAGGGGTGCTCCACATTTCCCAAAGCTCCAGTCTCACTGGAGCCTCACCTTCAGATTGTTTAGTGTCATATCAGGACACTCATTAGGGGTGTCTTACCCCTCTGCAGAGGCGCAGTTGGTGTATTATACAGCCCCAGCTGACTGGGAAAATATGATTTTTTGATTTAAAGCAAATTTTCACAAAAGGAATATAGAAAAAAATATTAAAATTCCAAGAAAAAATAACAATGATTTACCTTCTTGACATTTTTCAATGATGTAATCCATTGTAAAACTCATCAAAGCCATAGTGATTCCAAGCAATGCTAAGAAAACCCAATCTTCCCCAATTTTGTGAAAGGCTGCATCCCTTAATTTCATACATTGATCTGAAATTAAGTCAATAATAACAATCAAATAACAAGGATAAAAATTTTACATACAATTTTTTAACAGCCCATTTCCGATCACGCTCTATCCCAAAATCTAGACTCATAAAACAGAGCAAGAGACAGACTTAACATTTTTTTTTTCAGAATATCATACAAGAATTAAGAGCTTGTATTTACATCTAGATATTAATCTAATTTTCAGTGTGTGAATATACATACAAACACACATACATAACACAAACTCCACAAAAATGACACATTTGAACAATATTTTCATAATACACTTATTGAAAGAATAAAGCAATTTCCAGTTCAATCTGCATTCACACTAATAATATTCTAATCATCCAAATTCTCAATTTAATGAAGGTAACTATGAAATTCTAATTAGAATCCTTCACCCCTTTCTAAATAAAAGCATCAAAAGGATTGTGGTTTCAATGAAAACTCAGTGAGTTCATGAGTCGTTTGGTAATTCAATAAAAGTCAATGCCAGAACCATAACAAAAAATTTTAAAAAATATTAAGCACTAGCACTGAAATTTAGCATTATTATATACTGCTGTACTTGGACTGATGTTGTTAGAATAGTTATAAAGAATTGGTTCAAAATTCTCAGAAAGATTACCAACAGTGACAAACACCTGGAGAAAAAAAAAGATGCAATAGCCAAACCATAACTATAATAAGAATGAAGAATTTGACACCTGTCTGAGTTTATGACATCTGTCATTCTTAAAAGACAATAGCTTGTCACCTGGATTTCAGCACTGAGCTGGGCAAGATTGTATGGGAAGAAACTAGCAATCGCTCATGCAGCTGTTCTCCGCTCTTCATAACACTAGTGTTGTCCAAAGGAAGACAAGTTGCTATACAACTTGACATAAGTATCATTGCAGGAGTTGCCAGAACAAGATTGAAGATAATGTGAAACTGCACAAGGAACTTCAGCTGCAGTTTTTGAATTCAAAATTTGTCCTTCTAGATGTGTTGCTCTAGAACTTGAAGTCCCAGTCTATCCTACGATTTCACCCATAGCTCTGAAAGTGAGCAGGGATAGATATATGACTTTCTCAAGTGAATTAGTCTCATCCAAAATTTGAACTTGACACAACAAGTCCATTTTCTTTGATAATAACCATTATATTACCTGAGCCTCTATCCACAATATTATTAATATCAATAGTATTCCGCCATACTTTTTGTATCAGATGTTATAATAGCAAGTAACAGTATTAAGATTGTAGCAATTTTGAGGCATTTTAAACTGGGGCACAATGCTACTGAAGCTGTTCACAGAATTTGGCAAGCAGAATATCTGTATAGTATATGTGTCTCAATACTAACCAATGTGATGTGATGCAGTTTGTTGTTTGTTTTTGACAAAAATTCAAGGTCACTATGATGCAACATTTCAAGTACAAGTATGATAAATAAGTTTGTTTTGTTTTTTTTTTTAGAGAGAGAGAGAGAGAGAGAGAGAGAGAGAGAGGAAGGAACAACACATACAAAAAAATTGAATAGAATTAAAAAGAACAAAAAAATAAAAAAAATAAAAAATCATACTAACCCCAATATGCCCAGAAGCCAACCGGTGGTTTGACTGAACTATCATCTACAAACTGGAGGGATATAGATTCAGATCTTAGCTGAGGTATTGCATTAAATCCTGACTTTGATTCTAATTCTTTCGTATAACCTTGATATTTTATTTTTTCTAAAGTATATGCATCTGGTTTCTTTAGCTGCTCTGCCTGGTATTGGGCGAAGGATCCTAAGTCCCGAGAATATTGACCACAAAGCTGAAATAGAAATAAAGACAACAATGAATAATTCAAAAGAATCAAATGGAAAACATTTTCCCTCTCAATCTGGGAAAAAAATAAAATTTAAAAAAATGGAAGCATTACTTCTAATATATAAATGACAAGTATTAACAAAACCTGATAGATAATTAAATCAACAGTAATAGTTAATAATGTAATTCATATGATTAGTAGACATATAACAATGTAACTATGTGCCATAAGATTTTTGTGTGCAGTCCCAATAAAGATAAGAGAAGGAATAGATGAATTAAGCTAAGTGAAACCCAACCTCACCCTCATATACATGCATATACATAGATCAACAGGGAAACCGAAGAACATAGACTCTCCTTACAACAACAGCTGTCTCAGTCATGCACTCTTGCATTCACAGAAATACACAGCAGTATTGGAATTTTAACTTTCCAATTTCTGGTAACTTTCATTAAAAAAAAAAAAAAAGAAAAAAAAATAGGACTGAATACAGTAGAATTTTTTAAGGTGTTGGAAACTTTTGCACATACATGATAAAAAATTTTAAAACTACACAACAATTCTAGTTTTTAGCGATAAATATAAATAGAAAAAAATGTTTGTAAATATTTAAAAAAAACAAAAAACAACAGAGTCCAAAAAGTGATTCTCTTTATTAGTGCTTGAATAAAATAACACTTTGAACCCATAAGTTCGATATCTTAGGCCGAATTATACTTTATTAAATATCATTAACCCAATATTTCTAGCTGGGGAGTGCACGTCATATATTAGTAATAAAAGTTTTAATATAGCCATTATTCATGTCATAATTTTTCTTTTAGATAGATTTAAACATTTATTGAACTACAGTTACAAACTCATTATTTTTTTTAAGTCTACGAAATCAAACACAATTCCAAACAGGTGAGGTTCATTAGTACATTTTGTCAAAAAGAAACTTGTTAATATTTTAAGGCAAGAACAATCTACTAAGAGAAAGAGTTGACTAAGTTCTTAAAACTTACTAGTATCACCTATAAATACACCCAGTAACGAATCTTTATAAAAAGTTAATATTCTTCTCAAGATACCAGCTTTAATTATTTCTCCTGAAACATTATACAATCAAAACAGATATTATTTATTAATTGCTGTTACCAAACTCTACAAACTATAACCAAAAATAAAATCGCATACATAAGAGATGGACTTATTTTTGAACTGTCTTATGTTTATATTTATTGCTTACATTTTACTGCTTTCGAGTTTGACAATAAGTAGAAATATTCAAATCTTGGTATCTTAGGTTTAGAAGAAAATCAACATTTGATAGAAAATTGTTAGAGGTGTACTTATTACAAGCAAGATGGTGTGTGTGTGTGTATTCGACAGATCATGTGTTTGCAATATCTTTAATGATAATGCTTGATATCCTTTCTAGAATCATAGTGGTGTCATGACATTGAACTTACACTGGCATTTTCTTTATTTCATTTGTCTAAGTTGGTGACTTTTGAAGATCCCTAAACTTAAATTCCAAATTGGGAACTATTAAATTATCAAATTTTATTAATAATTATTAAATCATAAGAATTCTGATGGTGTGGTAAATCTACCTATATGTTAGCATTTAGATACTCATTCTAATATAAAATACTTATTTAACAGTATTTGTTGATTTGTAAATGTTATGATAACAAGCAAAAAATACATCACTTTGAAATGTTATTATAGACTGTTTCCATTTATATTTTGTGAATTTTTCTTTTTTTCTTTCTGTTAATAGCACTAGTAAAATTCTTCAGAGTGTAGTATGCCTGATGATTATGAAAAGATGACATTGTCAGGAGTAATATATGGGCTTGATTTGCTCTCATACATCTTATATAAAAGGATTTGATCAAAAAATATCAAACCTGAACCTTTAAATGCCTTTAAAATCATAAGATTAAAATGATGTTTGTACAGCTGATCAACTTATATGATAAAGTTTTTTACACAATGACTTGTCTCATGTTAGTTTGAAAAAATTATGAAGCCAGTTTCAATACTTTTTGAATTGAATGTTTTTGGTGAAACATAGAATTGTGCAAGTGCAGCATCCTATATACTCACTCAACAGTTCCTTATATAACTTTTTTTTTATTTTTAAAAATGAAAATTCGTCTCAATGGTCAAATCTAGGGACATGGAGGATATAAAAAAATATGAAAGAAGTTTCATATATATATATATATATATATATATATATATATATATATATATATACGCGCGAGAAAGAGAGAGAAAAAAATAAAAATATAGATTGGGTAAGCTAGAAATACTATCCCCTCACCACCACCACCATCATCATGCAAACTAAGCAGTTGAAAGTTTTTAGATACACAAGTGCCAGACTCCGTTCACCAAAAATGATTTATTTTTAAATAACCCAAACCATTGCTGCCTCTGCTGATGCTGCTACTACAATAACAATATTATGGAAGCTTATGGTTATAAAAGTCACCCATAAGCTTCAAAGGACATGAGATATATATATATATATATATATATATATATATATATATATATATATATATATATCGTGTGTGTGTGTGTGTGTGTGTGTGTGTGTGTAAGTTGGCCGAACGTAGTCGAGGATGACCCGAAAGCTCCCTTTTCAATAGCTACTACACCGAGGTGTAAGAGAGGGTGTAACTCCTTTCCTTGGATTCATCCACTTACCCTTGATCCATACCATATAATGCTGAGTGTTAAGCAAGGAGAAATCAAGTACTTTTTTTTAGTCTTTGGCATGACCCAACCTGGGATTGAACCCCAGTCTCCTGGACCATTAGCAAACACTCTAACCATTATGCCAATGGGCCGGTTACACACACACACACACACACACACACTTGGAATAAACTGAACAATGCAACCAGCTTATAGAAAGAAACATGAACATGAATAATTTACAAATGAGCCAGATTGTTTTCATTGTTGTTCTCAAAAGATTATTTCTAGACATATCAATAAAAAATCTTATTATCATGATGTCAAGGAAAAAAAATTAGTGGCATATTGGAAATCTTTATTCTACTAACGTATTTGATATGAAGTGCATAAAATACAATAATCTAGAAAGAAACTTTTCGTCATTGCCACGTTCATGTTTCTCATGATGGCCCACAGTTGGAGATAATTTTATGCTCTGGATGTTCTAGCACTTAACTTCTTATACCACTCACTCACTCACTGGTCCCATAAACTGGTTTAGTCATAGGGGTGCTAATCAGATAGTGTGTCTAGGGTAGGAATAGCCTGGTGAAGACTATCTCTTTCCAAGTCTACAACTGGTTTAAATTCAGAATTTTCCTTCTCCTAGACTGGTTGCAATATCAAGGTTAAAGAACACAAATCACCCTACCGTTTACCTATAGATGAAGGAAGTATAGTTAGATTCATACTTTTTCCAAGGGTATTAGCCCTATGTAAAATGCAAACAACCTACTTCAGAATTTGAACTCTGATAGCCGGGTTCACTTCCTATGATGATTATATATATATATATATATATATATATATATATATATATATTTTCCGGCTTCTGCATACTGTGGTTGTTGGTTCGATCTCCAGTGGTGGAGATCACGGTGTGCACTGCTGATGAGACCTAATAAGGTCGAAACAGCTGTTCAGTGCTCCGTATGTCGCGTGAGGGTGTGTGCCGGATTTTCTTGTCATGGTAATTTCTAACTTATATATATATATATATATATATATATATATATATATATATTACACACACACATATATACACACCTTGTTTTGTTCTCAGCATGATATCAATTTTGCTAGACTAAAAAGGGCTTTATTGATCTTTTTTCTTTATTTTCTTTTTAGTTTGTTAAAAGTGTTAACATAAAAAATATAGTTTTAGGAAATTCTATGAAACGCTATTAAACTTGCAAGAAGAAATAGTGCAAGAGAACATTTTAAATACAAACTTAATGCAAAGTTCTTTATTTATAAATTAATGATTTAAACATTTGCATTTGAAGGACATGGTAATGTATCACTGACATAATGTGCAACCAAATGATGAGAATATTATTTTTCCATGTGTACAGAAATAAAGAAATAACATTCTAAGCCATAAGATTGATTGGTCTTAATGCCAGGTCAATCCATCTAGGGTTATTTTATGCATAGGTTGTGATCATTGTATGTTTATATTTACATTTTTGTGCAGTTATTTATGAATTTGTTTGTTGTATGTTTTTGGGGAGATGCATACAGTCCTACCAAATGTATATAATTTAAATAGATCTATTTAATGCATAGATATGACTAACATGTACTACCCTTCCAAGTGAGAGTGGACCTTAAAACAAAACTGGAACCTCAGTTTCATATCCAGAATACCCTTTTTTTAGGGGAGTATTGCTTCTTTGCAGAGAATACAGTTAGCATATTTTTTTTCAAATACAAGAACTATGTATTTATTTTACATAAAACAAATAAAACATTTAGATATTAATTCAATGTAACGTAAGACATCAGACAATATAGTTGAAATACAACCTTTTGAAATAAATCAATTTTGGGTCCAATCAACTGAAGTTGAACTCGTACATCAAATAAGTTATAAAATTCTAGAAAAGAACTAAAAAACTTGCTCAGACAAGTTTTCTACAAACAATTCAATAAATTAAGCAATGACACGCTTTTCAATAAAGTGTTTTTGTTTGTTGGTTTGTTTTTTCAACAAATAAACTATTAGACACTTAACAGCTAGAAACGTGATCATCATAAGATCTTAAGTCATTCCTTTCATTTTAAAACAAGGAATCTAAAGTGTCTTTTTAAAAAAATTAAGTACCCAATGAACAAGTTAATGTCAGAAGGACTCATGCTTCAATTTTTAAACATAAATTTTCAGTGAATTATTTTTTTGTTGTGACCAACAGTAGTAATAAATAATCTAATTTTTCCATCCTCACATTTTCAAGAGTCCATGTGATAATAAACTGAAACATCATTAAACTCATCTTAGCAAGTTGTCAGTTTACTGCCATGGATGGAAGAACTAATTTTACAATAGATGGCAGCACCTCCATATGCAAAGGAAAGTTACATATTTACTTCAGTGATAGGACAACTAGCAAATGTTTGCACAATTTTTTGTGCCTTATGTATAAATTCATTTTTTAAAAGAGTCATACGTGTTTAAATTAAAATATTTCCTTTTAGCACATTTATACTAGAATTAGATTTATTCTGTTGCAAACATTAGTTGATTTGTATGAAAATAAAAACTTTTTAAACATACAATGAAGTCTTCTTTTTTTAACTAGAAAAACCTGACAAGAATTACAATGTTTATATATATATATATATATATACATACATACATACATACACACACACACTCTTAAAACAAACAGGTTAAAGAAAAACTAACACACAAGACCAGTTTCCAAGACTGATTAAACAAAAAAGAATCCACTTAAGATAACCAATGTTACTCGAGTAAAAATTCAATCAACTTGAATAAGTTTATTTCATTATTTCTTACATTTAGATTAATCATAAAAACCGAAACAAATGCAACAATAAAGATAAATGTTCCTTTCAATTTCTTAATTTGAGAATACAATTCAAAATAAACTGATATATCCCTGGGGGAATATACTCAGTATAAATAAGACTCCACACGAAGAGTAAGTATAACAAGTTTATCTTTCGAAAGCACAACGTACAAATAATATATGGACACTCGATTGTATCTTGAATGCCAGAGTGGGTTCTCTCGCTTCTACCACTGGTTACCGCTTACTCACATCTTTTATAGACCGAGTTATCCATTCCTAGGGGGTTTCAGGATCTTACACTATATAACCTTCCCCTGAGCTAAATTCTTCATCAAATTTTGCTTTCAGTATTTCGTTCTTTTAGGATTAAGACGTAGGTGTTTAGTCCTCTTCCTTTTCCTACTGCTAATTCTCCTCTCAGTCCGTGTACTTTCACGTTTAGAAGAATCAGTAGTTTTTTGTTTCATTGTTGCCTCTATCAGCATCCCAACGTTCATGTGTGGTTTTATTTGAAAAGAGTCATACAATACCTCCATTGGTATTTCTTCATTATTTTGGATGGTTTCTATGTATCGAGGTCTCAATTGATTAATATGTCTCTTACAGACAAACTTTAATCCTTGAATGATGTAGATAACTCTCCCAATTCTTCTAGTTACAATACCATCCTCCCAAAAACATTTTCCAGCCCGATAGTTCCTAAAGAAGACTTTATCCCCTTCTTTATATCATTTATAGTTTGTCTTAATTCTCATTTAGTTATTCTTTCTATTTGGCAACAACCTATCGAATACTGAACGTATTTTCCTTGCATACATGATCTCGGCAGACGATAAATTTCCCTTTATATTCTGATTAGGTGTTATTCTGTAAACCATCAGAAAAGTTTAAATGTTTTTCTCTTCGGTGTCGAACACTTTGGCTTTTTTTAATGCTCATTTAAATGTATCGACAAACCTCTTTGCCCGTCTGTTTGATTGAGGATTATACGTCAGTGTTGTTATGGGTTCAATTGCTAACGAATCACAATAAACTTTAAATTCACTTCTAGTGAACATCGTTCCATTGTCACTTACTATGGTATTAGGGACCCCCAGCCGACTAAACACTTCATTTAGTGCTCTTATCGTATTTGTAGCTGTTGAGTGTTTATATTTGAAAACTTCCAGCCATTTAGAGTAGCTATCTACGATCACCAAATAATAATATCCATTTAATGGCCCTGCGTAGTCCATATGAATACGTGACCAAGGCATATCCGTCTTTGGCCAAGGCTGAGTTCTTACTAGTGGTGATTTGGCTGCTAATTGACACCCATTACAATGTCTAACCAAATCCTCAATGACCTGGTCCATTTTCGGCCAATACATGTAACTTCTCATTAATGATTTCATTCTGGATATACTCGGATGACCCAAATAAAATTCTTTCAAAACTTTCTTTTGTAAGACACGTGGTATTACTACTTTTGCGCATACATCAAAGTTTCGTCACATATTGAAAATGACGATACTTTTTCTTATTTTTCTCGTTCCCTTTTACTTGTTTATTCATGTTGATTATGTACTTGTCCATTTTTGCTGCTTTTTTAATTTCTACCAGCGTAACTGGTAATTCGCTAACAGTATTAATCAATACTTCCTTTAGTTCTTGCTCTTGCTTCAGTGCTGCAATCACTGTTTCTTCCAACAGTTCAGCGTTGTCCAGGATTAGTCTCGAAAGACCATCTGCGTGTGCGATTTTCTTGGATGGCATATATTGTATTTTGAAGTTGTAATTTAATAAAATGACATTCCATTTTGTAACCTATTTGCGGAATGAGTAGGAACACCTTTTTTCAAACCAAAAATCGACAATAACAGTTTATAGAACGAATGTTCTCCTGTGAATAAATCTATGAAATTTTTTCACAGCATACATTATTGCAAGTCCCTCTTTCTCAATTTGACAATAATTTCTCTCCAAAGGTAATAAAGCTCTTGAAGCATGAGCTATAGGTTTTGTTACTCCATCTTCAAATTTGTATAGCAGCACGGCCCCTATACCATAATCACTTGTGTCTGAAGCTACAATTAACTCCTTTTTCGGAACGTAGTGGGCTAAAGCTAAATCCGATAATAAGCACTTCTTTATTTTATTAAATGCATTGTCGCATTCTTTCATCCTGCACCACTTTTTATTTTTACTCAATAACTTATTCAATGGCACTCTCAATTCGTGCATATTAGGAATATATAAATTGTAATAGTTTGCTAAACCAAGAAATGATTGTAGTTTAGTTACGTTATCCAGAATAGGCATATTTTTTATGGCTTCCGTTCTTTTTGGGTTTTGTCTTCTTCCTTCATGATCGATTATCTGACCCAAATATTCTATTTTGTTCATACAAAATTCGCACTTTTCAAGTCCGACCTTAAATCCATATTTCTCAATTCGTCTAAAAACTTCTTGGACATGACATTTGTGTTCCTTGAAATTTTCGCTCTTTATTAATATATCGTCTAAGTATGCCATTGCATATTCCAGACCAGAAAGCATCATATCCATAATTTGCTGAAATAGACTCGGTGCTACCTTCAGACCGAAAGGCAACCGTCTCAGTCGATATAAACCTCTATGTATGTGAATGGTTAGATACTTTGTATATTCTTCTTCTACTTTGACTTGCAGATAAGCTTCTAACAAATCAATTTTCGAGAAGACTTTGCCTCCATTCAACTTTGAAAATATCTCCTCTAGTGTGGAAAGTGGATATGTGTGATCCCTTAGACATTCGTTCAGTCCGGTTGAGAAATCCGTGCAGACACTTATTGTTTTTCTTTTTCACGCAGACCATAGGTGATGCCCATCCCGAGTAGTCTACTTTTTTCATTATCATCATCATCATGTCGTGCTGGTAGCACAGATATCCCTGACCCTCTCTCGCACTTTTCCCTATCGTTCATCGCCTCAGGAAGGTCTTCAGGACAACATCCTGTATCCTCACATAGTTGCTGAATGTATGTTTGTGCTGGTCGTCCTGCTTTTGCACGGCCATGTGTGGGGGTCCATAAGAATACATCACTTATGAGTTCATCCCTGCTTCTCCAGCAGTGTCCTGCATGTCTGGTTCATCTAACTTGAATAGTTTTCATGATAGGAGGAAGGTGGCCATACAGTTGGTGTCTTGTGGGGTGTTGCCACCAGGACTTGTTCAAGATTGCTCACAGCATTCTTGTGTAATTGCCGTCTAGCTTCTTCTCCAGCCGTTTTGTTAGAGTCCATGTAGTGTATCCATATAGTAGTATCAATGCGACCGCTGCCTGGCAGAAACTGCGTTTCATTTTATCGGTTAGGTCTGATTTCCATATAGTCGATAGCCTATTGATAGCTGTCCATGCTTTCGTTAACCTCATGTCGATGTCCTTTTCGGTTGATGCAACGCTGCTTCCAAGGTAAGTGAATTTGTCTACTAGTTTAAGAGGGGTTCCGTCTAGAGTGGAGATGTCCCCCATTTGATCATAGCACATATATTCCGTTTTGTGTGCATTGACATAGAGGCCTATACCTGCGGCTGCTCATTCCAAACTATGCAGTAGTGTTTCGGCTTGGTTGGGTGTATTCTTCTTCTTTTCTTTGTCAACTCGAAGCTGTTCTCTCTGATTTTGTCAATCGATGTTCTAAGTATGTAGTCTAGACAAATGATAAAGAGGTATGGAGCTAGCGTGTCCCCTTGTAGTACTCCTGCTACAATGTCGAAGTATTCTGTGTCTCCATCTCATGATCGTATTTTTACTTTGGTGTTTCTATAGAGAATCGTTATTGCTGCTACGGTTTCTTTAGGTATGCCGTATGCTAGTAGGATTTGTTCTATCTTTCCTCTGTGAATGGAATCGAAGGCCTTGGTAAAGTCGACAAATATTAATGTCGCTTGTAGGTTTTTTGCACATACACCTTCAAGGATTCAACGGATGGTTAATATTTGTGAGGTCATGGATCTATTTCTTCGGAAGCCATTTTGGGTTTTCCTAAGTATGTTGTCGATTTTGGGTTCTATGGGGTTTCGTAGATTTTGGCGGCTCCGTTACTCTTTGTCTATCGTTTCTAACAATGAAACCGGGACTTTTCTTTTTGGCTTGAATACTGGTTTTACGTTGTCTTTGAGTTTGAATCTCACTTCTGTTTTCATACAACAACCAAGTTTGTCCACAAAAACTTTATAAAATTCGCTTTTTAACTTATTCACAAAGTTTTCAGCTTGTTTTGACTTTCCCATACTCGAGGCATTTAACTTCCTTCAAAACACATTTATCAGCTTCTCCCATAAATCAAATAAAACTATTAAGTCAATACCAAATAAATTTGCATTTTTTCCTGCTATGACAGATCTTCATTTTATGCGTTTTGCTGTCGAGTGTTACTTTAGCATCAAATTCTCCTTTGAATTTTAGCTTGCTTCCCGAAATACATCTTGCTATTTTGCCTGTATTTCGTAATTCAGGTTTGCCCATCTTTTTCCAGGTAGTTTCGTCAATTGTAGAAATGTCACTCCTTGTATCCAGCAAACAATTAATATTTCGACCATTAACTTTCATGTCTACATATCTTCTTTTCCCATTTTTTTCATAACTTTCGATAAAACTGCATTTATCTTTTTAGGCTTCTGATAACTTCTCTTTCTATACGATATTTCTTCCGGTTTATTCGGCAATATGTAATTCGTATATTTCGTGTTTTCATGAGCACCTAACTTTTGTAGTACTAACATAATTTTTTCTTCATTGGACCATAATTGACATCTTTTGCAAAAATTGTTTTGTACCTTTTGAAGTATGCAGGGTAAGTTATTCCTTCCTCAGGTTTATAAATAAATTCTGACAGCGAATCCTTTGTCGCCAAATCTGGTATAGATCTGGGTGTGAATTCGTATATATCACTTATACCTTAATATTGATCTGATCAGAACAAGTCAAAAAGCTTTTCTTTTTTTCTTTGAAATGTTAAAGAGAATTAATCATGTGCAATGATGGTTCTTATTCACTAAGTTTTATTTAGTCTTTCACACACAACAAAAGGTTGCTTATAATTCATGTTCTTACTAATCACCAATTAGTATTGAACACACTCGTTACTGTAATTGCTGAGTAAAAATATGCTTCTTTGAAATAGAATTTTTGGGACAATATCAGTTGATGGATTTATTGAAACCAATCAAGGGCTTGCAAATCATATGTGGTGAGCAGATAGTATGTTGTGCAGGCTTAGAGATCATTCATTCAAGATATCTACATAAAAAATTGTTAGTATAACTAGGAATATTATCTGGCATATACAATATCAAAATTTCACCACATAAAATGCACAAATTCATCCCAAAATTTCACAGATTTTGCATATTGTTTCTCCAGTTTCTTTTCCACATATTCAATAAAGTCATTTTGGTTAGTCCCAGAATATTTCAGTATTCCTCATTATTAATCTATGTATAAAATCTCATTAAAATGACTAAGTAATCTGGATATAGATAAATAGAAAATGTCATTAACAAATTAGTTCTACTGAGAAAGAATGTTCAAATTTATTGAGCTTGATAATAAATTTCAAAATAATTTTTAGATTTTACAAACATTTCAAAAGAAAAAAAAATCTTAGAATGTACGTTGTTTACCCTTACATTTACTCATCTCTTGAATTAGTTTACCTCTTTTTTTTTTTTAAATCTTAATCATAAATTTTATCCAAGATTTAAGTCACTTATAAATCAGAGATTCTTCAAGTTATTTTGCAAAAATAAAATGGAAATCGCAAAAGAGAGAGAGAGAGAGAGAGAGAGAGAACAATTTTCACAAGCATAAATAATAAATCAACCTGTTGTCACTACTTGAAAAAGAGGAAAACATGAAAAGGAAGTAAAACAATTATCTGACTTTGTCTAATAGCTTTAATTGGCTTTTTTATTTTCCTTTCTTTTCCCAGGAGTCAATCACTAAGTTAGTTCATCCACAGAGATTAACTGACATTGAGAAAAGTACAATCAATACACATAATTCCAGATAGCCAAGGTCATAAGGCAGAAGCACAGAAAGAAGAGGATACTATAAATTGCTATACAAATGAAAGATACATGTGATTAAAAAGTATAAAAAAATGAAGCTTTAAATTTTTTATATCTTAAAATTTAAATAAAGATATGTGCACAGCTGAACCTTTGTTTAATGGCATATCACCCTTCATGGGTTATTCAATGCCAAAGCCATCCTTGTAGAAGAACAGCAGAGAAACTAATCCACAGCGGAAGGGGTATGGATAAGGGTGTTCATACCTTTCCCAAAGATATTAGTCTGAAATATGCCATAGAGATGACTCCTAACATAATAAAATGATGGTGTCTAGATAAAGAGATAACTTAATCTAGATAAATCAGTGCAAATATAAAAAGGAATATTTTCAATACTTTTGAACAGCAGTTTGTTTGTTTTGGCAGATGAAGCAAACAGGTTTGTGCAAGTGCAATACACTGCATATACACCAAACTTAGTTCCATGAAATTTTTTCTTGTTTCCTAAGCTGAAAATAAATCTCAAGGGCAATATATGAGGATGTGGAAAATATTAAAAGAAATATAATGGGGCAGCTTTACACTCAATGAAAAGAGGAGTTTCAAAAGGTGCTTTGCTGAAATAAGCACAGAGAATAGCAAGGAAGTGATTTTCAAGAAAAATAATACTTCATTCATTGTACATTTCTTTTTTGCTAAATAGAGCTTCAGTGTCAGTAGTTTTTTTTAACACACCTCATCTATCATTATCCTGCCTTTTGAGTCCTCAAAGGTCTTTACCATTTCTATCTATGTCAACCTTTATTGTGCTGGCCTCTGCTTCATCTTACTAGCAAATTCAACTATCTCAGCTCTCAAACTAATTATTTTCCTACTCTATCATTTCTAAGGAAGAATTTTAATAAACTTTTTCACTGTTATCTCCCTTCCTAGATAATTGGCCTACTCACTTTCATTCTTCTTGTTTAACCTCTTACCTACTGATCTGAAATATATTTGCTTTACCATGCTACCAAAAAAATATGCGGCAAAGAGGTCTACTGTACCTGTTAAAAATGAAATTACTATTGTATCATTTACAAATGTCTGACATATAAAGGATGCAGAAAATATTTTTTAGCCTGCATACCAGGTTGTGGAAGATGTATTTGACACCCACACACCCAATAGGTAAGGAGATGATAATTTCTATGTCTTACTTTGGTCTGCTTTCTGATCTACAAGGATTGGCTAAGAAGTTGATAAGCTGACCAAGATACTTTCATGGAATGTGATCAAATGAGGTTTATTTTTCAGTGTAGCCCCCTCTTTCAGTCTACACACTTCTTCCATTGGTGTTTCAATGCTTGGATCCCATTGTTCAAAAAAGTCATGGAACTTTTTAACCCCCAAATCATATGGTGATCCCTTTTTATCTCAGAGTTGTCATGTAATGAGCTTAGCTTACCACAAGGCCGGAGGCACACAATGAGAATCAAACTCACTGTCAATGGTTTCCTAATCTAGCTTACTAACCATTACACCAAGAGGTGCCTGTGGTGTAGTCGTTATCGCCGTAGGAAATGAACACGGCGATACGAGTTCAAATCCTGGACGAGACTGATTGCATTTCACATAGCACTAATACCCTTGGGAAAGGTATGAATCCAATAATTCTCCCTCCAGCTATGGGTAAATAGTAGGACAGACTAGGTTCTTCAGCCATGGTTAGGCAACTAGTTTAGGAGAAGGAAAACTCTGAATTCAAACCTGTTAAACTCCGCTTAGAAATTGACCTTGTGTCATATCCTGCCTGAGCGGAGGGGTTGGTAAATAGTACCATTACACCAAGAAAAAATTATTCATTGGCATTGCCTTTTCCATTGATTTCTGTGTAACCAAGTTTCTTTCCCAGTGATTTAGTTTTACAAACATACATTATAGCTGGAATTATGAGGATTGTATACTTTACATCTTGAAAGATATATAGGAATGTTTATATAAAGTAAAATCAATATGAGTATCTATAGAATGGTAATAGTTGCTAGGAAGGCTGTCCAAGGAAATTAAGTAGATAAGGAACTCCCAGAGAAGAGCAAAACCAGATAAAATAAATCTCTCAGACAAAAGAGAAAAAAAAAAAGACTGAATTGTAGTCAGGTTCTTTAAGTGAGTAGGTTTTTTTTTTTAAATAGAGCCTTCATGTTTGAAACTAATAGTAAACAGATTTATATATATGTAGTAAGTTGGCTGACCAAAGTTGAAGGTGACCCAAAGGCTTCCTTTTCAATAGCTACTACACTGAGGTGTAGGGGAGGGAACAACTTTTTTCCCTGGATTGTTCAACTTACCCTTGATCTATATCTTATATTGCTGAGTGTTAAGCAAGAAGGTATCAAGTACCATTTTTGAGTCTTTGGTATGGTTCAAACTGGGATTGAACCCCAGTCTCCCAGGCCATAAGCAAACACTCTTAACCATTATACCAATGGGCTGGTGTGTGTATATGTGATTTATACATACACACACACACACAAAGGAGTAAAGTTCTTGAACCAATCAAATCAAATCTGAGTCTTTTTAGAATCATCCATAAAAGAAGCATCAATATCACTGGTTATCAGGATTGCATTTTACAAATACACAGAATTAAGATACTAACAGTTCCAATCATTAAAAAATCCTTATCTGACTATATTTCACATTTTTTTCTATTTATTGATATTACGAATAGTTATGAATAGAAACTAAAAAATAATTTCCCAAATGTATTGAACTGTGACAACCCTCTGTGGGGAGGGGTGATCCAACAAAAATGCCATGAATAGAAGCATTAATATCATCATGGATCATTGTTACCATAGGAACCCAATAGATAATATACACAATATACAACTACTCCAACAGACCAATTATATAATTTATAGTAATGACAAATATAGCAGCACATTTAAATGGTACACTAATATACAACAAAATTAGCCTAAGTCTTTTCATAGATCACTAAGGTTTAAAACTATTTCTAATGTTTGGTTGATTCTATTTACTAAAAAAAGGAAAATACATTCCATATTTGGCAGAAAAAATCACGTGCTTGATATCCGTGATGCAGAAAAGAGCCAAAAATAACTTCCTAAAAAAAAAAAAGGAGATTATCTAAAAACTAAAGCAGGATAAGATTAACTAATCACTTATGATGAGTCAGAGGTTGAGAAACCTTGTATTTATTATAGTTTAAATGAGGTTCAAATAGACATGAACAATAATGATAAATAAAAACAAACAAGAGAATGAGATAAGAAGCAATCAGGATTTAAACATTGACATTCAAAAAGTTCTTCTCTCATTATGAAAAATTCATAACATTTGGTAACTCTTTTAAATGACTATAAACTAAAAAGATGATAATTTCAAACAGGTTTTATAAATAAATTTTAAAAATATGCAACTTCTGAGATTTTATTCTCAAATGTCAACTTTATTCTTTTTCAATTAAAATAAATCAGCTAATAAAACAAGCTATGCATAATTATTCAATTAATTCTAAACTGAATCATTTTAGTAAAAAGAAAAAAATTCCACTTAACAGAAAAAGATTACTTGTTTAAAAATTTTTTGTATTTAGTCAAAAGGTTACTTTTATTCTAATAAGTTAAACATATTTAAGAAGCACATTTATTTTGAAAAAATCAATTAAAAAAAAGATTTCTATTACTATGTGTCATACTTGCAAAACAGTTCAAATGAGTTTGTTACTTTTTTTATTATAACACTGATCTTTAATCCAATTTTTGTCCCTATGTTACAGTAAGGCAGCAACAACAGCAACAAAATTTTTGTTAGAGCATTCTAATGCTCTTATACTAAATTAAAAAATGAAATAACTTCTAGCTGAATTTGTAACTTAATAAGTCCAAGTGGTACAACCATACAGTAGTACTAACACGGCTAAAGCTTGGAAGAATTTACAATAAATAAGATTTCATATAGAGCATGGCCACAACGTAAGTTTCTCACCTAATACTTAACAAACAACTTATACATTTTAATCAATAAATTGTTTTAAGTCCCCATGATTTTATCACAGGTAATCAGAATTGCATTTTACAAAAACACAGAATTAAGATATCTTGATAATAGTTTCAATCGTTGAAAAAAATCCTTATCTGACAATAATTCATATTTTTATCAATTCATTAACCATTACATGAGTCAATGATAGCTAGAGATAACACCATCAAACTTTCTTTGATTTCTAATGGGATCATAGTGCATATTTTTAGCAAATTGTTTTTTTTTAAATTTCAAAACATAGAAAAGGATTTAATTCAAAATTTAAGTATAATCCTAAACTGGATCCTATATGTCTGCCAGGTTAACTAAACTAAATCTTTAACCATTTAGAGTAGACTTGTACCTGAACATTTCCCAGCCAGAAACCAAAGTTATAACTTTCTATGTATGACTTCTTCCAGAAATTAAGACTCAAAAAACTGTTTACATTTGTAGTACAAGCTATGGCTTGGGTACCATAAAAAAATAACTTCTCAACAATGTTTATTAACTTTTAAATCTTTCTAAAAACAATTCAGAGTTAATCATTTAAAATCCTGCAGTGAGTTTTCAGTTAATATTAATGCAAAGATGTATACTAGACAATCAGATTTTAGATTTTAACATGCTTGTCTTCTCCAACCACAATCAATACAAGAAATATCAAACAGAAATGTGCATATTATTAAATTCTTCCTCATATTTCAATAGAATTTCATTACTTAAAGATGCACTAGTCTTTCCATCTACTTTTGAATACACTTTCTATATCCTCCAAATTCGGTAATTGATATTTCTATCATGTATTTATTACAGACTAATCAAATGTTTTGACTTCTGTGAAATCTGTTTTTATATGAATGTATTACAAGTTTCATCGACTAACAGAACAAACGGACCACAAACTACTCAACCATAAGTCTTTTGCTCAAATGATAGCCGACAGTTGGTCATATATACTAATATTTTTCATCTACTTCTTAAGTTGATGGACATTAATATTCATTTCCTGAGATGTATATATTTCAAATTAGGAATATATCATCTCAAGGTTTTAATCAGCTTAATAGTCAGTATTCCTTAAATCTCACAATGAACATCATATATCCTATATTACCAAAGATTAAGCAATACCAAATCCTTGGAAAATTGGTAATCCATAGAACTAAATAATCAATTGATGATTCACAGAATATAACCATTATGTGAAACTACAACATAAAATTGGTATTAAAAATTTGAAAATTTTAGTTAGGTATATATTAAGAACCAAAAATTATGAGCATTTTAGAGATAAACCTGTTAAGAATCAAAATGTGTGTGTATGTATTTATATATATTAACATACATAGATATTTTGATTCTTAACTAGATTATCCCTAGAATGCACTTAATTTTTTATTGTTAATTTATCTTGACTTGTAAAAGAATAATTAATTGCGCTATTAACGGATGTGGCTTTTTAAGCTAGTAAGAGTTTTACAGTCTCTGGCACAAATTTAGCACACAAGAGACTTAATCTTATTAGAAACTAAAATAGAAATTGTCTAATAATAATGTGCATGTATTTCCTGGCATATAAGACACATATTTAAACAAACAAAATATGCCAATACTGCACAGCATCCAATGCACTGGTCTCATGACAACAGAACCATCTACTAAAGTTCAAAATACATTGGTATTAGTCCTCCAAATACATTAGTAAATCAAACAACTTATAGACTAGTAAATACTGTGTATAAGTGAACTACAGTTAGTACTTTATATTCACTTAGCAGTACTTTCTTTTAAGTGATCTTGAAACAAACATAACAATTCTTTCTCTTTTACAAAATGAAATAGATAAAAACATTGTTTAGACAAAGACTGAGAGGTGTAGTTTTCAGGCAAACAAGAGTGAAATAGATACAAAAATGTAGCTGAAAAATAAAACCTAAAATAACCTGTTGTAAATGACAGAAAAATGCAAGATGTTTCATAAAAATTTACATCATTTGAGATATACAGAATGTTTTTTTTTTAAATTTGTAATCTAACTTTACTAATTCTTGCTCAAATCATCTCAAATTTTAACAGTATGTGTAGAAACAACATGAAATTCTACATTTAATGTTTTCTTTTTCTTTTGGGGAATAGAAATGCAATTCATTGGAAAAGAAAAAAGTATTCAAACATTGAAAATAGAATTATGACTTGTTCCAAAACATACTGTTAAAATTTGAGATCATTTGAAGGAGAATTAAGTTATTAGATTACGAAATGATATAGATTTTTTCAGAAACACCCTTTACATCCCAAATGATATTAATTTTTTAATAATATTTTTTTCCTAATATGTTACGAAAGGATTGGATTACATAGAAAATAGTTGCTAAAAGTAAATGATCATATAATCTGTTTTTTACAAAAAAAAAAAAAAAAAAAAAAAAACATTTGCCACAATTATAGATTATTTTATTGGGTTTTATGGTATATCATCCCTTGCAGGTTATTTAATGCCAAATCCTGTTTATACATATATTAAATACAAATGATTTTTAAATGAATAGTTTGTAGGTAATATTCCAAACAAGCCAGAATTCATTTGTTAGCACACAGTCAAATCCTTTTAAGTATTGCAATCTAACACTAATAGTTTTATTAGCATACAGTTAAATGGTTTCAAGCATTGCTATTTAACATTACTAATTTGTTTGCACACAGTTAAATATTTTCAAGTATTGCTATATAACACTAACAATTTAATTTAACATTAGTCCTTTGCACACTGTTAAATAGTTAAACAGTTCTATTTGGCCCTCAGATGGAACCCTAATAAGTACTACTACTCCAGAATCAGAGTGGACTGGTGAATAATAGCAATGAAGGAGTAGCCCACATTCCTCAGAGCTCTAGAACTGGAGGCTGGCCATTAGATGGTTTTGTGTCATATTCAGGACACTCATTAGGGGGTCTTACCCTGGTACAGAGATGCAGTTGGTGTATTCTACAGCCCCAACAACTGGGCTACTATAATAGGTTAAGAAAGTGAAAAAGGATTTATAATCCAGTTTCATCTTCAACTACAAAATTTTATAAAAAATAAAAAATTTTAATTTAAAAAAAAGATAACACCCGGAATATTCAGTAAAAAATATATTATGAAAATAAATCAATTTCAACAACTTGGTTCTCATTTTTTCAGTCATATTTCTCAACCAGTCAATTCTATAGATTCTTTTTAAAACTAGAAAAAAATTATGAATACATAGTATACAAAAAACCTTTCAGGAAATGACTAATTTCTTTAAATATACAAAATTCATATAATTAATAATAGTAATTGATAACTAGGCCTTCTCAAAAATGTGGTATTTGTGAAAGTTCTTAGCACAATGTATCACACATATCAAATATGAAGTGGTGGTTGTGCAGATCATAACAGCTGATCTAATTTAGCTGAAAATGAAGTTTGACTTAATAACAGTTTACCACGTGTGAAAAGCATTTCACCAACTAATCAGCAAGTCAGCCGATCAGGTAGTTCCTTGTCAAATAATCACAGTATCAATAACGTGTGAAGTAGCAGTAGCTATACATAAAATATATTTACAGAGCAAGAAGACAAGCGGATGCACCAGGTAGGTGTCACTGTAAATACAGGTGGGAACGAAAGGCTGACAATTGCAAAAGGTGAAGATCACTTCCCAAATTGCTATCTGATCACAAAGGAAAGAAAATTAAGAGGGGCTGTATAGTAAAACTGGAAATATCATTTAATTATGGCTATCAAATATCATAGATTTGTTTGTTTTGATAAGATTTTACTAATATATGGATGCATTGATCAAACTGGATTTAAAGAATTTCCTAAAAAAATAAACAAGATTCTCCTGTGACTATTAATATTTTATTCAAATTATGTATATAATATATCAAAGAAAACTGAATACCCAAGTTTTACAAAGTTAGTAATCTCCTTAGAATAAACACAGTAACTTTAGTTAATTAATAGACAAACTGTGAACCCATTGGGTTCCCATTATGGACTGCTTTTAACAGATTCGCAGACATATAGATATCTGATATCTTTGATGAAATAAAGCAGGAATTCTTCCAAGCTGTAGCCGAGTTAATACTATTATATGGTTGCACCACTTGAACTTTAAGAAAACACTTGGAAAAAAGACTACGTGGGCATAACGCAATGATGCTGCATGCTGTTTATCTTGCAAACCATTTAAGTAAGATGAAAAAGACATGTTGGACACAGCTGGAGAAGTAAGGATGAAATTGTAATTGATGTCTTTTATGGACTATTACACATTGACACACCAATACCAGCAAAAACTTACATTCATCAGATCTGTGCAGGCACTTGATACTGTCTTAAGGATTTACCAAGATTGATAACCAATAAGGACAGATGGCAAGAGAATCCATGATGATACAGATGCTTTTATTTTGAAAGTATGGTAACTCCAAATATGGCAAAACAATTCACACTGGCCAATAAGTATCTTGGGTAAGACTTAGAAGTTATAACTATAATATTTTATCTCTAGTTTCTGCTTGTTTGAGAACCTAACCAGAATGATGAAATGCTTGAAACATGGTCTAATTGAAAAGCTCCATTTTTTTTTTTTAGATTTAAGAAAATTATACAAGAAAATTAAATACCTAAGCTTTTAAAAAAATTTTAAATATAGAGGAATTAGGCTAAAGATTAATACTCATTTCCATTAAACCAACAAAGAATTCATCTGAGCCATCCAGTTTCTTCCTTATCTTATGTGATGTGCATGAAAAGAAAACATTAAAAACATATTTAGAAATGCTGACATTTGACAGTATCTAATAAGTGACATAGTGACCGGTTTCTTTTAAACCTAATATTTATTAATTAATATTTTAATGCATTATGTTGATATGAAATACTCAATCTATTCAAAATGTTATATTGAATATCATGATACATACACACAAATATACATTATTGTGTCTTGAATGCCAGCCAGAGTATGAATGTATATCAAATTTCATAGAAATTCTCAGCTATTTCTCAGACATGAATAAATAGAAAAACTTAAGAGAGGTATGAGTAGGATGTAGGTAGAAAGATGCACAGCATTAAAATCTATAAACCCATTACAATTCTTTATATGAGAGTACTTTTTTTTTTTTAAATTAAAATCAGTTATTTTTATCAACTTGATCATATTGCCTTGAAATTCAGTTTAGAAACAACCCCATGTAAACCAAGAAATTGTTGAACAGTTGAAAAATTGACATCATCAGGATATGAATATTTTACTTCAAAATTTTCATTAAAAGAATCAGCTTATCACAATGCAGATAATGATTTCAAGTAAATGACACTTTCTTTCACTGCTAAATGAAGGAATGTGTGTGTACATATTTACCCTACTCCTCCACCATAAAAAGTAAGGAACAAATAACTTTTCAGGTATACAATCCAAAGTAATACAAATACTACTGCTACAAGTGTAGAAAGAATGAATGTTTAGTTTAGTTTCTTTGTTTAATGACTTGACATAATGGGCAAAATGCAGGACTGCAGCGTTGAAGTAAGAGAGTTCTAATTCAAGATAGGCTATTACATTTACTTTCAAACAAATATCCTAGGAAAAGGCATGAACCCTCTTATCCCTCCCTCGGCTATGGATTAAATAGTATCACTGCTATTTTTAAGCAAGGATGGCTTTGGCATAAAATAACCCACAAAAGTTGATATGCCATTAAACAAAGAAACCAAACGACACATCAACCTTTGTGGGTTATTTAATGCCAAAGCTATCCGCGTAGAATGGTTGTAGTACTATTTAAGCCATAAATAGGGAAATAATATAAATATTGGAAACAAGGTCAATTTTTAAGAAAATTACAAGTGGTTTGAATTAATATTTTTTCCTTCCCCTAGATTGATTACCTAATCAAAGCAAAGACCTTAGTCTACCTTACTATTTACCCATAGCTGGGAGAAGAGAAGAATTCATGCCTTTCCCAAAGGCATTAGCACAAAGTGAAATGCAAACTGTCTCAGCCAGCATTCATGCTTTTCTCAAAAGCATTTGCACAAAGTGAAATGTGAACGGTATCAGTTAGCATTCATGCCTTTCCCAAAGGCATTAGCACAAAGTGAAATGCGAAACGGTCTCAGCCAACATTCATGCCTTTCCCAAAGGCATTAGCACAAAGTGAAATACAAACAGTCTCGTCCAGCATTCATGCCTTTCCCAAAGACATTAAGACAAAGTGAAATGCAAATGGTTTCAGCCAGCATTCACACCTTTCCTAAAGGCATTAGCACAAAGTGAAATGCAAACGGTTTCAGCCAGCATGATTTGAACTTGGGTTGCCAATTCCATTTTCTACAAAGATAACAGCTATGCAAAGGTGCAATTCCAAGAAATATGAATGGTATCAATTCTATAAAAAAGACTTTTTGACAGAATTAAGATTAAATGATATAAAAGAAATAAATGTTTCTATAACTGAAGAGCTAGATTGTATTTCATGTTATATTGGTTCACCAATTTCAGAAATCCAGTTAGAATATTCATTATGGAACAATCTATTACTAAAATTCCCATTATGTTTATATGTGTGTTAATAACCAAAACACTGCAAAAATCTACATTATAGCAAGATTTTTATTACAGCAATACATCAAAGATCGTCTTAAAGAATAAAGCTATTTCCGCTCCAGTTTACAAATTAATTATAATTTTGTGGGGTCTTGAATTTGTACTGAATGTCATTTTTAATAATCCAAACTCTCAGTTTAATACAGATAACTGTAAAATGCTAATTAGAATTTTTCATTCCTTATATAGAAGCAAGCATCAGTATCATTATGGAACATTGTTACAATGGTAACCCAATGAGTTCATAGTCATTTAGCTTCTAATTAAAATTGTAGATAGGCCAAAGCAATGAGTAGCAAATATGGTCATTTTCCTACACCTCTAACTTGACATGTTGAACAAAGAGCAGTTGATAATGTGATGAAAGACATACAGTGACTCATGAGATAAATACAAAATTAATTTACTGAGTTGCTTTATTCTGATTTTTTTTTTGTTTTTATCTAAGAATATTTATCAAAATAAAAATAAATTAAAAAAGGTAGTATCAAGATTATTAATACAAGGTAAAACTAAGATATTTTTAACCTATCAACAGTATTGTTTGTTCAACATCAAAGATGAAAAAATATTTTTTCTTCAAAACTGCAATGAGAGAATAAAAATTATATATTTTACACAAGAAATACTCAATGAAATCTCATGAAGTTCTTTGAGAATAATTTTGGTGGGAAAGCAAATATACAGTCAATTAACTCTAATGCATGAAAATGATTGATTAATTTTAAGGGGATGTTGACCTGTCTAGGGTTATTTCATGCCAAGATGTTAGAGAATTATGTTCATTGTTTGTTCATATTTTATATTTTTTTGTGTCGTGATTTCTTTCAAGGTTTTTTTTTGTACACGGTTCTATCTGAATGAAGTCTTTTAGCTGATCATGAAATTTTAGCAAGTTGAATTAGTTTTTCTATAGGAACAATAGCAGCAATTGGAATACACCCTACTAAAGCCTGATTGTCACAGCTGGTGAATTTCAAAAATGCAATCTGGACTTTAGAAGAACAATATGCAATAAAATTCTGTTTTAAACTTGGAAGAAATGCCATGCGATGAAAGCTGGATTGACTACTATGACCCAGAGACCAAGAGACAGAGTTCCCAGTGGAAGCATGCCGACTCTCCCAGACCCAAGAAGGCCAGACAGAGCAAATCCACCCACAAACTTTTGATGATCCCTTTTTTTGACAGCACTGGCATGATCTATATGCACTGGGTTCCCACTGGACAGACAGTCAACAAAGAATTCTATGTTGAGGTTTTAACGGAGTTCAGGAAGAGATTCCTAGGGAAGAGGCCAGCACTCTTCAAATCAGGTCAGTGGCATTTCCGCCAGGACAATACACCAGTCCACAACTCCATCCTTTTCACAGACTATTTGACCAAGATGGACATCAAGACAGTTTGTCACCCTCCCTATAGTCCAGACCTTGCTCACTGTGACTTTTGCTTATTCCCTAAGCTCAGAGGCTGTCATGAGACAATTGAGGAAATGAAAGAGGCTGTGATGAAGGTCATTGATACGCTCACACAAGAGGACTTCCATGGGGCCTTCCAGAAGTTGTTGGAATGGTACAATAAGTGCATTGCAGCCGGAGGAGATTACTTCAAAGGGAACTAGAGTTTCATGTGTGTACTATCAATAAAAGTGCTCATAAGAAAAAAGTCTGGAAACTTATTTAATGATTCTCGTAAATGATATACTAAGAAATAAATGCTTCCATAACTGCCGAGATATATTGTTCTACCTATTCAATATTACAATAAATCTTGGAAATTTTGTTATTTCATTTTCCAAATCAGATTCATGGAGGTTTAATTTGGGTATTTTGCTTGTTTTTGCCATTTACATTGTTGGTCCTGTGCTCCACATCCATCACAGAATCCAACTTCTGAGGAGAATTTACCAAGAGGGATATGAATTCACCTTGGTGGAGACAGGGAAACTTCAGCAAGTATACTCATGTCAAGAGGGAGATCTCAAGCCCATGCTAATATCAGGCTTTCACAGCACTAAAAGCCTAGTGCTTTAAGGTTAAACAGTGGTTAAAGAGTTGAGTGTTTGTTTGCCATGGTTTGTAGAATATGGTCAGGATTTAATTATGTACGTGTTAAGGCTTGAAATGACCAGCCAATTGATCAGACCAGGCCTCTTCAAGCACTTGTCTCGCCCAAATAAGAGCCAAGGCAGAAGGTTACAGGTCATGTGACCACTTAGCACCTGGGTTACAGACAGCTCAGCAACCAGGATCTAATTCTCAAGCACTCTAAGTTGCCACCTACAGCCAATAGGTGGTCCCATTGGAGAGTAGGGTCTTACCTCTAAGCAGTGATGCAGTCAACATATTCTCTACCCCAGCTGACTGAGCAGAGCAATAAAAGAGGACTCTACACTCACCAGATCTCCAGAACTGGAGCCTCACTATCAGATGCAGTTTAGTCTCACAAACATATATCAAAAGAAAAAAATTATTATATAAAAAAAAAAATTAAAAAATTAAAAAGCAATTATGATTAGGTTTCAAAATTTTAATTGAACTCTGGACAAGGAGGGCATTCTCAAGTGACAAAAATGAAAAACAAAAAATGATAATAAAGTGTTCATTCAGTTAAGTATATTATCATGGATTCATATATTGTTGAACTTTTGTTTGTTTGGGTTTTATGGCATATCAAACTTTGATGGTTATTTAATGCTAAATTCATTTTTATACAAATAAACAGTTCTATTTCAAACAATTCAGTTAAACATAAGTACACAGTTTAATTGTCAAAAACATTTCTATTTCAAGCAATTCAGTTTAGTCGAACAGTTCTAATTCAAACAATTCAGTTTAATATAAATATAGTTTTTGTCCACACACAGTTAAATGCCCAAACAATTCTATTTCAATCAATTCAGTTTAGCATAAGGAGGCAGTTTAAATATCAAAACAGTTCTATTACAAGTAATTCAGTTTAGCATAACTATGCATTTTAGTTCTATTTGACCTATAGATAGGACCAGAGTGAACCAGGGAGCGATCATAATGAAGGGGTGCTTTGCATTCCCTAAAGCTCCAGCATTACTGAAACCTCACCATCAGATTGTTTAGTGTCATATCCAGGACACTTGTTCGATGTGTGTGTGTGGGGGGGTCTTACCCCTCTGCAGAGATGCAGTTAGTGTATTCTACAGCCCCAGCCGACTGGACAGGGTGTTTTGCAGTCTACTATGGAAAATCCACATATACCACATGTAAACTAGAAAATGTGAACAAAACAAGTAAACATCTAATAAGTTTTTGATGCATAAATGTATCTATTAATAATTTCATTTAGTATCATAAATATTCCTACTGTACATGTACTATATTGCCCTCCTCCTTCCCTCTACTTAAAACTTATAAAAACATAATGTTGCAATACAATAAAATGTTTTACTTTTTTGTGTTAAACATTGTCAACTATATTAACTCTTTATCTTCTTTACAACATGAAACAAAACTAATAAGAATATGTAATTGCATGTTGTAAAAAATTATAAAGACCATCCGGAAAGTATAAGAATGTTCAAAAAGAAAGGAAACAACAAATGCTGGTGGAATCTTAGAAGCGAACATGATCTAACAATATGAAAGTAAGATAAGCAAAGAATACCTTGGGACAAAGAAATTTCTGGAAATTAGATATTACTACTCACAATACACACCACCCCCTCAGCAGAGCTTAGAATATGATGACTGTATCCCCTATGGAGGAGGTAAAATCCTCCCCGCAAAAAGGTGCCCTGGGTATGACCACTAAACTGCATCTAATGGAGAGGTATCAGTTCTGGGGATCTGAGCAGTGTGAAATACCCCTTTATTGCTTGCCCAGTCAGCCTGGGCTGTAGAATACACTGACTGATTCTCTGAAGAAGAGTAAAAACACAACCCCCACCACAAGTGTCTTGGATATAATGGTAAAGTTCCAGTAATGCTAGAGCTTTAGGGAGTGTGGAATACCCCTTCATTACCATTACTCCCAGGTTCACTCTGACCCGGAGTGGTAGCACCTGATAGGGTCTTATCTATGGGTCAAATAGAATTAAACTGTGTACTTATGCTAAACTGAATTGTTTAAAATAGAACAGTTTTTTGACATTGAAACTGTACTTATGCTAACTGAATTGTTTGAAATAGAAGTGTTTTGACATTTAACTGTGTGTCAATAAGAAACTATACTTATGCTAAATAGAGCTGTTTATATGTATAAAAATGGATTTGGCATTAATAACCTACAATGGTTGATGTGCCATAAAACCAAACCTGCTTATCTAAAATGTTATCTACTAAGTATTCATTTAGAAATCTTAGGTTATATATATATATATATAAGTTAGTTCATTTTGTGCCTTCTTAAGTTTATGAACATTAATATTGGTTGGGTTCCTCCTGTCGTGTAGGGAAACAATTTTTACGTCTGCACACTTTTTTCTAACCTCTAATGTCTCCCAAGAGACTCTAGGTCTAGCTCTTTGTTTAGTTGATATGCATTCTGCTGCTGCTTCTAAGTGGGCATTGACAAAGTTCTCTTATTCGTTCTTCAGAGTAGGTGTTTCTGATATCTCCTGTAGTGCATCAAATTTGTTTCTTAGTGTTAACATATTTATCTCTAATATCCCTGTTGTTAAGCAGGGACCAGTCATAGTGTATGGTTGTGGTTGTTTGGGCTGCATTCCTTCGTAGGCTCACTTGTATCTTCACCATGACAATTCGGTGATCGAAAGACACACCTTCAAAAGAGGAATATGCCTCGTGATTCAATGTGCTATTATTCCATTTCTTATCTATAAGGATGTAGTCTATCTGTGCTTAAGCATTATTTGCATAGATGTAGGTCCATAGTTTTCCCTTTCTTTTCTGAAATTTAGTATTAAGGCATGTTAATCCATTTTCTAGTGTGAAATCTATTAGATATTCCCCATTTCTGTTTGATGAGTTGTAGAGGCTGAATTTGTTGCTTATATTTTTACCTATTTGGGCATTCATGTCTCCACCGATGATGTGTTTCAGGATGCTACGAACAAGGGAGGATAGCTCGTTATAGAAAGCAATGAGGTCATATATAAACAGAATTTGGCATTAAATAACCTATGAAGGTTGATATCACATAAAACCCAAACCAACCAACTAACCCTTCATTGCTTCACCCTGTTGCTTTCAAGGTTCACTCTGTTCTAGAGTGGTAGTATTTGTTAGAGTCCTATTTATGGATCAAATTTAAAAATTATTCATATTCAATAAGACTATGTGTAAAAAAAAAATGCAATTCCCTAACCTCTTGGCAAAAAAAAACTCTAGATTGCTTGACTTGTTGAAATCAATCAATCAATCATAATACATAGTTTTATAAAGAAACAGTTGATGTTTATTGCTGCAATTCATAGTGGACTTATTACAGAAAAGCAGACTCTTTATAAACCCATCATCTTTATTTCAGTACAGAAATCATGATACATGGTTTTGTTCTAGTCACTTAGACCTTGCAATAATTGCAATATGAAAGATATTGTGAATGTAATTCCTCTACTTAAAAAAGAAAAATGTGCGTCCCTATCCTTGCCCTTGAGGTTATAATAATTAGGCGGATGCGTATTTCCAATCCTCCTGGGAAGATGTGGCCCCTGGAGGTGACTGTATCCTCTGTAAAGAGTACAGATGTAACTTGCAAGACACATTCAGGTTAATTGGCTGCGCAATTACCATGACTAGTTGATTTAGCATCACTTGTGTGCGATGTGGACTGTGGCTCAGTGGTAGAGTTCCGGCTCTGCATTCTGTAGTCACTGGTTCAATCTCCAGTGGCGGCAATCACAGTATACACTACTGATGAGACCTAATAAGGCCAAAACAGCTGTGCAGTGTTTTCATATGTCACACGCAAATATTCACCAGATTTTCTGGTCATGGTAATTCAATTCACAATATAATTCCTTTACTTAAAAAAAGAAAAATGCACATCGAAAGATATCAAATCCAACTGCTTTCATAAAATTTTAAAGTTCTGTGTGGAATTTATAACTCTAAAGGAATTTTTGTCAACTGCATAGATAATCAGTACAAACATTCACCAATTGTTTTTCTGATATTAATGCTTTCACAGGATTTTCCTTTTTATACCAACATCTTGTTTCGAATTTTTAGTACCAGTCAAAAATGGAATATCGAGTTAGTAGTGATTTCCTAAAATGTGTTTTAAAATACCATTGTCCAAAATTAACAGAACTTATTTTGCTTGATTAAAGATTGCAAAATAATTTCTCAGTAGCTATAGTTTTTTGGCATCCTGATTGACAGTGAAACACATGGTGCTTCCAAAAGCCTTAATAATAAACTTCATGTGTTTCTCTACAAAACTGTAGCATAAGTGTGAATACCTTTTTTTCTTTTTTTAAACGAACTTTGGAAACTATCTTTTGTAGATACATTGTATATAAGAACACTTAACTTAAATCTATCATTATGTAAATATTTTCTAATGAATCTCAATGCAATGTCAAAAAAGTACATAAAATGATTGCATTTTTTATTAATTTTTAAGAATCTGTACATTGAAGAGAATTATGTCCACTCTATAAATCAAGAAAAATCAATATTTGTTAGAATATAATTAACACTATTATTAAAAATTTTAAAAATAAGAGAAATAATATAAAAACTCAAAAGAGCAGAAAGAAACTAATGTCTTGTACAAAGATTATCTTAAATGAATAATTTACACTTGAAAATTGCATTAACAACTTGATTATATTGCAGTTATTTTATTAAGCAATACTTTGTACCGAAACAACATAATGTTATATCATTATAGTAAAACATTATAGATTAAAAGCACTTAGGTATAGTTAATGATTCACTACATAAATTGCAATTGTTTTGTAATTATGTCATTTCATAAGAATTATTCCACATATTCTTACAAAGAATATATTAGTAAATAATATAATGGATCTTTGGGATAAAAAGAGGAGAATCCCAAGAACAAACTGATACAATATGAAATATGTTAAAGTATTGAGATTAAAGATGTATTTACTAACACAAAAATGAACACTGAAACATCAATTTTCTTCAGAATTTAACACACGTTTTCCATTGGTTAAAACAACTAAGAAACTACACTTTTCAAATTGACACTGACTTGTCTAGATTTATTTACTTTATTATAATGGAGTTAATTAGCTATGCCCACTACTTTAAATTGAAAAAAATATACTGAACATCAGTCCCAATACTTTTGATCAAACATCATCAACGGAATTGTTTAATCAGAAAGTAGAGTACTCACCATGAATAACATTTTCTCCAATGCCAAAAACAGATCATCTAGATAAAGAACTCCTTAATTTTTAGCAGGAATCAAATTGAACAACTTATCTGGTAATATAATACTAACTGCTTAACCTCTCAGGCCCTAAAGAAGTTTAAAGCTAATATTTTAGAATTATTTCAAACCAACAAACCATTATATCTTCAACCCCTGGGTCAAAAAAAAATTATTACACTGATACCATTTTATATAAACAAAAAAGATGAATAAATATATTTTGAATCTACATTAAAATGAGTTTCACTATCCTCTATAGATAGCTAAGTTTGGTATGCATACTAAAAAAAAACTAACTGGCTGTTACTCATGAGAAAAGAGGGGTTTTCATCAAGAGCTATCTAAAAACAAAACATAATAATGAGTGGGAAGCCATGTTGCTGCAAGACAGCTATTTACACACAATTTGCAAGTTTAAAAAAAAAAATTAATGAATTATCACATGAAAACAATTATTCACATTTAATTAAACATTAATAATTAGTTTTATAAGAAGTTCTTCAAGCTGAAGAGGTAAAATAATTACATAGCAATGTTGCCTAGTTAGTACAAACAAGACAGACAAAAACATCTAATTGAATAAATCTTAAGTGTAACTAAAATAAATCAAAACATTTCTCAATAAAACTGAATTTTTTCATAGAACAATATCAACTTAATATAAAAATGTACTTGGTAAATCTTTTCTATAATCTTTTATATTAACAATTACTGTTTTTAATCATTTGATGCCAATTTTTATCTGAAATCAGAGTATAGAATAACTAGCTTTGATCTAAGTTTTGACCTCTTAACCAGTATAGACAGGTATTTCAGTTAGTATTCAATTAATCAAATAGAAAATGGCCTCATACATTTTATGATTACAATCTGCCAACAACAAACAATGAGTAATCCAGCTTAGCCATATTAATAGTATTTAATAGGAAACTAACATAAAAATTAACCAACCCTATATATTTTGTAAGTATTTTTCCAGTCAAGATCCTGATGAGGATCTCTCCAATGAACTCTTAAATTTAAAAATTCTAACAATATTTGTGACTTGGCATTAATTTCTGCCTTACAATGATTGTATGGAATTTTTTTGTTTTTTCCAGAATTTATCTATGCAATAATTAATAAATACTAACAAAGGAATAAAAACAGTATAATTTTTCCTGGCTAACATTCATTTTCAGTTCTAATTAGTTTGTCTTTTTATAAAAGAAACCAGTAATAATTATATATAGCTATGGCATATAATTAGATAGTTTACAAGAAAATTGTCCACTTTATTCTGAAATTAGTTTTCACATCTTAATTAGTAATTGGTAACTTTTTCAGATGGCAGTTGATATATAAAACAAAGAATGAAAATTGAGACATTTTATACCATCCTGTCTATAGGTCAAATAGAATTAAACTGTGTACTTATGCTCAACTGAATTGTTGAAAATAGAACTGTTTTGACATCTGTGTGTAAACAAAAAAATATACTTATACTAAGCTAAATAATTTGAAATAAAACTATTTATACGTTAAGCTGAATTGTTTGAAATAGAACTGTTTCTATGAATAAAAATGGATTTGGCATTAATGACCTACAACGGTTGATGTGCCATAAAACCAAACCAAAACATAATGATGCTATTTTTGTATGTTACCATAATACAGCAATCATGACATTTTTTTTTATTAGTGAAATTTTTGAAACTTCAAGAGTCACCAGTGTTTTTAACATGAATATTAACTTGACCTCAGTCTGTAACAGACAATGCAAGATTGACCTCTGAGATCTTTAGGTATGCCATTTTTGATCAGAGATTTTGAGAAAGTAATCATTTTGGGGATCTCAAATGGTGAGACAGACAATATCAGATCCATAGTTCTTAGAATGGCTAATTAGATGTGAGATGTTCATGTGTAAGTCATAAAAAAGAAATACATATTAGCAAAAAGCAAGAAAAACAAGCAATATTGTATTTAAAAAGGCCCTAATCAGATTTTTTTTTATGTTTAGCATTATTTTTTGTTGCATATTTAGTAATGTTTTGTATCTATAAAATCTTGTTAACATATCTATCAAAATTATTTCATTAAAACATTTTTCCTCTGCTAATTTGCCTAATGTATGTATTTCTGTGGAAATTAAGTCACAAAATAATCATCATATTTACAGATTGGTATTTTAAAATGAAACAATTTCAAGAGAGTTGAAAACATAACTCAAGTTTTACATTCTTATTAAAATACCCAAAGTATATAATGGAATAATATACTTGATTAATATCATATGTCCAACTTCAATTTGAGTCTCAACAAAGGCAAAGAGTAGACAGTTGGTAATGTATATCAAAACAGGTTCTTATATGAGTAATTTAAATGAAGTCTACATATTCTAAAAACTATTTTCATATTAGGTAGTTCATCAAAAAAACTTAACTGAATGGTCCTGATCAAAGAATTTTTCACGGTGAGTTCTAAATGATACTTTTGCTCACTCATTCGGCATTTCACACGTACTCTACACATACCCTTGTTCATGAATATATTGTAATAAATTAGTTGCTATCATTAAAATGCTAAACTCTTATTTAGAATGTTTTCATCTATGCCATATTGAATACACTCCTAACCAAAAAATGGCTAACAACAGTAAAACCTTTAGATTGGTTTCGGACATTAGATGATGAGTGACACTTGGCTGATGAGGTGTGTGGTGTAATGATAGTTGCCAAGTTCAAATTCAGGATGAAGCTGTTTTCATTTCACTTACCACTAATACTCTTGGGAAAGGCAAGAATCAATCTCTTTATCTTCCAGCTATGGATAAATAGTAGGGCAAACTAGGCTCTTTAGCCATGGCATTGACAATGAGTCTATGTGATACACTACTCTGCAGAAAAAGTGACCTCATGTTACAGCCTGTCCATAGCAAAGGGGTTGGGTTAATACAAACAATAGGTTAATCAATTTTCTTACAAAATGATTTACATTATATCATTTGAAAATATATCACTTTTATTAAACCATTTCGGGTAAGATTAGGTGTTCCCATATAAGAAATATAACCAACCTGTAAAACATGGTAAATCTGTGAGGGAGAAATTCAAAGTATTTTTTTAAAGGTGAGGAGAATAATAGTGTTTTATATATATATATATAAAAATCAATGACATTACCATGGTAAATTCTGCATGAACTTGAAAAAAAAATCTATTTCTCAAGGAACCATAATAATCATTCACATAATTGTTTTGTAGATATCAATTACTCATTTGAATTGACTCAACATAATAAAACTGCAATATAATTAGTAAAATTGATCCAAAAGCCATTTCTCTATCATTAACAGTATGTCTTTATATTTCTTTACAATGAAAAATGAAAAAAATAAAGTTGAAACAAAAGGTACAAAAAAAAATCATAAAACACTGATAGACAAAAGTTATTTTTCTGTTGTTCTTTATAATTAAATGTTTGAACAAGTAATGAGAAATATAAATTGTAGTTTTAATCAAAAGAACACCTATTAACTTTTGTAAAGTTTATTGAAAATCTTAAAACAGATCTCCATATTTTCTCTTCCAATTTTTTTTTTCCAAGATTGTATTTATATAAGCACACTCTTATTCTAACTCTAGCCCAACACTTTAATGATAACAAACCTCTAACAACCTACTATTAAGAATGCTGGAAAACATTCTTTGTTCTTTTCAACTGAAGTAACAAAACCTATGAATAACCACAATAGATAGTTTTTATATATACATATGACTGAATTAATTGATGGACATATCAAAACTCAGAATTTGCAGAGGGATATTTTAATCCCTCCTTACTTAGAGAACAACCAAACCAAACTGTTACTTTCAATTGATTCAATGAAATGTTTAAAAACTTTTTGACGTTACTTCATTAAAAAACATAAGTACTCTAAAACTTTACTAAAAAACAAAAGAAAAAAATTCAAAAACTATGCTACTCATAAAAGACATTTAGATTTAGATTTTTAAGGTTTACTTCAATTAAAAATTCCTACTTCAGTTAAATGATTCAAAAAAAAAAAAAAAAAAAAATGTCAAAAATATTATTTCGCTGATTTGGTTGTGTTTTATGGAACAATAACCCTTGTGGGTTATTTCATGCCAGGTCCTGTTTATACATATTTGATTTGTAAGCAAATAGTTTTCAGGTAACATTATTTTTAAGGGAACCAGAGCTAACGTGTTTGCACAAAGTTAAATGGTTTAACACTAATTCAATTCAATATCATTCCAAGTAAAGAATTGAACAATTCTACTAGACTCATAGATGGGACTCTAAAAGAAGGTACTACTCTTCTGGGTCAGTGAACCTAGGAGTAAAGGTTATGAATGGGTACTCCACATTCCCCAAAATCCAAGACAGGAGCCTCACCATCAGATGCAGTTAAACATCAGACTCAGGACACAAAAAATATAATAAACAATAAAACAAACTTTAACAAAGCAATCATATAAACACTTAAGTGAAAGCAAAATTCATATTCAAGCCACTATTAAGAACAAAATCATAAGTGATGTTCTGCTACACACTGACACACCAGTATTGGCCCACCAGCAAAAATTTACAGTAACCACCTCTGTGTGGATACTGGATGCTATCAAGAGGACCTACCAAGAGCTATGCCCAATAAAGAGAGAGAGAGAGGAATCCGTATGATCAACAAACCAAGATGATGAGGAGAAGGACAAAATTTTTTTTCCCCCTTTAAAACTATTTTGTCGGGTTCTTGAACATATATGCCAACAGTGTAAATAATTCATTGTACAGTGTATATGTAGAACATTTTTATAAGTGGTGCCAAGTTATCATTCATCCATTCCCCCCCCCCACATGTAACAGATTGTATTTATCCAACTCTCTTCTTATGGTGTTAGAATGTGGGGACCCTACAGGAAGCAAGCCTCCTGCGGGAGTGCCAGAAATAGCTCTGCTACTTTTAAGAGGAGCCTTGGTCCTTATTCCTTTAGATGATAGAGGTAGATGCTGCAAGGAGAGGCCACTCCAAAGCTTTTTTAATACATCCAATACATTTTTAAACAGTTTACTATTTCAGATGATACCAAGCACCATGGTATGATGGTTAAAAATCTATTGCTACAACTGAGTAGGAACTTCAATCAGCATGAGGTGTCTCATACTCATGACCTTGTGTCAAAACTAAATTTAGCATAGTGAATAACAAGATATCACAAGAGTACTTTTAGTAACAATAGCAATGTTGAAATTCAAGATCACAGTGAAGACTGAAAACCATAATCTTCAGCATTTTTCATATTTAACTATCTTTTTATCAGAATTGCTTACAGCTCCCAATAAATAACAAGAAATAACCTGATTTAATTGATATATCAAAACTTTATTTCTCTATTCACAAAGAATGATCAAAAAGTATAGAAATTAAAGCTTTAATTTTCTTAAATCTTGAAATTCAAATGAACATTCATGCAGGTGCTAAGCAACTTATATGATAAAGTGATGATTTCTAAACTTCACCAAGATGAGTCTGGGCCAATTTGAAAAAATATATATTAACCTAGTTTGAATACATTTTGAATTAAATGTTTTCCGTAAAAACACAGTATTATGCAAGTACAAGACTTTTCATAATCACCAAACGTAGCTGAAATAAGTGTGCTGAATGCGAAGAGGACCATTTTGAAAAAAAATGTTGTATTCATTGTTCATTTCTCTCTCTATGAATACAGCTTCATTCTCAATACTTTTGAACACACTCATACAATGATAATTTGATATATCAATAGTGACAACATTTACTAAGAATTTATTTTCTTTCATTAAATATATTGCAGATATAAAAGACAGTTTATGAAGGATCATTAATATTTAATAGTTGACTGTAGTCGAGGGTGACCAGGAGGCTCCCATTTTCAATAGCTAGTATACCGAGGTGTAGGGGAGGACGCTACTCCTTTTCCTGGATTGCTCCACTTTACCCTTGATACGTACCTTATAATGCTGAGTGTTAAGCAAGGAGGTATCAAGTCTTCTCAGATACATACCAGGTGAAATTTATAGCTTCAGGCAGCATCAACCTCCCCCTCATCTAAAAGGGACATGGAAAAGTCCATTGAGTGGTGCCAGGGGCACCACTTAAGAGGCAAAGCTATTTTTGACACCACCCACCCAAGAGAGTTTGCAAAATAATATTGTATTGCGCCAGAGTATATGAAGAAGCAAGGTAAATCATCACATCCCCTCAGTTGTAGTAATTTACTAAGCAGTTTGTTCATATGTGGCACAAGGCTGTATGAATGGGGCACCCAATGAGAATCGAACTCACTCATTAAGGTTTGCTAGTCTAGCTTGCTAACCATTACACCATGGTCAGTTTAACAAGTGGAGTCATTATAGGCAAGGGTAAAATAACTGGTCCTTCAAGACCAGTGTCACACAGGCCTCAGCTCTCAGACAAGGTTTTCTTCTCTCTCACCACCTTCTGCATCCTGAGGAGAAGAACAGATACTATGCTGTAATCCCAACCCATAGACTAGATAAAGTTAATTATCCAGAAGGACAACACTGAGAAAGTTTTTCAGACACACCAAAATGTCAATCTAGAATTTCAAATTATCAATCTTTAACAATTTCTATGAAACTGATTATGTAGAAAGAAAAAAAATCCAAAATCTATACCAATAAAAAATAATATACAATTTGCCAAAACAGAAAATCATATAAACTGTTTTAATCCAATACTTATTGGAATCATTTAGTTTAATTTTTCTTAAGCATGTGCGCAAATATTTATTACATGCAAAAAGTTCCATTCCATTTATGGAACACTAGTAGAAATGTTAATATAACAATTTTTGTAAATGTCCAATAAATGAAACGATGATGCTGTCGATTTAAAGGAAAGAAAATAATTTGTAGTAGACATGTTGGCTATGAAAAACAATTATGTTACTCTACATATTTAGACTTTTGAGTTATATAAACATAAGAATCATGAGAAACATGGTTGTTTTTATATTGATTTGATGCAAAAAGAATACTCATCATTATTAGGATAATGTTTTTATCTGAAATTCCCCATGGATACAAAACAAAATTAATGATATAACTATTCAACTATATATTAATAAAAATATATATATTAGAATTCTCAAGAAAATAATAAATACCAATGTTAAAATATGTTAATTACCTGATAGCTTTTCCTTTTGTAGCTGCTCATTATTCTTTAACAAAGTTGAACTTGTTAGCTCGAAATTTTTCCAAGGTTTGTAAGGAAATACACTATAACACTACATACTCTTAAAACATCCAAGATGAATCAAATAGTACAAATCAAAGAATGACATATATATAAGCCAGGAAATATTACAAATTATCCATCTTGTTACAGTAAAGGTATTAAAGTATTATAACTTCTTAAATATAACAAATTACACAAGACACGTTAAATGGTTTTAATCTTCCTGTTCAGGACAGATTACATGAAGTCTTATTTTTGAGTGTTATTATTATTATTATTATTATTAATAATACTACTACTACAACTACTTAAAATGATAAACTCGACAAGAAGCTTTTTCCAAGCTCATATTTACATTCAAGAATGAAAAATTATGTGAGTTCAATTTAATATTAATTCATGAACTTGCTGCTTTGTTTAAGTTGTAGATAAACATAATACAATTTGTTTCCAGCCACTACCATTTCACAGATAAGTTTACTCATTATCAAAAGTTAATTTTGTTTAATGCAAAGTCATGCATTAATCATATATTAACTATTCTAAAAAAACTTGAGTCCTTGACAGTTATATCAATTTAGAACATCGTATCAATGTCTACAATTTCTTAACTACTTGTTTAGTTAAACCTTATACGAGGCAATAACAATTTGTACCTAAAACTTGGATGCTTATTATTTATAATCAATTTGGTTAGAGTTTTAGCATGTCAGAATATAACTACCTTGTTGCATAAACTTGTAAATTTCATACACTAAATGTAACAAACATTATAGGACTGAGGTGGCATAAAATATAAATTTCTCGTTGATTACCACCTCAGGTCAACAGTCAAATATTTTTTTTTTAATTTTTAGTGTCATCAATATACATGTGTGCTCTGAAAGTGATTCCTTTCATTCATTTCCACTTATTTATTTCCATTTACGACCACTCAACGAAATAAGGATAAAACACCAAATTGTACATATAACAACAAAAGAATTTATTTTGGTTAGGGTTACACAGGCTCTGATTAACGCTCCCCACAAAATTATAATTCTTCAACTGAAGACATTGTGATTATCTCATTAATAATGTCTTTCAGTTCTACAGGTCTAAATGGTGAGAATAAGGAGAGACACTTATTAAGTTTTCAGGTTCAAAAACAATTCGTTCAACAAACTTTACTTTTTGATGCAACTTCTTGGGTTAAGGAAACTTTGTTTTTCTCTAAGTCTTCTTCTGTTATGGTGGGTCAACAAAGTCTAGTACATCACCACTTTCGGATCTTTTGTAGAAGAGTCCCACCAAAAAATACCCCGCCACCCAAAAAATCAGACAAAACAGAGGTTTTAGCAAAAAACGTTTTATTCGTTACTGAAGAAGGTGAAATTCATTCATGCCATTAAGTATTTGATGTAAAAAGATCGTTTTTCTTACATTTCTGCCTCCACATGAACTCACAGATAGCTATCCACTTTTCCGCGATGGCGTTAATCTGCATTTTGTACAGATGCCAGAAAGATTCAATGGTTTGAATGTGGGCCCCACACCCCGGATCGACAAAATTAGGGGTATGGTTAACAGTGTAATCCATTCCAACCCTAACTCAAATAAATCGATGACGCGCGGCCGACTTACTCAAGTCTAACGATCCGAAGACGTTGAGGGGTGCATTTCATGACCATTACGGCAAATTGTTGATTGTGAATGGGTTTGTAAAAAGCGAATTGCTGACTCGTCATGAACACGACTTGAAAGCGTAAGGATATTCATCCCTAACAAAAACGTCCGAAATAAATCAAATGAAGAGTGAAGATGTGGTTGACCCAATTACCGACCGGTGGGGTTGTTTTGTTTTTTTTATACTCATTTTTCCATAAGTGCCAGGGCTCTTCTACAAAAGATCCCAACTTAGTCTGATTGACTGATTGATTTTAACGGCATGTCAAACCGTCTAGGGTAATTTATGCCAAGAGCTTAGGGAATCACGTTCATTGTATGTTCATATTTACATTGTTTGTGTAGTCGTTTCTTGAGAATTTTTTTTTGTTTTTTTTTTTTCTTTTGCATACGGTCTTAACGAATATGAATAATTCTTAAACATATGTTTCACCCAGAGCTGAGTCCCTAACAGGTACTACTCCAGGTAAAAGTAGAACTGGGAGTAATGGCAATGAATGGGGTACTTCACACTCTTCAGACCTCCAAAACTGAATTCTCACCATCAGATGCAATTCATTATCATACATAGAACAAACCCCTTTTGGAGAGTATCTTACCCCTCAGCAGGAGATACAGTCAGTATATTCTAAGCCCTGCCGACAGGTTGATTAACTGGTCTGGGATCTAACAACTTCATTTCTTTAAAACAGCTGAATGACTATCTCTGGAATTCCCTTCCTTCTCGAGGAGTTTCTAATCAATTCATGCCGGACATTGTCTAGTTTCTATTTGGTCAGATTTTTCTCACCACTACTATGAGGCAGATCAATATACCCTCCTATTGATCAAGGTTTTTCTGTTTGGTTCATGCAAAAGAACTTTATGCTTCTACTGGTCAAATTTCTCTCACTGCCTCTATGAGGTAGGTTCCCCTCAAAATACTTCTAAACGAAAACTAATTTATCATTTTTCTTTTCTCCTTCCTAACAAAGGACACCTCCAGGATGAGTAAAAATGTTAGTGTTTTTTCACTATTTCATTAGAATTCAGTTGTCAAAGGTCATCTCTGTTCCAACGTTTAGATTACCACTTTGCGAATGTCTGGATTAGTTCACTTTCAGGTTCCATCATGTTCCTTTCAGGTTCCATCATGTTCCTTGGGCCTTGTTTTTATCAGTACTACCAATTCTAAAACAGCAGTTCCTTCATTTTTTCATTTTTAACAAAAGACTTTACTCTAAAGACTTCAAATATGTTTTCAGATTATTTTTCTCAACAACAATTTTTTGCTAAAAATAAAAAAGATATGAATAATCCTGTTTATTTGCACCATAAGAGTTTTACATTATCTTTCAAAGCGAATTTCTGGGAATAATATGATTTCTTAAACTAAGTCCAATCATTGATATTAACCACAGTCCAAGGGATATCTGCTCCGTGAGCATTCTACATCCAGCCACAAGAATTTTAGTAATATATACATGTTCTTTTTTTCCACAGACAAATTTGTGTAGACAACAAATGTTTTTTCGCTCAAATGCACATAAGCCTGTATTTGCTTAATGACATTAAGAGTTTGTAGATAAACCTTAACTTTATGCTTAATTCATTAACAAAAATTGGCCTATTTATAGAGGTTATCTCTTAAACTAACATCAAATACAGCATGTGCTTATACCTTATCTAATATCAATAACACACTGTACAAGTTAACAGAAACATTGAGCCTAACTAATTGGTCAACTGTAGATAATAAACACCTACAACAGTGCCAAATGTTTAGCGTGCAAGCCGTACAAGTTATTTTCGGTGAAATTCAACACGTACACCCGTTCAAGTTCAATATAGAATGATCACCCATTTCCAGAACAGTGTCGAAAAAGACAAATAACCAGACGGGTTGAATTATTTAATTTTTTTTTTGGGGGGGGGTCTTTTTTTGACCCCCAATACTTGTTCTGGAAATAGGTGATCATTTTACATTGAACTGGATTGTGAAAGCGCACCCCTTATAAATATATTTCCCCTTCCCACATGTTCGAAAAGTAAAAAAAAATGCGGTGAGTTAGAGGGTCTAATTAGTTCAAATCACACAAAAAAAAATGCAAGAAATTTTTTCCCTGGTGAACTGGAATGGGTGCACGTATAGAATAATACCTTATCATTAGAATTTATTCCAGAATGTTTCTCATTTTCATAGAAATAAAAAGCAACTATAATTAAAACGATTAAATAAAATACAAGCCAAAATTAATAAGTCAAATGGTGATTACGAAAGCACAGCATCTCGGAGGTCTCATTCATATCATTCTGATGAGAAAAGAACTTCTGCATTAGTTGCTGAGATGCAGGCCATGATTGACAACGATTCTAGCAAGTCAATCAAGTCCATGGCCAAGGACATGTTTGAGTTTCTTATCAGGCAGGTGGTGCATGAAGACATTTCATATTTCTTATACAAGATGCGAAAGGGCCAATTTTTATCACGAACCATGAGGGACAAGAGGAAAAAACCAACCGGCAAAGCTTTTGAACACATTCAAACATACTCTCCAAAACTTTGGGTTTTCTCAGGTGAGAAAATCTTGTCAGGATCAGATGGCCTAAATCAAGTGCCTGGAAGAGAGAGTGCCTTCCTGGATTGAGGGGTGCTGCTGGAAGAACCTATGTCTGTAAATTGGGCTCTGTGCCATACCATACAAGCATGAGAATCCAGTGCTGGCTGTCACAAAATTTCTACAACTATATCACCCTAACATCTGGCCCCAATCCTCTCGATTATTTTGTGTGAGACGCAGCTGAACAAGAAACCAACACCAAACATCAATTGCAGGCAAGTATAACAACATTACCAATTTAAACAAGAAGACCGTTGGAAAGACTTCCAGGAGATTCAGAAGTCGCCTGGAGTCTGTGATTGAAGCCAATGAGATTTGTTTGAATAAATTCAATCTATAGTATTTCAAGATATTTTCATGTACTTTTGGTAAACGTATCTGATAAAGAGAGATGTCAATGTTATTTTCATTTTTGCGTAATTTAGACGACAATTTTCTCATCGCACCCTGCACATACCGTGAATGAAAAAAAAAATTAATAATTATTTTGACTGGTTAGTAAAATACATTATTGATTAGTTTTCATTGCACAAACTCAAAATAATATTGAACTTGAATGAAAATAGATACAGTGAATACCCAAAAGTTAAATGATTTTTTAAACGTTTAAATATATTTATCATAAAGAAGTCACCTGTTGTTGCTATGTTACGCTCAAATGAGACACTAAAAAACCAAAGGTCATAAATGTATGACTTGCAACAATATTGTTTTCCCTTAATGTTTTAACAGAACCGCCAATCAAAATACGATAATTTATAAATAGATAAATCATACAAATACATTTCTAGTATAAATGTATCAATCACAAAGATAAATAAAATTACCACAAATCGATTTCTAGTCAATGAAAACTTGAACATTTTAGACTCTATACTTTAAAATTATGAATGCAAGTTTTTCGCATGACCATAAAAACAATCGCTGAATGATCCCAGTTTAACGAAGTAGTTTTAAAATCTGCATCAGCATATTATCCATAAAATCTTTTCTAGAGGAAGAACAGTTTTCTGGGATGAGTTTGGATTCAATCACTTCAGGCAATTGTTCATGTTTCTATAAACTAAATAAGCATAAATGTTAATGCTTTGTTAAATGTTACACCAATTTTATTATTGACTTCTCTTTATCATAGCGATTTTGTCTTCAATAGTGGATAAAGGCCTTTCCCAATTCTTTCCGAGATGACCTAGTTTCTGTTAACCTCTGCTTACCAACAAACACAAGCGCGTTTAACGAAACGATTATCATCATATTAAATAAAATCGGCAGAGTTCAAATGCTAGACGAGTTTGTTCGCATTTCACTTCGAGCAAATGCCCTTGGAAAATTTTTAATCTTATCTTCTCTCTTCAGTTATGGGTAAACAATGAAGCAGACTAGATTCTTCAGCAATGATTAAGACAACTAGTGTAAGAAAAAGAAAATTCTGAATTCAAACCAGTTTTACTTCGCCTAAAAATTGACTTTGTGTCATATCCTGCCTATGGTAAAGGAAATGGGTAAATACATACCAGCAAATACAACACTCTCATCTATCCATCTTCTGTTTTTATTTGGGGGGGGGTCCAACTATATTTTTTTATTTCTTGGGCACCATTCCATTAACGTAGACAATGTAAATAAAATAAAATATATCATTCCTTGTAAAAAGAGCAATTTGGGAGGAGGGACTTACTACCATTAGCATTTAACATTAAGAGAACCTTAGAAGTTCTACTAGATCAAGGAAAATGATACTAGCCAATGGAGAGGGGATCCTTTCAGTGAAAAATGATAACACCATCATTATCACATCCTTCCCGTTGCCATTACCCTAGTAAAAAGAATAAGTCAACTAAAAACAATATAATCAAATGTGACATTATGCCAGAAAAAAAGAATCAGACTCAATTTAATCAACAAGGAAAAAAGAGGATTTTATGATATAACTGAGGACATCCTACGAGAATGCAATTGCCTATAACTAGACACTTTCTATAAAAATATTCATCTTCAACATTTTCCAAATGATGGATTTGGATACATTTATAGATATTTGAATGAAATTTTTAAGTCAATTTCACAAAGATTGTATTTATGCGAATTCAACAAACCCTCTGGATTTCATGGTTGTCAGGATCCAGCTAGTTTTTAGCCAACAATTGATAACCACAAACACTTCATGCCCAACATCAAATAAACATAGAAAAATGACACCCAACAGTTTAGGAGCAGACAGTGGAAGCTGAAAATACCAAGAGACTCAAATGAAAAAAGCCTCATTTTTGAAGTGGCGCCAAATGAATCAATATATTATAGCTAAAATGTCTCAACTATGAATATCAACAGTTCGATTACTCTGGTCAGATAAATTAGTTATGGTACTCCATGATAAAACTTTAATATATTTCTTAATATTTTTGAAACCTGGAGCTTTAGAAACAAAAGTCTGATTAAGATTCTACATATCTGGATGGATGGTAGGTAGGGTGGAATGTGCAGTTAAGAGAGCTTTAACCTATTTTTTGGGGGGTGCATTATATCACATTAATACTAATTAGAAATTAACCATAAAAAAAATTTAGCGCGCTACTTTGGTATGCCATCTGTGTGACATGAAGCGGTTTTGGTATACGATCTACACTTCATATTGTGATCTACAACAAGAAAGTTATACTTTTTACTACCAAAAGACAAATTAAACACTTGCCTTGGTTTCGAAAGAATATCTACTTAGAGAGTTTGAAGCGTGAATGAACGTCTGTTCGAGTGTCAGAAGCTCAAATCTCAATTCAATAAGGTACGTGTGGCAATAGTAGACTTCATTCCCGCATAGACCTCAGTCTTGATAGCTGACCTGTGGACACTTCCGTGTACTATCATTCAACGTCAGCCACCAGCGACATTATGTTGGAACAAACACTCAGGCAATCGAAAGAAGTTAGGCTAGGTTCAAAAGTTCACATCTGGGATGAAAAAAAGAGTAAAAGAAACAACATTCCAATTGCACCTTGATTATTTCTGGTGACAAAAAAACTGACAATCTATTTCTTGCTTTTCTAGCTGATGTTCGTTCGAGCCAATGATAAAATCAGTACATTTATTCAAGAATTTGCTTCCTTTCAATTTTTTTTATCAATAAATGTATTAAAAAATGTTATTTTATAAATAAAAGATTTATATATAAAGGGAATTATTTTTTGTAAATAAATACATATGTTGAATGCTTCATTTAAACCATAATAGATAAATGAAACATGTAGATTGTATACCTAAATAGAATTCAACTCTGAATTCAACACCTTGGCTATGTAGATCGCATACCAAAGTAACACTTAATTAAGTTAGCCTAAAAATCTATTCATACAAATAGGAATTTTATGTAATATGCACTTTTGACATTTAAAAAATTAAAAATTAAAAAAACCAAGAAAATGGAAAAATATAAAATGGATATAAAAATATAAATTGAATGAAGAGGTACGGTAGAATTTACAAATAAATCCAGTCAAACTGAAAGAAAAAAAAAATTAGTCAAGCTTCTTCCCAAGAACAGCTGAAATGTAGAACTGTGAGTTTGCCATCATGCGACTTGGAAATCTTCAAGGTCAAAAGTTTATTAATGGTCGTGAATTGCCTTGGTCACTTTCCATTCATGTGTTGTACATTTATATTCCGATCTTCACTCCTACCCCACTCACTAATCATTCTTCCAATTCATTTACCACAACTCATCGCCATATCATCTCATAAGCAAGGTTAAGTTGGACAAAGATAAAGTAAAAAATTTTTATGCATATGAACATCGCCCATAAATAAGTATACACATAACACTTGATCTTTTTATAAAAATCAAAATTGATATTAGGCATTATCTATTACCAAACACTACAGTATTGAAACTGTATTTAAAAATTTTAATATGTAGCAGACCAAAAATGAATACTCACCTGATACATATTTATACAATTCTATTTTTCTTTAATGGGTTACAAAGAGTTGATACTTTAGAGTTTGATAATAAATAATACCTAACAATATCCATTTCGATTGTACAATATTCCAATAAAAATAATATCCTGATATTCTTGGCTAAGAAGAAAATTAAGTTTTTCTTTTAAAAGAATTACTAGCTGTGTACTCATTTATTGGTGATATTGTAATAAATAAGAAAAATGCAGCCGAAAAAAAAAAAAACAGGAACTCGAAGAAGGCCTTGAGGCGGAAATACACCTGGAATCGCTCAGAGCAACACTCAAAAAAAGTACGGGATTGGAATACGCCAGACCAAGGTGGTTTGCCTGGATTCTAGTTTTAAAAATTCATGTCTATCGATCGTAGACTGACTCCTGAACTGAGTAGAAACCTAGAAGTATATATACCCAGATGGATGACTAAAGGAAATCCAGAAAGACCCCCAAAAAGGAACCATCTCCAGCAACTATAGACCAATAACGCGTCTATCTAACAGCACAGACTAGGGAGGAGATCTATTACTTGCTAGAATGCCGCATAGTGTGGATTGACTACGAAAAGGCCTATGATATAATACTGGATAGTAAATTGTCGGATAATTTGTACATTTTTAGACAGTCATAAATTCATCACGGAAGCCATGAAAAACAGGTAAGTGCAATTGACTACTGGAAGAAAAACTTTAGCAGGGGTGAAAATCCAGAGAGGCATCTTCAATGGAAATGCGCTTTCACCATTACTATTTGTAACAGCAATGATACCACTTAATTACATACTTAAATGTACTAAGGGTTACAAATTTAATAAATCACAAGAAAATATTAACCACTCTATGTAAATGGGCGATATCAAGATATTCACAAAAATGAAAAACGAAACAGAAATGGGAAGAAAAACAACTGTATGAGTATCTCAGGCAAATAAAAAAAAGTTTATAATTCGAACTTCATATTCATTTTCATTATACTAAGAATTTGAATGATTAAAAGTGACATTTAGTGCAAACGCAAGCTACACTAAATTATAATTCTTTTCAAATTGTGTGGGAAATTACTTTATTCACCAAGTTAGAGAGCATTTGAAAAAGTATCGCTTTAATAAAAATTTCACATGTTCTTCTTAGATTTTGGTTACACATACGCACAAATTATATTATAAAAACGAGTCTTAGTAAAATAGATAGATTAAATAATATTTTACACTCAATATAGCAATATAACCAATTACAAGTATTTATTCACCGCTCCATGAGTAAATATGACAAAGTTTAAAATGAGAACCTCACAAGTATCCATGGATAGAGAAAAATTACATATGCTAGAATAACAAACCAAAATCTACCATTTGTTTGGACAAGTCATTTAATTATTAAGATAGTTTAATTGAGCATGTTTTATAAAAAACATCTATAAATGACACCAGTTCAAAAAACCTTCAAATATTTTATTTTATGATACATACAAACTGAAAAATACTAAAATATAAATATAACAAAGGTTGAAAAATTACTGAGGACACAAAAATTTAATTCCACCACCCCAATTTTTCTTCACTGAAGTAAGAAAAGCAAAAATTTACAATAAAAGTTTATGAATGCAAAACACAAATATTTGGAATAGACAAGGTAGATACTTTTCAAAACTGTAAAACATTTTCTTCTTATCCACAAAATAAGTAAAGTTGGCGACCTTAGTCGAGGGTAACCCGAAGGCTCCCTTTTCAATAGCTACTACACCGAGGTGTAAGGGAGGGCACTACTCCTTTCCCTGGATCGCCCCACTTTACCCTTGATCCTTACCTTATAATGCTGAGTGTTAAGCAAGGCGGCATCAAGTATTGAACCCCGGTCTCCCGGGCCATTGGCAAACACTCTACTTAGGCCAGATAGCAAGTATAGAATTAGTTGCCTTGCGAATGCTATTCTAAATTATTACTTCCTTTATTTTCAGTTGCTTCAAAGCCGCTTTCGGTGGCCGTTCAGGTTAATATGAAATCATATTATACTTATAGAATTTATAATTAATAGCAACTAAATGCATAAAGGGAAGTACTATGTAAGTGACTGAATAATTATCACCCTTCAGAAATTATCATGTTTAGGTAAGTATGAACAGACACCTCCAAACTCGTTGATTTTTAAATTCAAATGAAGATTTGAGCAACTTATAAAATCAAGTGATTTAGTCTAGACAGCTTCACTTCATCTAAACGAATCGCTTGATACTTTTTGATTAAAGTGTTTGACAAAACAGAATGATGCAAGCACTCTCCATACTCACTAGAACGAGTTCAATGACGTTTTATAGTTTTCGAAACTAAGAATTACTTCTTAAAATATATGACATGGAAGCTTCACACCATACCAATACCGTTTCAGTTTCAATACTTTTTGACGCACCTCTTATATAAAACTACAACCCAGAAAAAAACCCACTATATCTAACGATAAGGCACCTCATTATATCCTCATCAAGTCACACCGACAACATGGAGTTCCCTGATTCTATCTCACCATCTGTCCTTATCATCCACTGCTCCCTACAAGTCTTCTAGACTGCATCCAGTATCCACAGAGATGATGCATGTACATTTTTGCTGGTTGGCCAACACTGATGCGTCCATGTGCAGGTGTCCATAAGAAAACATCACTTATGAGTTACTTACTTCTCCATCAGTGCCCTACATGTCTGGTTCGTCTTACTTTGATGGTTGGTGAGATAGGAGGTTAATGGCCGTACAACTGCTGTTTTATGGAGTGCTGCTTCCAGGATTTGTTAAAAACAGAACGTACCATTCTTAAGTAGTTCCCATCTAGTTTTTTTCTCAATGCTTTCCGTTTGCGTTCATACAGTAATATCGACATAACCACAACTTGGAAGAAATCCCGTTTTATTTTATCAGAGTGATCAGATTTCCATATGATTGATAACCTGTCAATAACAGGCATACATTGACATCACTTTGAGTAGACGAGATATACTGACAGGGAATTACGAACTGGTTCACTAATTTCAGAAGCTTGTATATTAAAATGGAGATGATTCCTTGATTAAAAACACATGAACTATGTTTTATTTGTGTTCATCTAGAGACTAATGCCTCCTGCTGCTTACTTCATGCTATGCATTAAGGATTCGGCATGGGCAGGTGTATTTGTGAGAAGCGCCAGATCATCTCTGTAATCTGGGTTTATCTGTTTGTTTGTTTTTAGTGTGAAACCATTTTCTTTTGGCATTCGAAGTACGTAATCTAAGCAGATTATAAACATATATAGCGCTAAGGTATCTCCTTGCAATACTCCAGCAACAATGTCGGAGTTGCCATCTCGTGAGCGAACCATTACTAGAGACTATATGCAAGTAGTATTTGCTCCATCTTTCCTGTGTATGGAATCGAATGCCTTGGAAAAATCTACGAACAATAGTGTTACTTCAAGATTTTTTGGCAAGTACTCCTTCGATAATTCAACGGATAGTCAGAATCTGAAGTTGTAGATAGATTTCTCCGAAAGCTATTCTGATTTTTCATAAGATTTTTCTCGATTTCAGGTTGGATACGATTGAGAAGCAAAGCATTATAAACCTTAGCAGCTATAGCAGTAAAAAATATGCCTCTGTATTTCTTAGTGATTTCAAAGTTATATATATATATATATATATATATATATATATATATATATATATATATATATATATAAAACCATAACCCAGCAAAAATGATACATCAAAGCAAGATTTTTATTAGAGCAATTCGCTTAAAATTTCTAACTGAATGGTGTGGTATCTGCATTCACTCTGAGCATAATTTTTTTAATCACCCAATTTCTTAATATCAAGTTAATCACTTCACTCTTTCTAAAATAGATGAACCTAAAACAAGAATCCAGTGAGTTCATAAGCCATCCAATATATCATAAAATTACCAGAATATTATACATGAAAGTCATACAGAGAAATAAAATCCATTACATGATTATTAGTCTTACATCTTCGAATGATAAAAACAAAGCGTCTTTCTACAATGATCTTATCAATGCCATTGATTTGATTCCTCTAATATAATTAGGAAAATGCCAAACATTATTATGCCCGCATGTTAATCTGCTCAGCTAATTTTATCAACATTCCTTTCAAAACATATCTCTAAATAATCATTCCTCGGGATATTAGCTTAAAGAATATCATGTAACAAAAATTCTTCAGCAATATTACACTGTGGAAAGAGAGCAAGTTTTGGGCTACTAAACACTATCCAATGGTCTCAATGTTTCCCGCGTCCATAATTCTTGGAAAATAAACAGGAGTTACTTTTAGAGTGATCTCTGATAGATTTAAGATATATGGGATTGTCTTTATCATGACATATTCAAGTACTACAACCAACATCCTCATGAAAGCACATTAACGTAATTCTACAAATGTATACGAGGTATACTCACTCAAAAAGAGTAAAATAGTATTTACAGAGGAAGAAATAAACCATAAATTTTCTTTACAATAATGACTTTGGCATTCAACATTCTTATTCCGGTGAGATTTCCATTGGTTAAAGCACCTATGAAATTCTTCTGATAAGACGTGAAAATACACCATTGTATTTCTTTTAATGTCTTCCACATTGCTCAAATCTTGCACGGAGCCATATTCAGTAAGTACATAGGGTGTTGTAATTGCATAAGTTTGTTTCGCCTAAAACAGTATCAAAAAATATTCAGATTGCATCATTTTTTTTTTTTCAAATTAGCATTGACTCGTCAAGACGGCAGTCTAGTCTTCTATTTAGGAAAGAGTAAAGTATTCTAATTATCATTTCATAGTTATCTCTATCATATCAAAAAAAATGTTCAGTCCAATACAGACCCTCCCCCCCCCACACACACAATTATCATACAGCCGCAAATTGAAATTGATTTATTCTTTAAGTCGGAATATTCAAATTGTACTGCTCTAATAAAAGCTTTGCTATAATGTCATTTTTTAGTTACATGTAAATATAATGAGAATCTTAGAAATATATAGATGTCATTGACACATTGACAAATTTTGATAGTTTTACACATCCTCAGCGAAGGGTTTGGTTTGGTTTAGTGGTGTTTTATGGCATATAAACACTTGTGGGTTATTTAATGCCAAATCATATATATATATATATATATATATATATATATATATATATATATATATATGATTTGCATGCGAATAGTTTGTAGACAACTTTACTTCCAAACGAGTTAGAACTCATTTACTTGCACTTAGCAACACTTGAAACCATTTAACTAAGAATAATTCTATTTGATATTATCCATTCGTTTGCACATAGTTGAATGGTTTCAAGTAGTGCTATATAACATTAGTAATTGTATTTATCAAACATTGCTATCGAATATAAACAATTTGGACACAACTGTATGGTTTCAAATAACTAATAATAATAATCCTTAATGAATTAGTGCATAGTTCTATTTGACCCATAAATGGGACTCTAACAGATACTAGCACACCGGGTAAGAGTGAACCTGAGAGTAATGGTAATGAATGAGCACTCCACATTCCCGAAACTTTAAAATTAGAACCTCGCCATCATATTATTTGCTTTAATGGAATATCAACCCTTGTGGGTTATTCAATGCAAAATCCTGTTTATACATATGATTAGTAAGTGAATAGTTTGTAGGCAACATTATTTTTAAACGAGGCAGAGATAAATGATTTGCAAACAAATGATTTCAAGTAGTATAATCAAACACTAATAATTCTATTTAGTATTAATCATTTATTTGCACACAGTTAACTTCACTATCAGATGCAGTTTCATGTTATACTTAAGGTATCTGTAAGGGTTAAGGCTTACCCACCAAAACAATGTCCTGAATACGACACTAATTTGCACCCGGTGCTGAGATACTTGTTCTGGAGCTCATGGGAATGTGGAGTACATCTTCATTGCCATTATTTCCAGGTCCACTTTAATCCGGAGTAATAATACCTGGAAAATCATTAGTATTAGAACTACTTGAAAGCATCTGTGTGTAAACAAATTATTATTAAACCCCCTTATCCCCCACCAGTGATGCGTTAAATAGTATTACTGCAGTTCTTATACAAGGATGGCTTTGGGATTAAATAACCCACGAAAATTGATATGCCATTAAAAAGAGTGATTAAAAAATGATTGCAATGAAATATTGAAAATATAAATAGTTTTTATTATAATCAAATGAATCAAACTTTAGCATTAAATAACCCACAAGGTGTTGATATGCAGTTAAATAAGCCAAACTTAATCAACATTAGATAGGAATAGATAGAAAATAGCAATAGATAAGAATACATTTAAAAATCAAACCAAGTAGGATTGCATGAAAAAAGAGAAATTTATTATTAGTTATTTGAAACTATTTTTGCGTGAAATACTTGAAATCAGATAACTGTGTGCAAATTATTAGTAATAGATCGGAATCTTTATACGTGCAAACAAATTGAAATAGAAACTTGAAACCATAATATTGCTTGAATTCTTAGTATTAAAGACGAATATGTGAAACAATATAGTGACGCAAATTATTTATATAAAATAGAAATACTTGATATATATATATATATATATATATATATATATATATATGATGCGGCTGATATTTGAGGACACATATTTTAGATTAATACTGTTTCCTGTTAACTTCTAGTGCTTTTATTTTTTAGAAATTAATAACGACAGACTTTATGCTAACAAATGAAAGGAAAAGGCATGCTGTGATTGTGGCATGAAAGGCTGATCATGGGGATTTAGAAATTGCAAGTTTTCTCAGAGTTGTAAGATCGTTTGTCCACAAGATACGTAAAAAGTTAGAGAAAGAAAATGATAATGTAATATCCGTGTCAAAACGTAAAAAACAAAAACAAAAAACATTCCACATATTCAATAAGAACACCCGGATTTATTCATAAAGTTAAGCAGACATCTGATGAAAAATGAGGTCAATTGCAAAAAAGTTGCATGTGTCTGAAAAGACAATCAGGAGTGTTCATGAATACATTCGATACAAATCCTACGTGATGAAGAGGTCAATTTGCTTCTGAAAAACCAATAGAAAACCGCTTAAACAAATCCAAAAGATTTTTAAACAAATTTTAAAATCCTGCAGAAGAAAGAATGGATGGTTATTAATCTATACAACTACATCAACCCCAACATTTGGCCTCCGAACTCTCCAGATATCAATCTACTGGACTATTATGTGTGGAGCGTTGTTGAGGAGGTTAATGAACATTCCCATAACACCAGAGACTCTTTAAAAGTAGCCATAGTTCGAGTAATGTCTGACATGAATAAGGAGCAGTTTATCAGAGCTTAGAACAGATTTCGACCTCGTATTGATGCTAGTGATGGCTTTATTGAATAAAATTAATCAATCGTTAGCTAACTTCTATGCTTGTTATTTGTAGTCAAATACAATTATCTTTTGTTCTGAAAGTGTTTTTCTAATCCATAAAATCTGTCCTCAAATACCAGCCGCACCCTATATACATATATATAAGACAGTGTGCAAGCAAATTACAGGCCAAAAAAGTGAATTTTTAAAAATTGCAATAGTAATAGATGAAAATGTCAATACAATGGGCTCCAGACTAACTTTTTTTTTCAACAATTTTTAACTGTCCTGAAATTAAAATGTGATTTATTTATTCATTTATTATTGAGTTATCATTTATAGTTGTTAGTAGCATAATACAAACACTATTTAGGTCTTTATATTAAGTTTAGGAAATTAATAAGTATTTTAGTCTATTTAGTCTTGAAAAGGTTTTTATTTTAAAAAGGAGAAAAAAGAAATTTTTTAGCTTGTGTGAAATAAAAGGCAAATTTTCAAATCATTTAAGTCCAAAACAATAATATTTTGAAATAATAGAAAAAGTACAGAGAATAAGAAATGAAATGAAATGAAACCTGATTATAATTGTTTTATTAGAGTTCATGTCAAAGCTTAACAATCCAGGGTTTTTTTTGTTTTTTTAATCCTAATCAAAGTAAAAAATACAAAAAATCATGCGGCCTTAATCCCGTTGTAAAAAAAAAATCTATTAACAGATTTGAATGGAACAAAAAAAAAAAAAAAAAAAAAAAAAAAAAAAGACAAAACATATCGAAATCGACGAAAATTTTTTCATCCTATAATAGTTGGTTATATTTATTTTCTTTCCCTTTTTCTTTTTTAAAATTGACTGTTCAGTAGGGTGGCTCCAACGAATATTCTAATATCCTCAAAACGACGGGACACTGTTAATCTCAAGCCCAGATTGGAACATTACAATCCAATTTCAGCATTAAATAAACCGTGAGAAGTTGATATAACATAAAACAAATTTTTGTTCAGAAGAAATTTAATATTTCATTCTCTATAAAACCTTGCCATGAAGAAGGAAACTACAAACATTATCGACGCCAGTCCTATATTAAAACTTTGAGATACAAGTTAACACCAAATAAATAGAATATAATAGATCTTTCAAATTTTCTCTTGACTTTGTACAAAACAAGTATTAAGAATGTATAGTTGTGTTGGGAATTTGTTGACTTAAACCCTTAAAATTAAAGGAGACATAACTTTTTCTTTCTGGCAAGCGCAGTTAGTCATTTAGACATGAGATAACTTCCAATCAAATAACGAAGCAACACATCAGGACTGCTATCAACACACGAGGTGTTTCATTTATTTTATAACAACAACTAAAAAAACAAAAGTCTAAGGGCAGGTAACTCACCCCTACAAAAAATGGTTTCGGGCAAATAACCTCTGGCCCACTGTATTAGAGTCTGTAGGTATTAACTAGTTTTGACTAAAGTGAATTTCAACAATTTGTTGCACATGTATTGTTTGAAAATACAGCAGTAACATAAGTACTTTAAATCAAATTAATTTTTTTAAAAGTTCACAAGATTAGCGTAACGGTTATTCTCGGTGGTAGAGTTAAAAACTGGAGGAGGCTGTGCTAATGCCCTTAGCATGAATCCATTTCTTCACTCCCACCTAAAGGTAAACAATTGTAGGGCAGACTGAGCTCTTTAAATCTGGTTAGGCAACCAGTTTAGAAGGAAAACTGTATTCAAACCAGATTTACTCCGCTTAAAAATTACCATTGTGTCGAAGCAGGGAAAGTTTTTCTGGTCATTTGTAGTCAGAGAAAATTCAGAAGAATAAACCTAGTGCCTGAGAAGCACTTCCCCGCTGCATAAACGAGTAGACCCTGATGCCTGCGGCAAAAGACAATGAGATTGGATTATTTCTGTCACTACATAGATGTGTAGAGTTAGACAATTAACAGATCTTGTATTATATTTGCTCTCATAGAAAGGCAAATATAAACTATAATGACGTCTAAACAACTCTAAGCAATCTATCTACATTACCCAAAATAGATTGATAAAAATTAAATTGCAACAATTTTAAGTACTATGCTGATTTTGACATGGGTACAATACATGAAGTCAAAATATTGTTGATATACCCCTTATTTTGGAACCTGTATACATATTCATCTGTATATGTGATTAATTTACCGTAATCCAGCAATATTACTTGCACATTTAATGTTTTGTAAATTGAAACATTTAGGCGTTTGCACTTTATTTTCCGTCAGTCTAAATGTTTTCAAAATCCTTCTTATTCAAGATAAATCAATTAATATGAAAGAACTGTTTATTCATTTGCTTTGAAATCTAAAATGTTAATAGAAAGATGTATGAATATATGTATGAAATTTAAACTATTTTATATTCTGGTCTAATAAATCAGTAATCTTCAGGTCACATTGTATTTCAGAGGATTGCAAATTCAATTCAAAAGTTAAACTAAGTTCTAAAAATATTAAGACAACAATGGCTGGCATACATTCAACTTTTAAAAACATTATTTTAAAAAAACTAATTTCAAATCAAGACAAAAGGCTTTTAATTGACCTATCAATTGCGAACTTATATAATTCAAAATACACGCCCAATTAACATAACAATTCAAGTAAAAACAGTTCTAATTATAAAAAAAATAAACAAATAAATTAAATGCCTGTTTCTCAGCTTGAACATTAATCAATTTGGAGTTAGTCACTTTATCGTGATTACAAAAATAAATTTATAGTATGAATGGAGAAAATACCAACTAGACTAAGATTTTTGTTGGTGCATTAGTGTTAAAAAAAAACTCTAAGAGAATGAAACTATTTCCAATCCAATTCACAACTCATTAATATGGGAGTCAGCATTTGCACTCTCTTTTTGTTGTAATTTTTTTTTCAAAAAAATGATTTTGACACAGTAAAAAATGTTGAATTTAGAGAATAAGTAAAAAAAATATATATAGCTATTCACCAAGCTCACCTAAATGCAAATAAAGAAATCTACTTATTTTATTTTTCAGAAAAGAAACTAAAAAAAATGTTTTATGGCAATTCAAATATAGCCATGATTTTTTTCACAAGTATAAATAAATAGAATGTGACTTGATTTAAAGCTGATAAAAAAAAGTGGCCTTTAACCAAGTAATTAACTCTAAAAAAAATAAAATAAAATAAAAATAAACTTTTGTTACAAGTACTGAGTTGTAATTACAAAATCCATTATTATTGGTTTCTTTGTTTAATGGCATATCAATCTTCGTGGGTTATTTAATCCATCGTCGTAAAAGAACAGTGATGGTACTATAGCTGAGGGAATAGGGGAGTTCATACCTTCCATTAGATTTTTTGGTTGGATTTTATGGCATATCAACCATGGCCAAATCCTCTTTATACATATTATATATGATTGGTAAACTCATATTTTGTAGTTAACATTTTTAAACAATACAGAGTTCATTTGTTTGCATACAGTTAAATGGTTATACATATGATTTGTAAGTCAATAGTTTGTGGGTAATCTTATTTTTAAATGAGTCAGAGCTAATTTGTTTTCACACAAGTATTACTATTGTTTGCACACAGTTAAATGGTTCCAAATATAAGAATTTATTTCTAAGGAGAAAATCAGGCCGACCACGACCATGCCTTGGTTTGGCCGGAGTGGAGAAAGGAGAAGTAATCCCATACAGTGCAGCACCAAAAAACTACTTGCTTTTTTTGTCGAGAACTACTATTGAACCCTCAGTACGAATTCGGAGACCGAACTGAAAAATTAGCCAGCAGATGGGTTTTGTCACTCGCTTCTTGAATGGAGAAATAAAACCAAAATCAAACGAAAGTACGAATTCGGGGACCAAACTGAAGGCATGAAAACTTAAGCCACCAGAAAGGTTTCGTCACTCGCTTCTAGAATAGCCGCAAAACTGCGAAGGCAAGAATCTTCCCAAGAAATAAAAGTAAAATTAAATGAAAGTCGACTACTGAAATTCTACCAAGTGAAACAACTGAAATTCAACCGAGAATTCTGCTGAAAAGAACTTTAAAGAAGACTCGCAATTTAATGAAGTCTGAAACGTTTCGATTAATCAAAAAAAGAAAAGAAAAATACTCAAATTCAAAGAACTTTGTTTCCCGGATACTCTCTCAGATAAGTTCCAGCAAATTGCACCAAAATTTGCTACACTTTATCCTTTCTATCCTTTTCTTTCTGGTTTCCTTTGTATGAAATCCCTTTTTAAAAACTTTCTATTATCTTTTCGAATCAGAATCCGAACTAGAAAGCTGCGGAACTTACTGTTTTAACTTACCGTATGACCTTACCATTTAATATTGCACACTAAAGCCCCCTAAAAACATTAACCAGTTAAATAGTATACTTGGCTTTAGTGTCACTCTCTATAAATCAAATTTATTCCCTCTAAATTCTTTTATATTGCAAATTCCACCCTTTTAATTTCCTTAACAAATATTCTAACACGAAGTTCTATTTAGTATAATCATTTGTTTGCATTCACTTAAATGGTTTCAAGCATTGCTGTGTAACACTAACAATTCAATTAAACATCATTCACTAGTTTACAGACAGATGGTCAAACAGTTCTATTTCTAACAATTCGATTTAACGTAAGTCATTTGTTTGCACAGTTTAAATGTGAAACCGTTCTATTTGGCCCATAGATAGGACCCTATCAGATGCTACCACTCCAGGTCAGAGAAGATCTGGGAGCAATAGCATGAAAGGGTACTCCACATTTCCCAAAGCTCCAGGGTAGAGCCTCCCCATCAGATGGTTTAACATCATATCTAGGAACTTGTTGGAAGAAGGTGTCTTACCCTTCTCCAGAGATGCAGTTGGTGTATTCTACAGCCCAAGCTGACTGTGATACTTTCATAAGAGTATTAGACCGAAAGTGAAGGTAATTATCTAGTTACCAAATCTCAAAAGTAATTGTCTTGATAATTTTGCCAAATTAATAGAATATCACGAAAGTAACATTTACATTGGATATCATGAATAACAATCTATAAATCTATCAGAAAGAAAATTATTTCTTGACTTTCTTTTTAAAAACTAATGTAACTAAAGAGTTGAAGAAAGGACTAATAATAGTAGGGGATGATTGGACGACAGAAATAAGAAGCAAATCAAACGTTGGCCTGATTATCTAGTAAGAAAATTATAAACAACGGCCATGTTTTAAAGCATAGACTCTGTTGTTTATTTTCTAAGCCTTCTTTTATTTGAAGTTGTTGGAAAGTTTTACTGGTCACATTAGACAACGGTATAGAGTTAGTGTTGTGAATAAGAAATGCCAAATCAATTTGCTTGATAAAAAAGATCAAAAGTCAACTGTTTAAAGACAAAGAAGGTTATAAGCTAAAGGCTGAGAGACCTTCAATTTTTAGAAAAGCAAACGAGCAAAGAAAAAAAAAGCTAAAGTAAGCAATTTAATAACAGAAGAAAGAAAAGCAAAGAAGAAATTTGCAACTTGAATTTTTTTTCCTAGGAAGATATCCATTTATTAAATTTCTGAAATTATAAAAAGTTATTGCCAAAAATGTCAAGTGCAAAAAAGCTTTTTGAATATATTAAAACGAAACCTAGAAAAATGCCCATCAATAATCTAAATAATGCAAATAACCTTAATTGCATCAAAGTAAGAAGTATTCTCAAAAAGAATATGTATATATATATATATATATATATACACACATTAGGATTATGCTGCTCAATGGTAGTTTTAGAGAAATAAAATACAATGTGACATACATTGTGTGTGTGTGTGTGTGTGTGTGTGTGTGTGTGTGTGGTTAAGACAGAAAAATGAAAATTCTGTAGAAATTATCAGTATTTCAAAAATACAATACTGTCAAATAAATAAATTAAATTAAATGACCAGCATTTTATAAAAACTTTGTGAAACAGTTGTAATTTTAATAGTTTTGCAATGGCAAAAAATGATTCCCTGAGAAGCAATGTTAGGGGGGGGGGGTAAGTAGTATACCGCAGAAATTAAAACTACATATCGTTACTAATCGTTTCATGATCAATAACATTTTAAATCTCAGCGCAAAAAGGTGGACCAGAAGATGTTACATAGAAAACAAAATATGAAACAACTGGATTTACATTTTTAAAAAAAGGGTCTGAAAAGTACAAGTCTATAGAAAAATAGTTCATTTAAGTTACTTATGGGAAAATTCAACGGGGCTTGTAATATAATAAGTTTTAAAATTCCTTAAATTCGAATATTATCTTTTTTTTTTTTTTTTTTTTTTTTTCATTCACTAGTTATGGTGATGTCATCACAAATAATAGAAACCAATTCAATGAGTGTCGGCATTTATCTCCAAACTTATTTTTTGTGTGTTTCAGTCATTAGTATTACCGAATATCCCTCAAGCTAAATTCAATAATTCTCTAAATAGTTGTTAAATTCATTGTAATCATTAGAGTCATTCAATGGTGGAAAAAAAAAACTTATTTTCAGGTTGGCATTTGAATATTAATTTTTATCTTTTGTTTCGGTATTGTAAGCAATAAAAGATTAGGTTTCTTTTAAAAGACATTTTTCCTCAATTTTGAAGACTTCCCCCCCCCACCACCATTATTAATTTTCTTATTCCTCACCTCTCAATCAATTTGTTAATTTGACTCAATGAAAGTTCATATGAATGATTTTTTTACATTTAAGACAATTCCATGGAAAATTAGATTTTGCTTACATTTTTTATAACAATTTGTCTACTTTGTTCTTATGGATGCCTTATTTTTTAAATTCAAAACGTTAAAATAAGGTAGAATATTAATCTTTTAAATACTTTGTTTTCTAAGGATGTGGTTAATAGAAGAGTAAAAAATTCAAGTTAAAGGTTTGTTTTTCGTTCTTGTGTTTTTTAGGTTTAAAATTGACATCCATAGATTAAACTTTTCTACACACAGCATGTGATTGGTATTTTGTTAATGTAAAAAGACTGAAATAATTTTGACAGATTAGATAAAAAACATTTCATTTAAATACTTTAATGAGGTTTTTCATTGGATGATATTTTCTTCTAGAGAGGCCCGCAAGAGAATCAATAAAAAGGGAACATTTTCCGTGAATTTATCAACAAAACACGGATGATTACACTTTTGATCATCCATACTTTAGAAAACAAGCACCCATCACTTGCAATAACACCCCGATAAAAAATGCGTATATATATATATATATATATATATATATATATATATATATATATATATATAAAGGAATCGCGTCTATTTTGATATGAATATGTCGATTTATAACTCAGAAAAGAGATGTCATGGGTATGAAAATCGCATAGACATTTTAATATGCTTATAAGAAAAAGTGCAAAATTTAGTTTTTGATTTTTACTGATTAAATGATAATTCCATAACTAAAAATCAATCGATTTGTGGAACTCTTCATAGTTCTTCAAAATTATATACAAAAAACGCAACTCTTCAGTTCTTCTAAAGTACGGACTTGTTTAAATATCACAGAGGCGTAATTTGAATTTAATGCCTTTATGAAAATTTTGTAATTTAGTATTAATTGCAAAAAAAATATTTTTAGAGAACTTAAAAAAAATGATAATACTTCAAACCAAGGAATATTTATAATGTGTTTCAAATATTCGTTTGAAATAAATTTTATTTGCCATAAAAAGGTCTCAAACCAAAGTATACCTTTTTAAAATACTATTTTAAATGTAAACCAAAAAAGAAATTTTAATACATCCATTAAATGTAAAAAGAATCGTTTTTTGCTTACATCATCAAGTAAAAGTGATTAGTAGTTATACCAATGTATATCAAAAAGAAATGAATAGCTTGAGAGAACCTCCATCGTAACAACTACCCAGAGAGAACATCGGCTCCAAGAAATCTGGATCGAAAGAAAGACAACAATATCCGAAAACTAACTGCAGTCTGTCTGCTCTGTTAAAAGCATAGCCAAAAAGAAACAAAAGATGTGTTGTCAATATGATACCAGGACAATAATCAGGATTGGCTCGACTTTTCGAAAATATCTTCCGAGTCAAGCCTCTAACAGAATACAACAAGACTAAGAATTGCATATATTCCATCCCATGCAGCTTTAGTATAATATAAAGTAAAAGTAAGACGAGAGGAACATCGAAAAGCAGTAGTACAAGATGAAATCAAAAAGTCGGGTATGGCTGACCATATATGGAAAGAAAAGGGTAATCATCTACTCTTATGGGATGAAATCAAAATGATAGCAAAGAACATTGAAGAATAAGACGTCTTGAAGAACCAACGCATATGTTGACCTGATGAGCAGACCAAGTTTAGAGATGAATACGATATGGGAACCAATTATGAAAAAGGTTAAATATAAACAAAATTGCAATATGAGCTAAGGATTTAAAAAATTGCTCATAGTAATAAGTGGTAATTCATAGTGTTAATTACGTAGTGCCTTCAATAAGTTTCCAGCCTTTTTTTGTACAGGCATTTAAAATTGTCGTAGACTCTTGAAAATTCAGTATGTTATTGCTATACATCTTATGAGATGACAGACCAATGTTTATGAGTTCAGGTTCAAATGAACAGCTACAGTAGCAATTGGAATACACCCTACTAAAGCCTGATTGTCATAGCTGGTGATTTTCAAAAATGCAATCTGGACGTGAGAACACTCTAGAAGAACGATATGGAAGTCCTCTTGTGTGAGCGTGTCAATGACCTTCGTCACAGCCTCTTTCATCTCCTCAATTCTCTCATATCGACAGCCTCTGAGCTTAGGGAATAACCAAAAGTCACAGGGAGCAAGGTCTGGACTATAGGGAGGGTGAGCAACTGTCTTGATGCCCATCTTGGTCAAATCGTCTGTGACAAGGATGGAGTTGTGGACCGGTGCATTGTCCTGGTGGAAGTGCCACTGAGCCGATTTGAAGAGTGCTGGCCTCTTCCGACGAAATCTCTTCCTGAACTCCCTTAAAACCTCAACATAGTAGCCCTAACTCTTTGGCTAATCAACTCTGGTGTATCGACTTCCTTACTCCTCCCACACCTCTCATCATCCCTCACAGACTGCCTGTCTTCCTTGAATCTATCATGTCACTCAAAAACCGATGCTCGATTCATGCAAGATGCTCCAAAAGCAGTCTGAAGCATTCCATATGTTTCTGTGGTGTTTTTTCCAAGTTTAAAACATAATTCTATTGCATATCGTTTTTCCTCATGTCCAGATTGCATTTTTGAAATTTACCAGCTGTGACAATCAGGCTTTAGTAGGGTGTATTCCAATTGCTACTGTAGCTGTTCATTTGAACTTGAAATCATAAAAATTGGTCAGTCATCTCATAAGATGTATAGCAATAAAATACTGAATTTTCAAGAGTCTACGACAATTTTAAATGCATGTACAAAAAAGTCTGGAAACTTATTGAATGCACCTTGTAATTTTTGGAACGAATACTTAAACATTTGCTTAAGACAGGTTACATGGAATGGTTATTTAAAGTCTTCAAATAAAGAAAAACAAAACAGTTCTCAGGTTTTGAATATTGGGAGTCTCTACACCATCTGGGATATTTTGTTACAAATTAAGAATAAACCCTGAATTTGAATAGCATGAAACTGATAATTGAGCGATTTTTCTTGTTAAAATAACATTTTAAAAATTTCAGTCTGAGCTTATTTTGAATTAATGTAGTTTTTTTACAAAATATTAGCAAATCAGAAACTTCACTTTCTATCAAGTTTGAAGGGGATTTTTAAAAATTCTTAAAAGCGATTAAATCAATTAAATTCAACTTCAGTTTCAATGACAAACTGGATTCAAACGATAAAAGTTAAAGAAATTTCAAGACTGAAGAAAAAAAAACATCCTCAAACTTTAATTTTATCGAATTCTTCGTGCCTCAAGTATTGTCATATATAAATTAATTTTACCTCAAGGTAATGCTGTGTATGCGTATTTGTTTTTAAACACATGAAAATCAAGTACAAAAATTGAGGTTTGATAAAAATGTAAAAGCCTTGTACTTTTCTATATCCATAAAAAGTTGAATACATTCTAAATGTAATACTTACATAATTTTTTTTCTAAAAAAGATTCTATCAACATGACCATCGTAGAGTAATCATAATAAAATGAATGAATGTATCTGATTAACCATAAAAATGGATAACTGGTAAAGTGAAATATGATTAGTTTTTCTACTTAAAAATCTATTTATGAATACTAACAAATATTGCCTATATATACATAATTGGTAATAAGAAAATCCCAAATATACACTTCGTTTTTAACAAAAATTTAAGATAGAACAATTTGGAGAAAAAAACGGTGCTAAATCAAAATAATGAGACCACCAAATAACAACGCCAGAAGACCAGACAGATTGCTAATTAACAAAAAGAGAATTTGTCTAGTAGATTTAGCCGTTTCAGTGAACCAGAGTGAAAATAAAAGTAAAAAGATAGACAAATACTTGGACCTTGCCAGAGAACTAAAAACCCGAAGCATGAGGATGGCGATGATACCAGTTGTTAGTGCACTTGGAACAGTCTCCAAAGGATTGGAACAGTTGAAAATCGGAAGAATCGAGACTACAGCATTGTTGAGATCACAACCAGAATACTCAGTCCAGGAAACTTGAGACTTGCTGTCACTTAGACTTCAGTGAACGCCCACCAGCTAATACTGATGTAAAAAACCCGCAAGGAATATTGTAAGGGAAAAAAAAACGATGATGATGAAGAAAACTCAAAACAAGATATTAAAAGCATAAAAACTTCATATTTATCACTAGTTTTCTTCCATTTCATTACTGTTGCCAATTTCAAAGACTTCATTAATTTTTTATTTTTACTAATTCAATTCGAATAATTTGTACACTAAAGAAAAGTCAAATTATTTTATTCATCACTTTCAATCAAATGGATATCGGGCAAAACAACTAAAATGGATAAATAAACACACAAAAAATGTATGCCTCAAGTGTTTTACTAGTTTTTATCAAGAATAGTGATGACATCTTTTATCAAAATAGATAATGCTTATTTTTATGAATTTCTTAATTCAGCTAATAAGACCAAATTATCTAGGTCAGTAATTTGTTGTATTTGTATGTATTGTCATAAAAATAAACCAAACAAACTTTTAAAAAATCTACACTAGAAAGAACATTCTGAAATTAGAACAAAAATTTACATAACCAAATAGATGTAAACAAAAATTATTAGATATTTAGATTGTTCAGCTAGCAAAATGACATCATTTTCCAAAAATTCAAAGTGAATAGTATTAACCAACTACTTAAAAGCAAATAAGTAATAACAAAATACTATAGTGAAGCTGCAGCACTATGTAAAAGTTAAAACATCTCAGGTAATGTAATTGTTAGCAAGCTTAACTAGCAAACCTGTACGAGTGAGTTCAAGTCTCGTTGGGTGCCCCATTCATTCGGCCTTGAGCCACATCTAAACAAAACGCTTAGTAAATTACTACTTAAATCATTTCCTTGGGTGGGCACAGAAAATGGTCATTCACTTATCAACCAAACCAATCCATTCATACACGAAGAATTGATTGTTTGAAACATTGTTAACAACATCAAGAATATAAAAAAAAATTTTACGATTGATTCGGCTGATTAACATTTAAAACAATTATAAAAAGAGGTCAAGATTAAAAAATGCTAAAACATTTCACACCACTAACCTACTTAACAGATATCACAACAAAGTAATGAACAGTTGGATTAGATTATAGAATTAGATTAGGATTAGATTCCGATAATTGTTGCTTACTGAATTCTTTTCATATAAATACTTTTTTTTATTGTCTTGTTTTGAAAATGTATTCAGCAAGTATGAAGTATGTTCAAAAGTATCAAAACCCAAGTTATACTTACCAAGACAGAAACGAACAATAAATGAAATGTTTTCTTTAAAATACTAGAATAAAAAATTTTGCAATATTTTGGTAACAAAGCACAATTCGGCAGCTTTGGTTGCTTTTTCCGAGATTATAAAGGTGATGAACTACATTGGACTTGAGATGCCGAGCTCACCTCATGCTCTCCAAGTGTTACTCGTCGGATTTACTCCTATGGCTCGGAACACTGCCATAAATTCTACGGTTTTAGGCCTGCCTGACCTTGCCTCATCGTTTTGCAACCCGAGAAAAATTTCTTGAACCATCAGGTAATATGATCAACTGTGTCTTCAACAATGTTTGTTTTTTTTTTTTTGGTTGCTTCCGCACATTAATCTGGGGGCGGAGAGCTTTCAAAACACACATGGAATGAATGAATGCACTACTTCATAATACTTAGTAGCCTTTATTTGGGTGATTGATTGATTGTAATGGCATGTACACCCATTTAAAGTTATTTAATGCTTATAGGTTAGGGAATTGCATTCATTATACATTCATATTTACATTTTTTGTGTAGTCATTTCTTAGATATTTTTTGCATGCTGTCCAATCAAATAAGAATAATTCTTAAACAGACCTATTTGACCCATAGATAGAACCCTAACAAGTACCACCAGTCTAGTTCAAAGTGGACCTGAGAGTAATGGCAATGACAGAGTACTCCACACACTGCAGATGTTCAGAACTTAGGCCTCAATATCATATCCAGTTTAGTGTCATACCCAAGACAACCCTTTTTTTAGGGAGTCTTCTCTCCCCTGCAGAGGATACAATCAGCATATTCTAAGCCCTGCTGACAGCAAGCCTTTATTTGGAATAGCCCTGGTATATATATTCTAAAGGAGTTGCACCAAAAAAGTTAAACCTTTTAAACCCATTGCCTCTTGAACCTCCTATCCTAGTTCTCCTCCCGTTAAAAAAACCCCAAAGAAAACCAAAAACATTCAAATTTTGCAACAAGATACATACACCTTTGTTTAAAGCTATTCCATCATTCTTTCATTGAAAGAAAAGCTACAAATAATCAAATGTGAACATAATCATCAAAACATTTTTAGCATCTGATATGATTTTTCTGAATATAAAAATATTGGTTTTACAGGGTAGAGCAAAATAGTGCTCAGCTTATATATATTAAATCAAATTTACAAATTCAAAGGGTTAAAATGTAGGAAACTTGTTAGAAAAAAAAAGACAGTTGGCTAATCCTATTAAAAAGATAGCTTTGTACTTTTTCTGACCAGTAAACATTGTAGGAAAAATAAGTTTTTTGGTTTGGTTTCTTTGTTTAATAGCATATCAACCTTTGCAGGTTACTTACTGCCAGAGCCATATTTGTAGAAAAACAGTAGTGGTATTATTCAACCCATACCTGAGGAATGAGGAGGTTCATAACTTTCCCAAGAGTATTAGTCTGAAAGATTTGTTGGTTGGTTGTTTGGGTTTTATGGCATATCAGCCCTTGTAGGTTATTTAATGCCAAATCCATTTTTATACAAATAATCAGTTCAATTTCAAACAATTCAGTTTAGTATGAGTACACAGTTTGTCAAAATCATTTCTATTTCAGACAATTCAGTATAGCATAAGTATGCAATTTAGATGTCAAAACACTTCTATTTCAAGCAATTCAGTTTAGCATAAGTACACAGTTTAAATATCAAAACAGTACTATTTCAAACAATTTAGTTTAGAATAAGTATACAGATTAGTTATATTTAACCCATAGATAGGGCCCTATCAGGTGCTACCACTCTGGGCCAGAGTGAACCTAGGAACGATGGCAATGAAGGGGTACTCCACATTCCCGAGGTTTTACCATCAGATTGTTTAGTGTCATATCAGGACACTCATTGAGAGTGGGGTCTTACCCCTCTGCAGAGGTGTAGTCGGTGTATTCTACAGCCCCAGCCAACTGGACAACAGTAGTCTGAAAGAGGATGCAATAGCATGAATGGAGTTCAAAATTGCTTACTAGGTTGTCACAGTCCAGTACATTAACTACTATGCCATGGGGACTTCTCCAATTGTTTTTGGTTAGGAGAAAAAGACACTCTTATAACAAAGACAATACAGTTCAACTGTTTATTATCAAAGTTCCAATCACTCTCTCTCTCTCTCTCTCTCTCTCTCTCTATGTTTGATATATAGTTTTGCATTATCAGAGCTAAATGCTTGTAAGTGTTTAGAAAACTCATGATTTTCTCATCATCAATATAAATCCAGTGAAACAGATGTAAGATACATTCAATGATGAAGGTGTTTCTTGTTTTGTTTGGATTGTTTGTTTTGTTTTTTTATCAAAAGTAAAAAATAAAGAAAAAAATGGTCTGTAAGTATGTGTGCAAATAACAGATTATACTGTTCCTAAGTGCAGGCAGTTTAACACTAACACAACAAGACAAAAATTAAAGTGTTCACAGTTCACAATGTTGGATTTAATAGTAGCTTTCACTTTCCAAGAAGACAATTCAAATAATTACTAAATGTTTATGCAGTAAACAAAACTAGTTACCAGGAGTTAAGAAAACCACTAGTTAAATCAGGAATGAAATGTCTTCCTACAATCAAGAGTTCTTTTTATTAACTCTGAAATAAGAAACATCCATCCAGCAAGTTTGATTCTCACAGAGTGATGCTCACATCTGGCCCTGTGCCAAACTAATGGCTAAGAAGGGTAAAAAAAATAATTAAATTCAACATATCAAAAACATATCCAATATGATTGCAAATATACATTATAAAGAAACATTCTAAATGTAAATCCTTTAATTTAATTCCACAGAACAGTCATCCAAAAAGCAAAATAAGACCACTGGATAGAGCAAGTTCTCAGCTACAAAACACAGTCACCACTATAATAGTTATACATTTTGCCAGCAATGAACAAGAGCCAGCATGATGCACTCATAAGAGTAAAAAATAATACTTCCTATTATGTTACCCTATAATATTATTGGTGAAACAGAAGTAGGGCTTGAAACATCTCACCAATAACCCGTAATTTTTTCAGTTAATTTTTTAGCAGTTCTGCAGCAGTCTGGCAAAACATCACTTAACATAACAGCAGAGATGTGCCACTGAATTCTTCCATGCAATAAAATAAAATGCACCCATTGACAATGACACTTGCTGAATGTTTACATAGAACAAACAGGATATGTGAGCACAGTTTGGTGGTGGGTAATGTATTTCAGCAGAAGTGACATCAATGTGAGTAACAAGCAATGTTCAACACAGTTGTCAATCCACAAAATGAAAAGTGTCTTAATCAGCTCATCCAAGTGAATCAGGCTAATGAAAGATTAGCTATGTGAACACTATCATTGCCTCTGTGAAAAAGTGAGTGGTCTCTGCTAGTACAATTTTTTTTTTTTAACAAGCATGGCTCTTGTTCATTTTATTGTGCTCTATATTATATATATTAGTTTCTGTGGAAAAAATTGGAATTACTCTTGGAGCAGCCTTTGTATATAAAAATATTTCATATTCAGTCAATTAGGTATCAGAAATAAAAAAAAAAATGTTGATATCCTGACAAATCCAATAAACTCTTCTTTGCACATGACTAATATTCTTATTGTGTAATGAATTAAAAGTAAAGCCTACAGATATCACAAACACATTCTAAGAAAAGTTTTATTGTTTCACAGAGATGTAAAAGCCAGAAAAAGGATATAGTTTAGCTCTCAGTAACCTAAATTACAGTTTCTCTTAATATACAATGAGACACACACACTGTATTGCCATCATACTTGAATGATTACAATTCAAAGTACAAAGAGAGTCATCAGAATCCCCATTTATATTTGAACAATATTATCTTACATCCAGAACCTGGTTCCCATTGTAATATGTGTCCATGATGATTCCGATGCATCTATTTATAAAGGAATGAAGGATTTTATTTACTAATTCATAGTTACCTATTTTAGAAAACTTGGATGGTTAAAAATGACTGTGAATGAAAACTCACAAAATTACCATCAAATTTCAAATTGGACAAGAAATTTTATCATTCTCTAAGTTAAATTATCTTAAGTGTATTACTCTAATAAAAATCTTGCTATGATGTGTGGTTTCCTTGGATTACAGTTACATACACACACACACACATATATATAAAATGAAAATTTTTAGTAATATACAGATAGTTGTTTTTAACAATCTGTTTCTTATTGCATAACTCAAAAACAGCTTGAACTAGAACCAATAAATTTTCTGTAATTACAAATGGAATCCAAGATCATATTTTTAGCACATTAGCTTTTAAAAGTTTCAAAACATTTTTTTTTTCTTTAACTTTTTAGTAAGATTTACAATGTATGAATAATGCTTCTTTTTTTTTTTTTAAATATGAACACTTGAAATCATTTATAAAATCCCCACCAGATATTTAAATTAAATGTGATCCAAGACTTCATGTTCATAATTTTCAAATAAGGTTTGATTCAATAAATATACAGTTAAAATCAATGATCTCTTATTGGAGCCAAAGACCTCATTTAGGCTATTCACAGAAACTAGCATAAATCTAGCCAATAGGACAGCTAGTTTATATTAATGAAATACAATTTTTTTTCTCAATTAAAAAAAAAAAGAAATGAATCCATGCATCCTAAAACATCCAATGTAGCAATATCATAAATATATATCAATCCTTAAGAGTTTAAGCTGTAGAGCAAATTAATAAAGTGTGTGTGGTGGTAAATAGTAGTCCATAAATTGGACACATATTTGTCAATAAATACAGTAATTATAATAATTTGGAACAACTTTGGATCACTTGTAACCAATATTCAAGTTGGAAATTTCTACATACATCCAATATATCAAATAAAGGGGAAAATGTATTTCAGTACACAAGTGAAATTTTAAAAATCAAAACCCATTACTTTCCCTGAATATAGAAGCTCACATTTAACTTTAAAAATTATATATATCAGTAAACTTGACTTGATAAAAGCTACACCAGAGACACATAAATTTGGTTAAGTCAGTAAAAGCAAATGTGAAAACAAGATTAGAATCATCAGTTTGTGTTTTTTTTAATGACATATCAACCTTTGTGGATTATTTAATGCCAAACCATCTTTCTAGAAGAACAGCAGTGATACTACTTAACCTATAGCTAGGGAATCATTGATAAATTACACTACTATCCAACTCTCTCAAAAATGAACATTGATATATTAAAAACTAATTCATAATAAAGAATACATATTTGTATATACTACAATTATGTGAGAGCAATTTGATTATCTGTTCTTGAGTAGAACTTTTCATTCCCAATCTTTTTGTATGGAAAGCACATTTTTACTAAAATCACATTGGCTGCAGCAATCAGATTTCTCTTTTCTCAAACACCAGCTAAGATGTAGTAAGACACTGTATATTTTTGATATATGCCAAAACCGGATAGTGATAGGAGATACCAAAGCAGGTTAAAGAAAAGCCATATTTTATCTCATGAAACCAGTCTAGCAGAAAATAACTGCTAACCATACAAAAAATAAATACAAACAAACCACAATAGCTCTGAATCCAAACTGTGACCATTAACAGTGAAGTCATATGAAATGACTGTCTTATATACTCTTTCATATCTTGAACAGGATTTTTTATATATCATAATTTCTTGTTTCAAAATGACATTTCTATAGTACTGGAGAACTCCCCCAAACTTTAATTTCTTGGGCTATGTTGCTGGTAACTGGAAAAAAATCACTAAATTTTAAATTTTCATATCTGAGCTATCTTAAACCTCTCTCAGGAATATTTTTAAGAAGCATGTTATTTACTTTCATTTGCTTGTTAAACATTATATTGTTGAATAATTACAATTCACTTTTGTTCATTTCTTCCTGATAATATCTTCAATTTATTATTTACTCTATTATAAAAAAAAGGAATAATTTACTAAGCATTTATTACTACTGTTAAAAAATTTCAATAACTATGGAAATACAAATTGGGCCATGCACATCACAGAACAAAAATCTTATCCTATGTTGTGTTTGCTGGTACTCAGCAGGTCAAATTGAAATGCATGATTCCAAAACAGTGGTGTCCTCACTTTGGCTACATAGTTCCCTTAACTAAAAACTAAGGCTGACTGGTAGATTTTCAGCTCTCTGTATCTCTGCTCCTCTCTCCTCAGTCTGACCTTCTGCATCAGTCTCTTAATCCCTTCTCATCACAAACTGATTCTACTTGTATATATCCAGGGGTGAACATTCCTATCTCTGAACTTTTTCACCCCTGCCCTACAGACTGAACATAAAAATACTGGTAGACAACAGGTCTCCAGAAGACCCTAAAAGGTGTGATAATAAATTTTTTTAAGTTGTGGATCCACTTTTATCTGACACCTGCATTTTCTACTAGCAAGGCGGAATAAGTGATTCCCACACAAATATGTCTCAGCCCCTATAAAGACACACACACATATACCCATACACATACCTATGGTCAACTCACAACCATACAAATGTATACATTCATTAACATAAAATAAAATTTTTATATAAGATTGTAGCAACCAAGTTATAAAACTAAACATCTCAAGAATACAGTATCTTAACAAATATACCAAATATATTAAGTTGTTTATAATGAAATTGCTGATTTTATTTTAACTTGAAATTTTTACATCTTTTGTTCTAAAACAATATTTTTACTTGATATTTTATCTTTGAATGATATATTTGCTAATTATTCAATAAGAATTTAATTTCATGAATTTTTTATTACATTTTTAAATAAAAATGAAAAAATGTTTCAGTTCCCAATTTTTATGTTTTATTCTTGTAGTAATTCAAGATGGGTCATAAGGCACCTGAAATTATAATGAACACAAATTTTACATTTTGGAATTGTGATTAGTGAAACAAAGATTTTTGGTTTCAAATATTAGTTAGTGGAGATGTTAGTCTAGAAAGATCATGATAATTAAGTCAAAATATGAATAAAAGGTTGAAGAGTGCATGGAAACAAATGGCACAGAGTTAAATCTGGTGAGTATGGTAGATACTTACACATGTGTTGTATAACATTATGAAGGAATGATGGATCATAACACTTCTTTATCAAAATATAAGTCTCTTTATTATTTGAAGGGTCAAAATTGACTGTAAGTGTGAGAAACACACAGAGACAAAGGACTTGGATATAGACTGATGGAGGACTACTATACTGACCATATTCAGAGCCCCACTCAGTGCTTCTGCTTCTCTGCCAAGGCCTAACCCCCTATGGTTAGTGCCCAGAGTGGCTTCTGCTCTGACTTGACTGCTCTGCGACTGACTGACTGACTATTCTGTCTGTGGTTACTAATGTATATGTAATTTCATAATGCCCACATGTTCCAGTTATCTTTCCAGCTGTCAATTCGCATGACCGGCTTCCACTGTTCTCGTTTACACAGCAGGAATATCTTGTTTTAGAAATCCCTAATTGAAAGGGATGTCAGGGGTCAATATGGAACACTTGCACTATCCTGTGTTTCACAAATATCTGCTAATTTCAAGTTTTAAAAAATTTTCAACCTCAGTCTCAGTACTTGTGTATCACACACACACACACACATTATATATATATTATATATATATATATAAACAGTACATCAGAGCTAAATATTTTATTAGAGCAATACACTTAAAATAGGCTAGTTTAGAGAATTAAGCCATATCTTCTGATTTGCAATTGAATGATAATTTTATAGAGACTACATTCATGCTTAAATTTTTTTTTTAAGTTTTGTTATAACTGAGATAATTATGAAATGTCAATTAGAATCTTTCAGTCCTTCCTCAATAGAAGCATCAATATTATCATTTACAAAAGGAAACCAGTAGGTTTGCAGGTCATCTAGTCTTATTATTTCAAACCTGTACTGTTCTTAGTTGTCCTAGATTAATGGACTGAATGTGTTGAGGGGGAGAAAAAAAAGCAACTAAAAATTAAGATGAAAGAAAATACAACTGAAAATTAATGGTTATCAAATACTAAGTTGTTTGAAATATTAAGATATCATTAAAAGCTGTTTTAAAACATACTGAATAAAATGATGCAGTTAAGTTGCCTAACTTTTTTTTTCTTTTTTTTTTAATCAACTACTTTGAGCATATAGAAAGTGAATTAAAACAATTTTATTGCAAAATTCTCATTCTGATAATATCAAAACATTACTCACAAAAATATATCATTGGTTTCCATTGTAAATATACAGATAAAAGCTGACAAAGCTTCACATTTGAAATGCATTTTGATTTTTTGTTAAGCTCCAAATTAATAATTCATAACATATTCAAATGATTTTTCTGTTTTTAAAACTAACCTCAATTTAAATGAGTTAATTATCTTAATTAAATATGCCATGATGATTACGTTACTTAAAGACGATAGGAAACAAATCAAAATAGTGAGAAAACATTAACACAAGGTGAAATTAATAGACTTACAAACTAATAGATATTAATTTGACTACATTTACTTTAACTATGACAGCTTATTATACATTTAGACAAAGAAAATGATCAATACTATTATCTGATGATGGCCAGGTAATAAAATAACTGAAGTCTTATAAATAATATTGTTCAATAATAGTTATATATATATATATATATATATATATATATATATATATATATATATATATATATGAGCTAATGTATCTTTCTGTTTAGATCCATGTTCTACATAATATTATGTTGCTAAAATAGTTACTTCTTCCTACTTCACAGGCAGGCTGTGACACAAGGTCAATTTTTTAGGTGGAGGCTCTGCAAGCAATGCGAAAAACTGCTAGGTTCCGTTGTTATTCCTCTCCATTCTCGGTGGTTGTCACAGTCATCAGGCAATGAACCTGACTTGACCCATGACTTTTTAGACAAGAGGCAGGTGCTGCTTGAGGCACAGCCCCTTGAAGAAAAGCTCTTCATTGTACAGCCAGGCTGGAAGTGAACTTTGTAGCTTCAAGCAAGTTTGTGAATATCCTTGACTAAAGTCGCAATTTTCTTCTAAAGTTAGCTAGTTTGCATATTTTGCTTTAAAAATCACTTTAAAAAGGAAACAGGTTATTCAAGAAAAAAATACTATTGAAAGTGAATAACTATATTTAATTATCTATTTTCCATCATATTTATCTTAAATAACAGATTGTTTTGTTAATTACATTCTTAACTCAAACTTTATCATAAAGTGGCAATAATAGCTTTATTTGAAGTCAAACTATCCACTTGAAAGTTTACAAATTTTTTCTCAAAAATAAGGTAATTATACTTACATACAAAAGTAAACTATTTACTTCATAAAATTGAATCTTCAATTTTTCTATTAATTTTTTTTTTTGTAATAGTAAAGTTATATTTCATTTATTTTCATTAAGTATATACATTGTGATTAATTCACCAAATTCTAAAATAGAAATTGACAAGAATTTATCTCAATGTTTTTTTTTATATTTTAAATTTGTACAATTATTATGCAAATATTCTGGGGTATTTTCACAGGTACAACTAGTTTGCATATAAATTTCCTATATTGACTGTTACAACTATTATGAGACAGAGGATATAATAAATAACTTGGATTTGGCCAGAGAAGCCAATGGTGTGTGTGTGTGTGTGTGTGTGTAAACAAGACCTGTCATTAGAAATAAAAACAAAATTCTCAGAAACTTTGAGATCCAAATGGATAACCCTATCCATGCCAGAACATCAGTTGACTTATAAAATAAAAGAACAGGAAAATTTCTTAAAGATTCAATTTTGTGATTCCAAAAGACCACAGAATAAAATAGAAAATGCAAAGCTTGGTAAATACTGCAAGAGAACTGAAAAACAAAAAAAAATGTGATATAAAAGCAAGTTATACCCATCATTATTGGGACACTTGGAATGTTCCCAAAGAACCTCACAATAAGGAAATCCTTGGAAGAATGGAGACCATCAAAACACTATTGAAAAGGAATATTCAAGAGGATCCTGAAATATTGAGAAAGCTTGTTTCAGGGTTAAATAAGTTTCTCTTGACAGGAAAACCTAACAATCTAAATCACTTGTTGGAAGAATTAGAAATTTGAGGAAAAATCTAAACTATTTAAATGACAGCATTACTAAATTGAGTATGAATACTGAGGAAAATGTTGAAGTACTGAGGATATTTGTGGTCACTTAATCTCTGGTTAGAACCATAAGTTTTTATTGGCATAAAAATTTAAGGAAAATCATCTAAGATAGAAAAGAAACAATAATACTTAACTAAGTAATCCATATATAAATCTGATCTGAAAAATGCAATCTATATATTACTAAAATTCTCATGTCTGTGTCTATAAGATTGTAACCCAACAAAAACAGCACATCCTAGCTAAATTTTTGTAAGAGCAATACACTGAAAGGCTTAAGCTTAAAGAATAAAGCAATTTCTAGCTGAATGATAATTTTGTAGGGTCATCATTCATGTTGAATTTCATTTTTTAATCATCCAAATTCTTAATATAAAAGAACTGTAAAATGTTAATTAGATTCTTTTACTGCTTTTTAAATAGAAGCATCAATATCATCATGGACCACTGTTACAGCAGGAATGATTACTTAAGGGTCATTTAGAATTATCATGAATAAAAAATTTGATTTTAAAGAGTAAATCTACTTTAAAATTTAAAGTACAATCTGAAAACTATTAAAACACTAAAAATGCTCCCAAAGAACAATGTGATTTCCAATCAAATTTGCAACTGAATGATTTTGTGGGGTTGGCATTTGATGCTGAATGTCTTTTTTGTGTCCAAATTCTTGATATTATGGAGATAACGATAAAATACTATTTTAAATCCTTCATGCTTTCTTAAACAATTAATGAAAATAGCAACACTTCTAATTGGTTCAAGAAGAACCCAATAAGTTCACAGTAATGTATAATTGTTTAACGTAACCAATATACCACTAAGTGGCCAGCTGGATAGACATCTTGTTAACACTGAGAATGTACTGAATCAAATTATGTCAACAGGTAAGAAAGAATTACAAAATAAAACAAAACAATGTTTTAAAGAAAATACTAAATCTTATCACTGAACATCATAATACAGGTATGGCCGACATTGCAAATGATAACTGAATAATAATACAGAGATCAAAATTACGAGAAGAATAAAGTCAAGTAAAATAAAGTTTGAGAATCTGAAAACACTGACCATCTGAGAAAACAGGCCCAAACGAACCTTAACTAATCAACATTAAAATTACAGTCAGCTCCATCTTAATCTAGATTATCTGTTAATTCATTGAACAACTAATCACTAACAAAACAATTAGAGCTTATATATTCATTAATTGCTTAATACCAATACAGTGTTTGTAGCAGTTGATAGGTATTTTTGAAATAAAATTATCACTTTTAAAGAAAGGAAAAAAAAGATAAAAGCATTACTGACTCTGTGACGTAGATCCAAGAATATATTGAAGAAACAGGCCATCTGGTGAAGGATCAGATGTTGGTTTTAGCCGTTAATGGCCAGTTTCAGCGATGTCATTACATATATAAGATCATCTGTATAGTGATTGCCACAGGTTTTGTCAGTGTTAAGTAATACCTAAATTATCTATACTGGAGTCATCTAGTGACGAAATGGCTAAAACAGGGGGAAATAACTTGCTATAGAATTTAATTTTTAAAAAATGTAAAAAGTTTCCAAAGATGTTGAATATTGATGAAAACAAAAATCAAAAAGTTCTGAACTTTTTAGAATGAAAAGAATATTCAGTTTGACAGAGAGAGAGAGAAAGAGATGGAGGTGAAATGCTTATTTTTTGAAGTATCAATTTTGATTCTATATTTTTATATGAATATTTGCTTCTCTTCAGCCCTAACAATAAGAAATGTAAAATAAAGACATTGTCTGATTAAATTTATATGTAGAAAATAAAATAATTAACAGGGTTTATAAAAGTTGACTGTTATAAAATCATGTCACACACACACACACACACACACACACACACACACACACACACACACACAAAGTGTATGTTTAAATGTTCACTGAGTGACACAAACATTATCAAAGCAAATTGACTATGAAAAAAGGAGCAAGAACATGTACCCTGAACACAAAGTTTTTATTAGTATGTACAAACACAGTTAAAAATAAGCTTGAGTATACCCTCAAATTATCTAACAAATGTACCAAAGGACAATTAAGTTACTAGATAAGAACATTAAAGTACATACTATGTCTTAATAATTAATTGTTAATTAAATTCTAAGTAAGTTTCATTAGTTTATAGTCTTAAAGAATTGGATTTGATAGGAGAAAATTAAACTTGAAGAACTGATGAAAGCAAGGTGAGATATCAGCTTTAACTAAATGACCTGTGAATACACTGAGTTTCATTATCACAGCAGTCAATGATAATATCAATGCATCTATCCTCAAAGGAGTGGAAGATTCTAATTAGAAGTTCATACTTATCTCAATTATATTGAAAGTTTAGATCATTAAAAAATTATATTCAGCAGGAATGCAGACTCCCCATAGAACAATCATTCAGTTGCAAATTGGACTGGAAATTGCTTTATTCTCTAAGAGCATTCTTAAATAGATTGCTCTAATAAAAAAAATCTCACTAAGAAGTGTTGTTTTAACTATTACAGCTGACTACCATCTCACTGGCCCAGTGGATAGTGTTCGCCAATGGTTCTGGGAGACCTTGGTTCAATCCCGGGTCACGTCATACCAAAGACTTTAAAAATGGTACTTGATACCTCCTTGCTTAACACTCAGCAATATAAGGTACGTATCAAGGGTAAAGTGGAGCAATCCTGGGAAAGGAGTTGTGCTCTACCCTACACCTTGGTGTAGAAGCTATTGAAAAAGGAGCCTTCTGGTTGCCCTCAACTACGGTTGCCAACTTTACTTACTTATACAAAAACATAAGAATTCTAGTAATTAATATCTGAAGCAAATTTATCAAAATGCTTGAATATCAATAGCTCCTATGATCATCACTCACTTCTGAAAGCTTGTTTATTGAAATTTTAAATGGCAGTTGATTTTAAAAAAAAGATCATGTTTGTTTTAAAACAATTTTTACGGACCGTGTGGAGAGTATGATAAAATAGACAAAGTTTAGTCACAATACTTTTTTTTAGTAAGCTATTTTTGTACCCATGGTGAGGCACAATTAGATCCCTGTCCATCTATCTGTCAAACAACAAAACACAATGCTTTATATAAGAAATCACAGAAGTGAGGAAACACTTATTGAGCATTGCATGCTGAGGACATTAAAATTTAATACTGACATTTAGATAGTAATCAGGTCACTGCTAGTCCATCCCTTTCAATTCACCAGTCTTTGGCAGCTTTTATTGACCCTCCTTTACACCTGTTACCCCACGTTAGTTCCTTTAAATGTCAGATGCATATTGTAGTGTCACAGAGGCAGTAAGATTGCCATGGTCATTGAAATGCCATGAAAAACAATACATCAGACTGACAGTCAAACAACCATCCACTTAATCTAATCACAAGAGGAATATAATAATTTTTACAGACTTTATAAATTCTTTTGTAAAACTGTGAATAATAAGTTTTCTTTAACTGCAGATATAAAGATATGCACAAATTCACAATGCAATAGCAGAAAAACAGAGGTGGATTCAAACTATTTCTAAAACTATATAAGTGGCAGATGTGCTATTTAATTATGCATATAACACAATACGAGAGGATGTGAAAAATAATCTAAGTACAACAAAACATTAAAATTAGGAACCACTATAACTGCATCTTGGCTGATTAGGTAAAACAGTTATTGACAGAACTTTTAGTTCTGTGCTATAAAAAAGTTAGCAACACAGTTTGACTTTTTTCACAATTTAAAGAAAAACATTAGAAATAATGCTAAAGTCAACTATTCACAATGTTATATTGACATAATTTACAATTTCAGGATGGGCTGCAAACTTGAGCAGAGAACAAACATAAAATTTTGTATCAAACTTAGGAAAGGATACCATTGAAAATGTTGAATCAGGTCTTTGGCATTGAAGCAATGAGCCAAGGGAAGGATTTTGAGTTGCATTCACATTTAGCAGTAGAATATCACAAGTGGTCATGGCAACCCTTAATGTGTAGGACCTTTACAGGTACTACAACTCCAGTTCAGAGTGGACCTGGGAGTAATGACAATGAAGGAGTACTCCACACTCCCCAAATCTTCAGAACTGGAGCCTCACCATAAGTCTAGTGTCATATCAAGGACACTCCTGAGAGGGGATCTTACTCCTCTGCAGGGGATATAATCTAAGCCTCACTGACAGGACAATGAGGCATCTAAGTAGTAACAATCAGAGTAAATAACCTGAACTGCAGTGCATTAGAAAATGGGTGCTCAGTGACTTCTTACATTATATTGGACACATACAAGATTTTGTGCCAATCATAGCCCCACAGCCACCCTACTTACCAGATTTGGTTACCTGCAACTTCTTTCTCTTCCTCAAGATACTTTTCAAGCTTGGAGTGGGGGGGGTCACTGTTTTGACACCATGGAAGAGATCCAGCAGAAATCCTTGACATGCTTAATAAGTAGGACTTGCAGGAAATGTTTCAAGCATGACAGAAGAGTTGGGAGCAGCAGTGTATCACTACACAAGGTGATTTTTTAAAGGAGAGGCTAGCCAAATTTCAATAAAGTATTAATAAAGCTATTCATAGGAAATGTATCAAAACTTTTTGGAAATATATATATATATATATATATATATATACCTAAATGAAGAAACAAAATATTTGAGATTAAAAATGTATAAATGGTTCTGTTTTTAGCAATAGATCACATTATACATATTTTACATCCAAATCTTTACTTTTCTTTATGTAAGTGTAAAAATGTTGAACAAGATGTAAGTATATACACAACACAAGGTTTCTAATACAGAATACCATCTTTTTGTTGCCATGTTTTCTATTAAATCATTTGCATTCAGCTTTATAAATGCAGACAAAGTGCAACCAAATTGGACCCATCAGTATCATATAAAAGGGATAAAGGTCAACAATCCTAATTTATTTGTTGGCATTTCACACCTAGATACTTTCCAACTTCAATGACATTATTATTTACAAACCTTAAAAATTTAACAAATTTAGTTCAGAGATATAAGAAAGTTGGACACTAAATTAGTTTGCCATTAAAGCAGCTCTCAACTCAGTACTGACCAGTTTTAATTTCCTGTTAATTTATCAATATAAACATATAGACTTGTGGTGCAGCAGATAGAGGCGTTGAGTCTCTACGGTTCCAGGTGAGCATTGTCAGAAGATAGCAGTTTCAATTCCTACCCAAGCCAGCCAAAGGGTTACTTGGTCAAAACATGGTGCGATAGACAACAACTATAGAAGGCAGTAATTACTGGGGATATGGTTACAAGACTCAGCATTCCAATTTGAGGTCGCAGTTAATCACCTGAAGACAGACAGAGGTGAAATTTGTCCGAAACATAGTGAGAAAAACAACAAAAAAACTACCAAGATGAAGACAAAAGTCTGCAATAAAATTAATACTCATCTTTTAGATAAATTCAAATTTTTAAATCCTTTTTGATAATAAATTATCAAATTCTGTATCATCTTTTTATTAGCTTAAAGTACTGTCAATCATTAGTTTTTTTCCAAATATTTCTTTTACTTTTTATTGCAACTACTCAAATTAATATTTTAAAGCTATTAGTTAAGAATGTGGACTCGAAGTTTCTTAAAAAAATGTGAGGACTTCCATGGGGCCTTCCAGAAGTTGTTGGAATGGTACAACAAGTGCATTGCAGCTGGTGGAGATTACTTTGAAGGGGACTAGAGTTTCATGTGTGTACTTTCAATAAAAGTGCCCATACGAAAAAGTCTGGAAATTTATCATATGCACATTGTACTTCAAAGATAAAAAACAAAATATTTTCATCAAATAATTCTAATATGTATTTTAGCAACATTCTATAGATTCAGAAATAAGAACATAATATAAATACACAAAAAACAGTCTATTAAGCAAAAAGAAAAATTTAATTAGTTTCTTAGAATCTATTTATATAAAATGCTTCTTATTCATTCATCTTTTGCAAATATGTAAAATACCTTTCCAATACTTCTTAATGAATATCAAGCATATAGCTAGCCATTTCCAACCTAATCTGTGTCACCATTATTCATAAGGTCAAAAAACATCATTGTACTTAATATCAAAGTCACACTATGTTTGGCCCAAAATCTTATATTTTGCCATCCAACTTCCAGTGACGTCAAAGCTCAACTTTAAATGATCTATATTGGAGCTCAATAATGGAGGTGCCTGTGGTGTAATGGTTATCGTCATAGGAAATGGACACAGCGACATGAGTTCAAATCCTGGACGAGATTGATTGCATTTCACATAGAACTAATACCCTTGAGAAAGGTATGAATCCAATTATTCTTCCTCCAGCTATGGGTAGGACAGTAGGACAGACTAGGTTCTTCAGCCTTGGTGAGGCAACTAGTCTAGGAGAAGGAAAACTCTGAATTCAAACCTGTTAAACTCCACTTAAAAATTGACTTTGTGTCATATCCTGCCCGAGCAGAGGGGTTGGTAAATATATATTGGAGCTCAATGTTAAGTCACTATCCACACAAAACATTAGCTACCTGAGATTTTCTCTTTGGCTGTGATTCTTGGACAGACATACACAAATGTATAAATTTCAATGGTAGTGACTATATGGAAAAATAGTATATCTACTAGGGTTATTGTGTGCCTTCTATCTGTGGAAATTTCCATGAAAATAGGAAGCATTACTTTCAGGCTGCTTATCAAAATATAGAAAACTGTGTCCATATTAGCCCAAAACAGTAATACATTACATTCATCACAAATGAACATGGCAAAACAGGCAACTTAAACCAGTCAACGTTACAGCCAAGAAAACAGTGGACAGTTGAGATATTGGACATTTCATTAAAATATTCATATACTCTTCTTTTAAAATAAGTCATCATTTGCTCCATTTTAGAACAGGCAAGTGGAGATGTGAAAATTTCTTAAAATTTGTTTTTAAGGGACCAACTATCATCCACCATGAACTATTGTCAATTTTAGGTTATGATCTAGGAAACTATTTCAAGCTGTTTAGCCAACACAGGTGTGTCCATGTGTAAGAACCTATAGGAAAATGTCACTTATGGATTGATCCTTACTTCTCCAGCATGTCTTGCTCATCTTACTTGGATGATTTGTGTGATGGGAAGTAAGTGGCAGTACAGCTGCAATTTTGTAGGGTGCTGCTTCCAGGATTTGTTTAAAACAGCACACAGCATCCTTGTGTAGTTTCCACCGAGCTTTTTCTTCATTCAGAAAAATACATATCTATTCTGCAAAAAGGGGCTTCTACTTACAGTTATCAGACAAAAGGTGGCATTCTTTCCATGGATGACAGAATTTCAGGACACAGTACAAAAGACTAGAGAATCATTGGTCCAAAACTGTATTAAGAAATTCACATGATCAAATTAATCTCCTGACATTAACTTATGTAATAAAATACTCTTGAATTATTTCAACTACTAAAGAAAGAAACTTATTTGAAATAGTTATCTACTTGTTTTTATATATATATATATATATATATATATATATATATATATATATATATATATATATATATGAGTCATACAAAAACTGAGGCTACTGGTAATGTCAACAGAAAATACTGACCATGTGTGAATCTTGGCAGGAGGAGGAAGAGGTTATTAGAGATAACTTTAGAAATTATGGAACCAGTGACATTAAGATGAAAAGATGAAGTTTTTAACAAAAATTATGGGTGGAAACCTTAAGTAAAAGATTACATGGAAAAGACTAAGTGATTAACAAAACATTTCCCAGTCTTCACAAATACATTGTCATTGTTAGAATATAAGACTGCAGATGGCCAAGTTTGAACCCAAAACTTTCTCATGAAAAAGATAAAACTTTACTCTCTTGCTGGTCATTTGTAAAATCATATGATATTGCTTACTATAAGAGGGATAATGATGGTAAAAATTTGGTTTGAAATCTTATCTCAGCCACTTATAAGGTGAAGCGTGTTATCAAACATTTTACAAAATGTCAACATTTGTTATGCCAAGCAAGAAGTAAAAATTCTCTCTTATGCATAAGTGTGGAGATGCAGCTGGTATAACAGTTACCATAGAAAATCAACTGAACCAAGTTCAAATCATGGACAAGGCTGTCTATGTTTCACTTTGCGTTTATGTCCTAAGGAAAGCTTGAACCCATTTCTTCTCCTAAAGCTATGGGTCAGACAAAGTGAGTTTTCTAGCCTTGTAGATAGGCAAACCAATCTAGAAGGAAAAACTCAATTCAAAACCAAAGGGTATAGCAAAAGCAAATCCACCACATCCAAAAAAATTACATTAAAGAAAATCTCATTCTTATATTTCATGATCATGACAGATTTTAACAGAGGATAGTGAATTGCATTGATTATACATTCATATTTATATTGTGTGTGTGTGTATAGTTGTTTCTTAAGAGTATTTTTTGGCACATATTCCATAGGGATTTTTCAACAGATCTATTTGAACCTAGATAAGATTTTAACAGATACTATTACTCAGGGTCAAAGTGGACCTGGAAGTAATTGCAATGAAGGAGTATACCACACTCTCTAGAAATAGGGTCTCAGTATCAGGTGCAGTTTAGTGTTATACTCAGGACAGCCCATTTTTGCAGGGAATATAGTCAGCATATTCTAAACTCAGCTGTCAGGTTGTATATTACAGGACTTGGTATGTAATAGTTGTGATCTTCAAAAGACTGATGCTTTGGTGCATTGTTTTCTGCTTTATTGGCTTTTATTAAAACATATACAAGGGGAACACATTTGTAGGAGGAGTATATTACCCAGGTTAATATCAGCTACTGAAAAGCCAAAATGACTAAGTTATCTAGAAACACAACTATGAATAAGAATGTTGTTCTTTTAGCCTAAGTGGTTTCTTGGTCTAACTTAAATAATTATATATCTATATTAGTATGCCAAATTTTTTATGTTTGTATATCTAGCTGTCCAATGATCACAGCTGAATGGAAAATCTCAGGGATCAAATCTTTTTGCATAGATATTGATTGATTGATTTTAATAGCATTTCAAGCTATCCAGGATTATATTATGCTTAGTAATTAGGGAAATGCATTCATTGTACATTTATATTTACATTTTTTTGTGTGAAATTGATTATTAAGAGGTTTTTTGGCACAAAATATCAAATATGAACAATTTTGAAACATGTCTATTTGACCAATAGATGAGTTCCTAAGAGGTACTACTACTCAGAGTCAGAGTGGACCTGGGAGTAATTGTAATGATGGGGTACTTCACACTTCCCAGAGTTCCAGGACTGGAGCCTCACCATCAAATACAGTTTAGTATGATACCCAGGATCTCCCCCTTTTTTTAGGGGAGGGTCTTACACCCTCTAAAGGGGATACAGTCAGCGTATCTTAAGTCCTGCAAACAGAACATCTGCATAGATATTGACCAGACCACAAGCTCCAATATAGATTATGCAACAATTGACCTGTGAGATCAGATGGCAAAATATGCCATTTCTGAGCAAAATGAGATAAAAACTTTGATATGAAGTTTATAAATATTTTTTTACTTCATACTGAATGGACAAGATTAGATTTATATTTTTGGATATTTTTAACTATATGTTCGATCTTTACAAGAAGAGGAAAAAGGTCTCTACATACATGTAAAAGATAGAACAAATATTGCATACAAAGTGGCTCTCAAAAACTACCTATTTGTTTAAAACTCTTTGTTGCATATTCATATAATGATCATATTTATGTATCCAAAATTATTTCAGTAAAACATTTTTCTACAAGCATCATCAGGTATCTTTACTAGTATATAACATGTTTATAAAAACACACATGCAAAAAGAAATGCCATCATTCAATCATAAATACAGTGATCTGAGAAGATGAAACCTCAGGTTTTTTGTTTTGTTTTTTATAAATTCTGATTACAATAGATCATAGATACTAAGTGAATTTTTTTCTGTTGGTGTAACTCAGTGGTTAAGACATAAAAGTGCAAGGTGATATGCATTATCATAAATTTTGCTTCCATTAGGGTACTTCATCACTAATTCATCGAAAAGGAATTATCAGAACAAAGCCCTTTCCCAAAACAATTAATCTAACCTAAATACCAATAGCCAGGGGAATAAATATCAACTCAATTTCTCTAAAAAAGAAACTTAAGGAAAATTGAGCTACTCCACAAAGAAGGCCAAGTCTAATAACAGTGTTATGCAAGAATTGCATTGCCACAGGATAGTGAGGCATAAGACAAAAACAGGTCAACCTGATGGCCCCGTAACAGCAATTAGTCTTTAAAGTTGAATAGTGTTAAAACTAAATACGGTCAATTGATAGCAAACCAACAAAATGAGAATGTCAAAGTGTCTTCGTCGACACTGTGTGCAGATGCTTCCCATTACATAAGTCACATGGTCTTTGCACAGGCAAGGAAGCTCTTAGTCTAGCTGATTATGTCACAACTGTGGGAGCCCCGAATTGACTATTTCTACAAGAGGGAAAGAAAGTGATAGAGGAAGATGGGTAGGAAGAAGCCAGAGTTTGGGAAGAGGGGGAAAAAAAAGAGTGACAAGAAGACAGAGAGAAGAATGAAAGAATTGAAAAAAAAAAAAAAAAGGAAAAACAAAGCACTGGTTAGAATCAGCAATGGTAAAGTGAAAAGACAAAAAGAGAAAATGCATTACATTAAAAAAGTCCTGTCATCTACTTTGACATGATAAATTTAAAGTTTTGTTTGATTATGTAAAGTACAGTTATACATATAACTTACTTTTCTGATCTTTCTAATTCCATTTCATAAATATTTAATGTCAAGTTGAGTTATTTCTGAATGGATATGACCCATACAAATGAGTGTATATTAGACCTATTTAAGATGCTACATGTTTTAGGAGTTCAAAAATAATTCATCAACTTCAAAAGATATTTGCACTATGGAAATAAAGTTTTAAATGTCAGGAAATGCCAGTAATGGTTTACTCAGTTTAAGTTATGGAATCTTACCGTCAAAGATTCCCCTCATACTATGATGACCCACTTCAATCAACAATCAAGATTTCTCAACCATAACTCAAGATACCAATACACTAATTCAATACAACCCATACAAAAAATATATCTCACTTCCATGAACAGAGTAAAATGTAAAAACTTGACCAATTGGTACCATATGATGTGACTGTTTCAACTTAACTAGGGTCAATATTCATTTGTCAACTGAGATGAAAAGTGAGCCTTTTGAACAAAAGAGACAATGCTTACTACTAAGAACAAGCCTAGGTTTGTACCCAAACCAGGATGGCACCATGCAAAGATAATGCTTAGTTTTTGATGGAATATGAAGGGTGTCAGACATCATAGTGATGAATTGTAATATAGTAATCAGTTTGGAGTAACACTGGAAGTAGTATACCAGTTTTTGTTAAAAAAAGCAAGTTTCACAGATCAAACAAAAACCATGCAAGATTACTTGTTGCAAAATGCACACAGAAGATTTTGACACAGATTTTCGAAGTTTTACCAGATCCAACCTTTTCTCCTAACTTTACTTCATCAGATCATCAACTTTTCAGAAATTTATAACTTTCTGTGTGGGAAACTAACTATTAAGACATTTAAATTGGGACTTTAAATCCTATAAAATTTCATACACAAGCCATTTATGATTTAGCTGCTCAATGAGATTATGTCATTGTAAAGGAAATGATTACCTAGACTGAATTTGTAATTAAATATTAACTGTACATCTCAACAAACAAACAAACAAAAGCAATAACACTTTCTGGCCAAATAGAAAGAGAAATAGTTTGCAATAAAAACATCTTCCTCTAAAGTTCCTTTGCCCAGTCGGCTGGGGCTGTAGAATACATCGACTGCTTCTCTGCAGAGGGGTAAGACCCCCCCCAACGAGTGTCCTGGATATGACACTAAACAATCTGATGGTGAGGTTCCAGCAATGCTGGAGCTTTGGGGAATGCAGAGTACCCCTTCATTGCCATTGCTCCCAGGTCCACTCTGGCCCGGAGTGGTAGCACCTGATAAGGGCCATATCTATGGGTTAAATAGAACTAAACCGTAATTCTTTCACTATACTGATTTTTGCATTTAAACTGCATATTTATGCTAAACTGAATTGTTTGAAATAGAACTGTTTTTGACGTCTAAACTGTGTACTTATGCTGAACTGAATTATTTGACATAAAACTGTTTGACATTTAACTCTGTGTATTGCCCAGTCAGCTGGGGCTGTAAAATACCCTGACTGCACCTCTGCAGAGGGGTAAGACCCCCCCCCCAACGAGTGTCTTGGATATGACAGTAAACAATCTGATGGTGAGGTTCCAGCAGTACTGGAGCTTTGGGGAATGCGGAGTACCCCTTCATTGCCATTGCTCCCAGGTCCACTCTGGCCCGGTCCTATCTATGAGTTAAATAGAACTAACAGCATACTTATACTAAAATGAATTGTTTGAGTAAACTGAATAGCTTGAAATGGAAATGTTTTTGACAATTAAACTGTACTTACATTTAAACTACATGATTATGCTTAACTGAATTATTTGAAATAGAACAGTTTTTTGACATCAAAACTGTATTTACACTTAACTGAATTGTTACATATAACTGCTTGAATAGTTTGAAATAGAAATATTTTTGACAAACTGTGTACTTATGCTTAACTGAGTTGTTTTAAATAGAACAGATTATTCACATAAAAATGGATTTGGTGTTAAATAACCTACAAAGGTTGATATGCCATAAAACCCAACAAACCCAACCCTCTAAAGTTCCTATCTTTTAAAATAAACAATCAATAATGCTTGTAATCTTATCAATATTTTATAATGATACTTATTAATTTAACACAAGCCACGTGCAAAGAAAATTACAGATCATCAAGTATACAGAGAGAGAAAGAGGGGCTGTGAAAAGAGAAATAGAAAAAGAGAGATTGAAAATAGAGAGATAAAAAAAGGAACTGACAAAAAAAAACGAGAGAGAGGAACTTTAGCACCTTGCAATTCATTCAGTATCAAACTGCTATAGATATACCTATCCTGGCAAAATTGGGTACAATAGGTTCACTTTTCTTTTTATTTATCCCAATACAAAAACATTGAAATATTAACATAAATTTCATGAATCATTTTATTTCAATAAATCTTCAAACAGCATTCTCATTCAAATATCCTAAAATAGAAAAAAATATTAAAATCTAATTTATAGTTAGAAAAAACATTTACAAAAGAGATAAATGAGGTTCAGTACTATCTGAAAATTCAGTCATGACAATGGCACAAAGTCAAAATATACTTTATCAAATGAAAATTATCTGTAAACTCTAGTCTATGGCCTTTATATATATATATATATATATATATATATATATATATATATATATATATATATATATATATATATATATAGCTAGATTTTTTGGTAATTTGAGAGACACATCATGTTCCATGGTTTATTGGTTTACTTCTCCACAATGATCATCATTTCAAATCCAAGACTTAAAATAAGGATTTGTCAAGAGGACACTAAGAAAATGAAAAGAGAAAGGAGAAGAAAGAGAAAATTTTATAGATAAAGATGTTATATGAAAACTGAGATTGAATCACTAAGATCAAAAATAATAGCACAATTCCTTAAAAATAAAAAAACAAAAAAAAGAAAGAAGAAAAATTTATACTGGTTTCTATTTTGAGTGTATACAAAGAAAGATTTTTATTTATATTTTATTTTTCTTTTAATAAAATTCAAAGAGACTTTCATACTAGAAAAAAACCTTTCATTGATGCTTACAAATTGTGTGAATAAATAGATATAGATAAATGTCTTATCATATATAGTTGTTCACATCTTTCATAATTCAACAACCCTTTTATCTTTCTTTACAAACCTACAAAAACCCCAAAAGATGTAATCCTATCCATAAACAAAAATAAATACTTGCATAAATAGAGCTGTTTTATAAGATGTAACATCAGAGCCAAAATCTTATAAAATACTAAGGACTCAATATTAATCCCTTTGGTTTTCATTCCGTCAAAATTGGAAAAGGTTTTTTTATGGATAAATTTAGCAACAACATAATTCAATAATGATGATAAAAGGAAAAAGAAAAATGGAGAAAAAAAGATTAAAGAGAAAGAGAAAGAAAAAGAAAAAAGAAAAAGAAAAAATCTGTTTACATAATACATGATGAAAAAAAAAGCTGGATAACTTAAGCAATGTATTTTTTCTTGTCCAGACATGAACAAGCGCACATCTATGAACATGATCATATAGTTAAATATTAAAAACTAAAAGTGAAATTAATTAGTTACTAAAATTATATATATATATATATATATATATATATATATATATATATATATATATATATATATATATATATATATATATATACCAAAAGAATGAATATGCAATAAGGTTCATGCCTTTGAGTAAAATAATAGCTCAATCTAATCATCAATCATCTTGTTTATACAACTCCCCAACAAATAATGAAGCATTTTACATGACAGAAGAAATTTCTACCTCAAAAATATAATTAACCATTACAAATAACTGGGGTTCAAATTTGGATTTTGCATTCAAGATTTCCGTTATACAAGATGAGCTATGAACTCATTAAGTAAAAAAGTTAAGTTAGCAACCAAAGTCAAGGGTGACTCGAAGGCTGCCTTTTCAACAGCTACTACACCTTTCCCTGGATTGCTCCATTTTACCCTTGATCCCTACCTTATAATGCTAAGTGTTAGGCAAGGCAGCATCAAGTACCATTTTTTGAGTCTTTGGTATGATTCGACCAGGGATTGAACCCCGGTCTTCCAGGTGAACACTCTACTCATTAAACCATGATAGTACTGATGTTTATTTTTTTTAGGAAGGTTAATTAACATTCATAGTAATTGATGTCACATCAATACAAATGATTAAAAAAAAAAAAATGGCATTCAGCATGAATACAAACCCTACAAAATTATCATTCAGTTGCTAACTGGACTGAAAATTGCTTTTATTCTCTTAATTAGACTATTCAAAATATATTGCTCTAATAAAAATCTTGCTATGATGTGCCATTTTAGCTGGTTTATGGTTTTGTGTGTGTGAGAGAGAGAGAGAAGGAGAAAGAAAATGTGATAGAAAAAAGTATTGAGCTTACCCATGTATATATTTACTGAATGCCTATGCCGGGAGCAGGATGTAACACAAGGTCAATTTATTAAGCAGAGTACAGCTGTTCTCTTAGACTAGTTGCCTTAACCAAGGCTAAAGAACCAAGTCTGCCCTTCTATTTATTTACCCTTGGATATTTGTCATCAATATTAAAACAAAATAGCGAAAAACAGAAATTGTTATTATAAAAAGTAAATCCACATAAAACAAAACGAGATTTACCATTTATATTTTCGTTATCTATGATTAGTTCACTTGCAGCAATATGATTTCCCTTTTCCATGATTATTACTTATTTTTAGAGGCCTCCTCTTCCTTTTACTCAAAGGAACAATAAACGTTTTTTGGCTTTAAATCCTTCTTCTGAGTCCAATAAATATGTATATCAAATTTGTTAGCCCAAAATCAAACCATTTTGTTTTCTATAAAGAATAGACAAACTCTCTCCAATTATTGGCAAAGATAGACAATATAAATAGGCAAGTATTTTGAAGCAGGAAAATCATTGTTACAATGCAAGAAACAATATATAACTGTAATTAAATTGTTTTTTTTTCTTTGATCAAATACATTCATAAATACATAAAAAGCTATAATGACATGTAATTATTTTATTTTGAAGAATTACCTATAGACAATATTCAGCCGTAACAGCAACCATTTTTATGCCCCCACCCGCTGGACCAAGACCTTCCACAGTTCCTTCTATGATGAACTTAACAATGCTAGCCTCTACCATATCTTACTAGCACTCTCACTATCTTCTGGGTTTTATTCTAGTCAAACCTATACAAATAGTAATGCCTGAAAAAAATTTAAAGTTAGATTTCACTATAACAAATGGCATATTTATAAAATATACTATAAGATTTTGAGCTTTTGAATTATAAAAATCTATCCATAAGCTTTTTAAGTATAAGCACTTGAAGTTGGAAGAACTGGACAAAAAAGGCCCCTATTTTCTTGAAAATTTTTGGACAATGTCTGTGTTTTCATTGACAAACTTCATTTACAGTAAAACCTATTCAGGATAAAGCAGTGAAATTTGGCATGTGCATGTAAAAGTTTACTGGTGAATATCATAAAATCATTAAAATAAAATAAAAAAGAAACAGAATTCATCACTTTAGCTTCTTATAGTAACAATGCCACCCTAAAAAGATGTAGACATTTGTATTTTTTGAGGATTTCCTCTGAAAAATGCTAATTAAAAAAATCACCATAAATCCATAAAATCCAATCAAACTATACATCAAATGAAAGGAAATAGAATTATATACAAGTTTATCAAGGTTGTAAAAAAAAAAAAGAAAATTATCAAGGTTGTTTATATATATATTGTTTTTTTATAACTTTTTATTGATGAGACAAGAGAAAAAAGTGATGAATATTTTCGCCCCATAAAATTCACTCTCACAAAGTGTTAGTATTTACAAAAACTCACACTTTTGTGAATTTGGTCAAATTTAACAGAAAAATACAATGTCAAATTCCATTTAATGTAGTCTATTAACAGTTTACTGGGCCATTGGCCTAATGAGTAGAGTGTTCACCAATGGTCCGAGAGACCAGGGTTTAATCCCAGGTCAAGTCATACCAAACACACAAAAAAAATGATACTTGATGCCACCTTGCTTAGCACTCGGCACAATAAGATAAGGATCAAGGGTAAAGTGGGGCAATCCAGGGAATGGAGTAGCACCCTCCCCTACACCTTGGTGTAGTAGCTATTGAAAAAAGAGAACCTTTGCCCTCAACTACGGTCGCTAACATTACTTTGCTTTTTTACTATTAGCAGTTTAAATTGGTCAGTTACTTTTGTTGTAAGCCATTCTCAAGGTTAAACTTCTGTTGTATGGTAACTTTTCATTGTAAAAATTCCTTTCACTCACAAATCAGTGAAACGGGCTTAATTTTTTATGTATTTTTTATAAATTTATGTCCAGTAGTTTGTTCATAATCTCCATAAAAAGCATGCATCATTTATACAGATTTACTAAAAAAACTCATCAAACCTGATATTCTCTCAAATCACTCGTATAAAATTTTCATTGGGATGAGGGAGATGTTTCTAACTTATAAATATAAAGTTGAATCTTACTTTGTGAAAGAAATATTGCTTTTTATAATTTTAAGGGAATAAGTAAATAAGTCTTTGATACAATAAATAGTCTCTAAGCACTTGAAAAAAAAGAAAAGAAAAGAAAAAGAAAAATAATGTTACTCAATAAATTTTTAAATAAAAATTCAAGAAAATTTGGTGTTTTGTGTTTTAATAATAGTGACTTAACTGTTAAGTAAATTTCCTTTAATACAGATTTCACAGAGATCTAATTTATTTTTGAAAAATTCACAAATTAATATTTTCTTAAACTTTTCAAAAAAACTGCTGATTCACAAAGTTAAAATGTAAATGTAAATAAATATACACAATAAAGTTATGTTAAAACTTGGATTGGTTTGTTGATTGTTTGGATTTTATGGCATATTAACCTTTCTAGGTTATTTAATGCCAAATCTATTTTTATACAAATAATCAGTTCTATTTCAAACAATCAAGTGTAGCATAAGTACACAGTTTAATTGTCAAAAACATTTCTATTTCAAGTTATTCAGTTTAGTCAAACAGTTCTAATTCAGCTAATTCAGTTTAGTATAAGTACAGATTTTGTTTACTCACAGTTAAATGTCAAAACAGTTCTATATTCAACAATTCGATTTAGTGTAAGTACAGTTTCAATGACAAAAAAAAGTTCCATTTCAAACAATTCAGTTTAGCATAAGTACACAGTTTAATTGTCAAAAACATTTCTATTTCAAGCTATTCAGTTTAGTCAAACAGTTCTAATTCAAACAATTCAGTTTTAGCATAAGTATGCAATTAGTTCTATTTGACCCATAGATAGGACCCTATCAGGTGCTACCACTCTGGGCCAGAGTGGACCTGGGAGCAATGGTCATGAAGGTGTACTCTGCATTCCCCAAAGCTCCAGCATCACTGGAACCTCACCATCAGATTGTTTAGTGTCATATCCGGGACACTCATTAGAGGGGGTTTTACACCTCAGCAGAGGTGCAGTCGGTGTATTCTACAGCACCAGCCAACTGGTCAATACACAGAGTTAATGTCAAAACAGTTTTATTTCAGATAATTCAGTTTAGCATAAGTACAAAGTTTAGATGTCAAAATAGTTCTATTTTAAACAATTCAGTTTAGCATAAATACACAGTTTAAATGCAAAAAACAGTAAACTCCAACCACCGTTTAGTTCTATTTAACCCATAGATAGGACCCTATCAGGTGCTGCTACTCTGGGCCAGAGTGGACCTGGGAATGATAGCAATGAAGTGGTACTCCGCATTCCCCAAAGCTCCAGTATTACTGGAACCTCACCATCAGATTGTTTAGTGGCATATCTGAGACACTCATTGGGGGTGGGGTGGGGGGTCTCACCCCTCAGCAGAGAAGCAGTCGGTGTATTCTACAGCCCCAGCCAACTTTAAGTTGGCACAGAGCTACAATAATGTAAGTTATTAAGTTGTCCAACCATAGTCAAGGGTGACCCTAAGGCTCTCTTTTTAATAGCTAGGGGAAGGCACTACTCTTTTCCCTGGATTGCTCCACTTACCCTTGATTAATACCTTATGATGCTGAGTGTTAAGCAAGGATGCATCAAGTACCATTTTTTGAGTCTTTGGTATGACCAAAGCAGGGATTGAACCCTGGTCTCCCACCTTAACCATCATGCCAATGGGCCGGTAAATGATGTGATAGAATAGAATAGAAATTGTTAATAACAGACTACAAGACTTGTAATGATCACTTTATACCAAGTACCTATAAAAAGAAATTATTTACAGTAAGAGAACTCAAAAAATCTTGAAGAAGAAGAAGAAATTTCACATTCATGCTTAAACATAATAGATTACAAGCCTCTATCATATTTTACCAACTAACTCCACTGTCTCACCATTTATAAGTTTTTCTTCTATTCTAATCTATATTAATCTTTTGCACCATCTGTTATTTTTCCTTCTAGTTATGTGCCAGTCACATTCTTATTTTTTTTGTTAAGGCCAGATCTCTCACTGTGATCTGCTCTCTTAACCATGTTGATATCTTCATTGATTAGCATTATTCCTAGCATTGTACTTTCCTCCATTGATCTGTCTGACTGAATTTGTCTTCTAGAGATTTTGTTAATTTCCACATTTCATATACATATATCATAGTTTGTATCATACAATTATTGTCAACTTTACAATTTAATCATATTGCTAATATCAATAAACTTAATTAGTAATGCTTAATTAAATGTGAATGATTATTTCAGCAAGAGAAATGATTTAATTCCTCTTTTCTTTTTAAATTTGTAAATCTAAATCCTCTATGATAAATTACATCTTAAAGCAATATAGCTTCCTACCAATTATTATTTGTTTTTAGAGACCCCCTTTCAATATCTCCATTTTCCCCCATGAAGAACAATTTTCTTTTTACATAAAAACCAGAAAACTTCTCAGCCCAACCAAGAAGGGAATGACTTTTAAAAAACCAGGTGTGTTGAACTATTATATGAATATTTGAAATAGAATGTACTTTTCATGCCTCAAGGTCATTCCCTTCCTAGTCAGAACTTTTCAGCACTCTCTTGTATGCATAGCAAATTTGGTAGCTTTAATTCAGTCCACTTTAGCTATCTATAGAGGACAAACAAACTCTTCCCAATTATTTGATACAGATGTAGCTAACAATATCACAAAAATGTTACCAGAGAACATAATATATGAAATAAGACCACGGCCATATCTAGTCAAAGTGACAAATCAAAACCATAATTTCTAAATAACCACAACAAAGATTTATTCAAGCATCTTTGTAAATTCCTGAGTATGTCAACATATATCATATAACATTAGGGCTGTGGAGAAGGAAGCAATTCATGGGTAAAAATGCATCAAATCCAACTACTAATGAATTTAAATTGTAATATAAATGTCAAAATTTCCTATTTTATAGATAATAATTTCACTAACCTTTCTTTCTGGTTATATTTTCAGGATATCTTAATTCAAGTTCCTTGCAAATTTCACAGTGCAACAGAATAATTTGTTAGGATGGAAGGCATTAACTACAATAAAAGATGTGCTCAAGGCAAAGCTGGACAAGACCCCATGTGCCAATCTCTTCAACAGCACCATTTTGTCTGCATATGTAAACAAAACAAAGGCCACCACAAAGAAAGAATAGGGACTGGTTATATGGAAAGATCCATGCTGGGAATATCCTTGCATGAGCACATCCAAAGGGAGATAATTCAGGAGTGGAGCAAAGGATGCTATAGTAAAGTAGAAGTTCTGCAAGGCCAGACACATCAGAAGGTTTACAGACAATAGGTGGACCCATGCAATTGTTGAGTGGTATCTGAGAGACCGGAAATGACCACTCGGAAGACCTCCATGATGATGGGAAGATGAAATTGTCAAAAAATTCGGGCAAAAATAGAGAGGAAGGGCGGGATCAAGAATGAAATGGAAATACATTGTGGCCAGCAATGTAGAAAACCTCAAATGACATGACCAAGAAGAGAATTAAAGAATATATATAAGTGAAAGTGCACTCCATGAAAAAATTCAGAATAGATATATTTTTAACTTGTTGTAGTTATAAAGTGTTAAAAAATTGCTGACTTTGTTGACTCTTTTTAGCTATCAGTTAAAGATGGTTGTGAAAAAAACATGTGGTGTAAAAATTAGTACTTTTTTTGGTGCTGATAAAAATGCATCAACAAAAGCATCAAATTTAAAAAGTTATTTATACTGTTGGCAGGAGTGAAATGCTTTGTGTGGTCTATCAAGAATTGCCAACAACTTATCTAGATGTCTAAACTCATTTTATATAAATTGCCCAGCTATGCATACACTTTCATTTAAGTATAAAAATAATAATAATGTAAGTAATAACAACTCATCTCATAAATTTAGATGGAAGTTTTTAAAATCATTTTAATATACATAGCTTCTAATTGACAAAATTTGGACCAAAAGTTTGTTTAAATTATATCAATTTTTAGTCCAAAATCTATCAATTTTAAAGCTGAATTTTTTGCAATATATTATAATCTGGTTCCACAACTACTGAGTAATGACTAATTCCATTGTTATGGAAAGATAAGTCATGTTTGAGATTAAATACTGTCTCATTTTACAATAACAATGTTATTTCTTATTACTCTGTACCGAGATCAAGTTGCATGATCAAAATACCAGGTCTGATCAAAAAGTGTCCAGACTAAATTTTTAGATTTTTAAAATTTAAATGAAAATGTGTACATAGCTGGGCAAATTATATAAAATGATGACATTTAGACATCTAGATAAATCAGTCACAATTCTCAATACCTTTTTGATCAACAGTTTTTAGCAAAACACAAAATTATGCAAGTGCAGCATCCACCAGACTTAGCTTAAGGCAATTTTTTTTTTATTCCTAAACTAAAAAACATCATCCCAACAATTGGTTTCTTTTCTTAAAAAATAAAAATAAAATAAGATGTTCTTATAGCAATGCAAGTATTTCGGAATTTTTTCCTGGGTAATAATTAATTAAAATATAAATCCTATAAGGATGATGCGACTCAACACTGAGGTTAATGGCTACTGAAAGCAGCCTATAAACAAATAATAAAAAATTTCACTCTTCATCTTATATGTTAAGATGAAATATAGGCAATCAGTATTTCTTCCATATTACCTGCAGAAATTATAACACATCTTCCATAATACCAAACAATAATTCAATCTATAAATAATAGTTTTATTAAATAATCATGACAGTCATATAAGTTTAATTTATAACAAAAATACATATAATTTTTTTCACTTTTAACTATTTGTAAAAAGATACAGGTTAGAATAAGAGTTTGTTCTGCCCAGTCCACAGATTTGTAAGAGGCACCATAAGGATGTAAAATACATCAAAGCTTTGAATACCCCTATTATGTAAAGATCTAAGTAACACTTGGGCAAGTTGTAACATCTTTAATCCTGCAAAAAATGACTTTTAGTACATTATATATATATATATATATACACACATACGCCCCCCCATGGGGGTCGAGCACTCTGGCAAACGAATTTTCGGTAGCCGCTCGCATAACGCAAAGCTCTTTGAAAAAAATTGAGCACTCTGGTAGCCGATAGGGTATTAAAAAAATGTAAACAAACAGTTGCTGCTGCTACATAAATACCTTAAAAATTCCCTTAGCCAACATGGTACACTTGTTGGTCAAGCAGTCTGAGACTTAGTCTAATGTAAAGTTGGATGGGTTTTGATCCCGGCTTCAAGCGTCCTACGTGTCTAGCCACACTGAAGAGTTCTGATAGAACGAAACAGTCTGTCTGAGGATGACTATATATATATATATATATATATATATATATATATATATATATATTGGAGTTAAATCGCTGGAGATTTTATGCACAAAACACTTTAGATTCAATACTCACTATACTCAAGAAAAAAGTGAGAAAAAGAGCCACACTACTGTTCATTCAAGCTTATATTCCCTACACTTTCTTCTATCATGCATTGTTTCTTTTCGCATTCCATTTATTAATTATATCATATGTGCATCAATTATTTTATGCCATACATACAATACTGAATTCCTTTGCTGAAATTCAACATACCTTGATCATTTTTATGCTGAACAAGGAAAGGAATGAATTATCAGAACAAACAGTTGATAGAAGGCAATGAGAGAAAGGAAGAATTAAAGTAAAACAAAGACTTCTTTAAAAAGAAAAAAACCTAAGAAACAATCAACTAAGAATAAAGCCAAAAGAAATTCAAGCAAACTCATCATTTCACAGACAGGAACAACAAGGAATTGGAGACAAAAATAAAGGAAGGCCACAGACTTTTGGATATACAAGTCCACAAAGAAATTGTTCCAGAAAAAAAAGGAAAGGTCCTTAATATACAGAAAAGAACTTTTAAAGTACATCTTTGCAAAAAATTTAACAACTTACAAACCAAATATTGACTTTAGTTCATTTCAATGTGCTTAATAGACATCAAATGTTAGATTTTGATACTTCAATCATGAAATTATAAGAAGTGAAAGATTTTGTTTAGAAAGCAACAATAAAAAACACACCGATTCCCAACTGTTTATTATATAATCTCTGGAAAAAAATGACTCTTCAAGAAGCTTTTTCTGAAAAACACACATGAAAAAATTCATTGCAGAGGATAGGAGCTTAAGCAAAATTCAAATTCCAAAAGAGAAAAATACCCAAAGACTGAGACCAATTTTACTCAATTTCATTATTCTTTTAGATGAACAGTAAAGAAAATCTTCAACATTGAGCAATTTTTTTTTATGTAATAATTATGTGGATAAATCTTAAGTACCTGGGTTTCCGAGGTCATATCAAATGAGAAGCTATGTTGTGGGAGTGTATAAAAAAACGCTAAAGTCAGTATTGGTTAGTTGGGTTTTATGGCATATCAACCTTTTTAGGTTATTTAATACCAAATCTACTTTCATGCACATAGTTCTATTTCAAACAATTCAGTTTAGCATGAGTACACAGTTCAATTGTCAAAAACATTTCTATTTCAAGTCTTTCAATTTACTCAAACAGTTCTAATTCAGCTAATTCAGTTTAGTATAATTACAGAAGTTCTATATATAATAATTCGGTTTAGTGTAAGTAGAGTTTCAATATCAAAAACAGTTCCATTTCAAACAATACAGTTTAGCATAAGCACACAGTTTAAATGTAAGTACAGTTTAATTGTCAAAAATATTTCTATTTCAAGCTATTCAGTTTAGTCAAAACAGTTCTATTTCGAGCAATTCAGTTTAGCATAAGTACCCAGTTTAAATGTCAAAACAGTTCTATTTTAAACAATTCAGTTTAGCATAAATATGCAGTTTAAATGCAAAAAACAGTAAACTCAAACCATAGTTTAGTTCTATTTAACCCATAGATAGGACCCTTATCAGGTGCTACCACTCCAGGCCAGAGTGGACCTGGGAGCAATGGTAATGAAGGGGTCATCCACATTCCCCAAAGCTCCAGCATCACTTGAACCTCACCATCAGATTGTTTAGTGTCATATTCAGGACACTCGTTGAGGGGATCTTACACCTCTGCAGAGAAGCAGTCGGTGTATTCTACAGCCCCAGCCGACTGGGCAAAAAGCTAGAGTTAATAAATCTACCAGATTATACGTAATTCAGTTAGACAGAAAAGAAAAAAATTACATAATAAAATAAATTAAATAACATTGTAAGCCAAAAGTTGGGAATTGTCATTAAAAGAAAAAAAATAGATACATAGGTTATCTTGTCTAAAATAAAATATCAAAGTCACCACAATATCAAAAGCTGTTCTTCTGAAATTAATCAATTTTTCATGTATTCAACTAAAGTTAAGTCAAAAAGTTAACAGAGTTCAGAAGAAAGTTCTATATCAGTCTATTTGTAAGTATATAAAATTTTCAAATTCAAAATATTCCAATTGATGGCAAAAATTGGATAATGAGAGATTTAACTTCAACATTCATTGTTTTCTTATTAACTGCTGGCAATATTTAAGGATACTATTGTCCTTATGCACAAAGTGAGTGACATTTCCAATCGCTATTTACACCACAGCACACCTGTGAATAGTCTGAGAACATTATTAGATACTGGTATGTTAATGTAAGCATATGCGTAGGTAAGGCATGGGCTGCTATCAAAAGGTTAACAACTATATGGAAATCTGGCAACTGATAAAATAAAATTGGAATTCTTCCAAGCTGTAGCCATGTTAGTACTACTGTATGGTTACACTACTTGGACCTTAATGAAATGCTTGGTGAAAAACCAAGCTGGAAACTACACAAGGATGCTGCATGTTGTTTTGAACAAATCCTGTAAATAGCACCCAACAAAACAGCAGCTGTACAGCCACTTACCGCCCATCTCACAAATCATCCAAGTAAGACATGGTAGCAATAAAAATTTACATCTATCTGCTCTATGCAGACACAGGATGTGGTCTAGAGTACTTGTTAAAAATGATTACCGATAGGGAAAATCAACAAGAGAAAGTCAAAGGAATTTCTGCTGTTGACATACCTTGAACATGATTTCAAGTGTAAGTATATGAGATTTTCAATATTGAGAGATTTAACTCAACCATTCATAGTGTAAGGAGACAATGAATAATTATCAACCTTAAAAAATGGGCATATCTATTGAATGCCTCATAGAGCATCACACAACAGTATCAGAAACCCATTCTCAAGTTCATTAAACTTAGCTCCTACTATGGCCATCTTATTCATCATCATCATCATCAAGTATGCCTTTTTTCATCTTTGTATTGTTTCTACATATTATTTGTTCATAGTTTTTTTATGAAATATGTGCATATTTCTGCTTGGGACATATTAGTGCATTTTTTTTTCAATACTATTTGTATGTTTATTATGTATATATTAAATGTATGCATAATTGTCTTCTTTCATTCATTCAGTGTTAGAACATCACAAATATATTAATGGTAAAATTGGTCTTTGGTAAGAGGAGACTCAACTAAATATTTTCCCTAACTCCTACCATCCCAAGAATTGTTTTCTTATTAACTGCTTACAATATCTGGTACACTATTGCCATTATGCAGAGAGTGACATTTCCATTTACACCACAACACACCTGTGGACAGTTTAAGAACATTATAAGACTCAGATAAGTTGATGTTATTATTCTACCTCCCCCACTTTTGGAACATGACAGAACGTCTATTATCATTTTGTGGTGTGGTAACGTGATGTCATAGTCCTTTGAGAATGTAAATTGGGGTACAATACTCATCATTCGATGTGGTGATACATATAGTAATAAATTTATAAATTATCCCAATCTTTCTTCACCCCCGAATAAAAAGCAGTACATGTAATATTCACTAGTGTTTTTATGATTATACTAGCTTAGATCCTGTAAATAACAATAAAAGTATTGATGTATAGATCAGCACTTCTGACCAGAATCAGACGGTAGTATCTGTACCGGTGGTAACTCAACAACAAGATATTAAACAAACCATGAACCTGTTGAGTTGTAACAGGGGTTCATGATGCTTCTATTTAGTAAGACATGTAGGATTCTAAAAAGAATACTTATCTCTGTTATATTGAAAATTTAGAAGGTCAAAAAGTGACGTTCAACGTGAAAGCAGACGCCATAAAATTGTTATAAATTTAACAGGAAATTGCTTTATTCTCTCTAAATTAGAGGATTTTAACTGTATTGCTCGAATAAGAATCTCGCTATAATGTGTTATTTTTGCTGGGTTACGGTTACACGGACAAGCAAGCAACTATAATGAGATTTTTAGAAATAGACAAAATATGAAATATGCGATTCGAAGACTAAATATAAAAATACAAAATAAGAAAAGTCAGATAGATGTATATTTACTTATTACAATTAGATTTCCACGGATACAGATACTACACACTTAACCATAGGCAAAAGTACCAGGAAGCGGAACTTTGATCCAAAACAAAGTTCACTGCATGTGCCAGTGACACTCATGCAGAAATTACGTTCGGTCGAACAAAGAAAGGAAATAGCAGAAAAAAAAAACTATGCTGTTCAGTGTTCATGATTATGTAAGAATCCTAACAAATTATAGTAAAGATAAAAAATTAAATTAAATAAAAAGCAATGAGGCATGAAGTAACAATATTCCGCAATCTGCTACCTATTATTATTACTAGTACTAGTAGTAATACAGGAATTAGAAAGAAAGAAAAAAAAACACCAAAATGAAGCGAGTTTTTGTCTAAAATTTAAAATCATCACTTTCAAAAGTTTAAAATAGCTTTATATTTGGCAATTTACAATAGTAAACGTCACAAGGAGTTTTTTTAATACCTCTATATTCATAGACATTTTGCTATACTGGAAAATAATAGAGAGAGAGAAATAGAGAAAATATATCAAATTTTAACAGGTCTTTTTATGACATGTCATGACAATGAGCGGGAGAAACAAAAGAAAGATAAAAGGAATGCTTGTTAATTAACTTTAACGCCAGAGATTTGGCGGTGGGTGTAAAATTTAAGATAAGAAATAATCTTAAAAACGGAAAGAATCGGATGTATCAATTATTGAGTTTTGAATTGAGTAATTACTACTAAATGTTTATTATCCTCAGCTTTACTTTTAAGACGATAAAATGAAAAGATAAATAGATATTTTATAAAAGCACAGTAATGTCAACGTCAAGTTTAAAGTGAGTGCTCCTCAGGTGTACGTGTGGGTATACAAACTAAATTCCTTTTAGGATGTCTCAAAACATTAAGCCTGAACCCATACCCCTTTTGAGATTAATGTAATGTGCCGCCTAGAATTAGATATTTGCTACCGATCAAAACAAAAAGTAAAAATGAACTGTTTTTGTTATTTTCTCTCGATACTGAGTAAATTCAATCCGCACAACAACAAAAAAGATTTTTTAAGCAACTGTATATTTTTTAAGGAAATGTGTGTTATCAAAACGAGGAATTTATTAGAAAGCATTTTAAAGTTATTTTTTTTTAATTTTATTAATGTGTACACAATACACTTTGTTTTCGTCAGAAGAGTAAATACCATGACAATTGTTTTGATAGGCTTTCATTTGAAGTTTTATCCCTCTAAAATATACATATAGGATGGTTCCAGAAAAAGAAAGAAATGAAGACAACTATTCTAAATTAAAATTGATGGTATTAAAAAATTAGTAATCAACTTAAAATTGAAACGTGATCATTGAAAAAGAATCAAGAGCAAGAATTTTGTCTCAGTGATTTCCTTAAAGAAGTTAAAATAAACTTGATTTTTTTAAACATAAAAAATCAAAATTTCTTTTCGGCATTGTCATTTTTTATGTATGAAAACAAAAGAAAGGTGACATCATTATTAAAAAAAGAAAAAAGTTCCTTTTGTTATCGGGAAAAAAATAGAATTATTTTTTCTATTTTACTGACAATAAAGAATGATAAACAAAGTATATAATGTGTAAAGATCGCTCAAGTTTGTCATCTTTTCTATTAATATTTTTTACACCGTATAACAAACTCCGAAACAATAACTTAGTCGATTTAAAAATATTTTTTCTTTAAAATTCTCGGAACAAATAATTCTTTTTAATTACTTTTAAATACAATTTTAAGCTTGAAAAAAAAATGGGAATGTTTATTAATTAAGATTTTGTGATAAGTAAACTTATACTATAGCGATTTAAGTTAAGTTAAGTTAAATTCAGGTATGTTACAAAACTAAAAAGGAAACTATAAACAAGTTCACAACATACAAAAAGTAAGTTTTTTTTTTCAGAACTGCATAAAGCATATGGTTTTATTTTTGTTCGAGAAAGCTAAAGAAAAGCAATCTCAACAGGTTTTCAAATATCAAAAATAAAAATCCAAGCAAAAATGTACCTTATTTTTCAATGAGTAAAGAAAACTTTGTCATTTGTCAAACTTAGTTTAACTAGCACTAAGTCTAGGGCACCCAGTGAGAATTGAATTTAACAGTAGTCCGCAAGCCTATCTCCCTAATAACTGTTACATTATACAAGGAAGAAAAGAAAACAAATAAATATTATCAAATGCTTTAATTTTACTTATCAAATCAAAACTTCTCCGTAAAAATAAGAACTAGGGTGAATCATTACAAAGAAACATTTTTTAAAGTTACCCATCAATACCAATTGTTTAAGAATTTGGTAGCTTAAAAATAAGTCAAGAAAATGAACAACTTTTGGGCGATTTCATAAAATTGTATTTTAAAATCTGTTAGCTTGTCAACAAAAGTAAACAGTTTTACAGTTTGTTTATTTTTTGGCAATCCTCAATATAAAAAAGTTTAAAATTAAATTTATTCAAGTTTTTAACATCAATGAAAATAAAAATCTACTCAAATAAATAAAATTGGAAAAGATTGAATTGTTTGTTTTGTTTTGTTGCCCATAAAAAAGATGTTCGATTAATTCTGAATTCATTAAAACGAAAGAGAATAAGATTTTCTCAATAATCTTTTTCTTTTTAGTGTAGATTTTACAAAAAGGCTTAAGAAAATCTATAAAATTATTTTAATTTTCACAATTTTATTTAATTTTTAAAAGTTAATCTTTAAGTGAAAATTTAGAATAATTTTAGTTTTCTCCAAAAATTACAACTTTCATTATAGTTAAGTTTGAAATAATAAACTTAAGTTTTTAACAAGTTAATTTTTAGATTTTAAAAAGTATCTTAACTTGTTACCTAGATGAAATAAATTATCAAAGCTGAAATGTTTATGATTTATTTAAAATCGAAAAAGAGAACAAAGTAAAATCAAAACAATCAAAAACATTTGTTATATTTTTAATTTTCCACTTCAAGTTACCTTTTTTGTTTTGGACTTATAGGGTACTGAATCGAAAAAGTCAAATGATAAGAATTTTAATCATATGGATCACCGAAGTAGCTATAATGTTAATAAGTGTTTGGCATTAAGATTGACGGCAAATAAGATTTAGCTTTCGCGAAAGAAAATTTTTCACTGATTTTTGGAAATTCAGAAAAATCAGTGAATAAAGGATATTTTAAACGACAAATGACATTGACGATGAATATACTTTACTTAAAATATGCCCGGCAGTTCAATGTGGTAGGTCTACAAGCAATGATGAATGTGTGAGAAAACAACAGACAGACGAATAAGAGAAGATTCATCAAAAATTTAAAGTAAATAAACGAATAAAATAAAACTAAAATAAATTATGAATGAGCATTTTACATTAGTGTATAGTAGTTTAAAGTACAATAAAAAATAAATAAAATTTGATGTGGTTCAATTTTCAAAATATATATATATATCTTAAATTATGAATTAATGGTCATCTATAACGCACATAATAGTCAAATTGGGCTTTCTAAGTTTGGGTTGCCCTATTCAACACGCCGCTGTTTAAAACCAATGCCATCTCGTCTTTAATCCACATCGATTTGTGACAAATAAAACCCTTTACAGAAAGAGATAACAAAGTCAGCAGTTTATGGGCTGCCTGCTTAGATATTTTTCTTTTACTTCTTAATATTGATAAATCAATAGTTAAAGCCAAGAAAAAAGTGAATATTATTTTTTTATTTACTTACCAAAGTCTGTTCATAGCCAAAATTGTTACCAGCTCCTTCTGACGCCATCTTAACTGGTCGTGTGTAGTTGACTGACTGAACGAATGACACCTGGCCTTACTGAGTAAAAATATGTCTGTGTGTGTGTGATGTTTATAGGGCGGCGTGAATAACAAAGAATGGTTCTCGAAAAAGGTGTCCAGTAAATCACCAGGTTACCGGTCACTCTCTTCCGAGACAACGAGAGGGCAGCAGCACCACAACAAGTTGTAGTATAAAAATAAAATAAAATAAAATAAAACAAGAAATATCCCCTCCAAAAAATATCCAATGCTTGCTTTATTTATTTATAAACATTGTCATTTCATCCGTAGTGTTGGAGAAAACGAGGAGTTCCCTCATACTTGCTTTCTTAGCTTATATCGATAGTACGACTACAGCCGAGTTAAGTGCTTGCTTGCTTGCCGATTATTTTAGGCTCACCCAATGGTTAGAGCAATGAATTATCAACTGAGATTTCTACCGTTGGAAGCATAATGTGTTAGATATGGTACAAGGTAAAAAGCAGAGAGCACCAAATGAGAAAGAAACCCACTAATTGGAATTGATCAGCAAGACTAGCTAACTAACCATTGTGAGATGTCAAAAAACTAAATTAATAAGCGTAGCTTAGATTTGGCATAAGGTTGCAAGTATGAAGGCACCGAGTGAGGATCGAACTCACAACTCAGTAAGAGATCTATGAAACTAACTTACTAACTCTACCACTAAGACAAGTTACCTAACTGAGATTTTTATTTAGTTTCTTCACAGATTCATAATTAATTTAATTCAAAGGTCACTACCGCAAATCAATGAGAATGGAAGATCAAACGAAAGTTTTAATCTGGGCTCAAGATCCCAATAGTAGCTTCTTTTTTTTTTCAGTTATTTGGAAATTTCATAAAACTTTCGTGATTATCCACTTCACTTAACTCACAATTCAAATAATTTGTGGATCTTTGAACAAACTAACAATAAGGTAACATAGCAATCTGAAAGAGTTTTTAAAATAAATAACTTAAAAATAAAATTCAAAACAAAAACAAAAACAGACAACCGATAGTGACACCTAACTGTCCTGTACGACGAACAAAGTTGAATCTATCTCTTTAGTTTTATTTTTTAACCTCGTCTCTTTCTTTTCCCAAGAAAAAAAATTTAAAACACTAAATAATGACTGCTGCTAGCGAAAACAATGAATGATCTTACTTTCTTTTTACCAAGTTTAAGTTACCTACTAATTTTCTCACTTCCCATACCTAGGGGTCACTTAGTTTTTCTTGCTATATGTGTATATATATATTAATTATTTCTTTTAATATTCCCTTACTCTTATAGACGTGTGTGCTCTTGAACAAGCCCCTCAACTTATTCAAATGAAAGTCTAACAACTGTTTACTTTGTGAGCCAATTACTTCCATGTGTTTAAACTTCAAAACTCTGTCACTCCTACATTCCCATTTTCTGTGAACAACTGTGCACATCTAACCGTTGTCATTGCCGTGGCATGCAGCTGAAATGACAAACACTATAACATTCACTTCCTCCTTGTTGACTATTTCAGGTGAGAACAAAACGATTGTGTTGACAACTCATGCTGGGTTGGACCGTTCTCAAACCATTTGAATAAATACATCAGATAATTTTGTTACGACAAATTTATTTGTCACGTGTTCAAATCACATCAGTTCTAAACATTAAGCTAAAAGAACGGTCTTCGATTAAAACTGTAAAGTTTTGTGTTTTGAAATTAGTTTTCCTTTATTTACCTACTCAATGCTTGAATTTTGAAACTTGAGACTTTGAAGACTTTGAAGCAATTGTCGACTACTTGTGAGCAGAGACGTAGCCGAGAGGAGGAGGAGACTATTTGAAAATGCCATCTAACCCCCAAAGAGGGTGTCTCCCAAAAGCTTTATAAATAATAATTTACCTACTGGATTTCAATTGACATTGGAGGTGTGCTTAGAGTAACGGTTATCGTCGTAGGAAAACGGATAGGCAACACGAATTTAAATACAGGACAAGGCTGTTTGCCTTTCACTTCGAGCTAAGGCCCATAGGAAAGGCATGAATCCCCCTATTCTCACTCCAGCTATGTAGAACTAGTTGTACAGACTGTCTAAGAGAAGGCAAAGTCTGAATTCAAACCAGTTGTACTCTGTTTAAAAATTAACTTTGTGTCACATCCTGTCCATGGTGGAGGGGTTGGGTAAATAATACTGTCATTCATAACAGATCTCTCTAACTAAACTAAGTCCCCACCTACACTAGGCACCAAAATCTCTCTCTAATTATGTGGTGTCTTCAATAAGTTTCCAGACTTTTTTGTACAGGCATTTAAACTTGTCGGCCTGACAGAGCAAATCCACCCACAAACTTTTGATGATCCTTTTTTTGACAGCATTGGCATGATCTACATGCACTGGGTTCCCACTGGACAGACAGTCAACAAGGAATACTATGTTGAGGTTTTAAGGGAGTTCAGGAAGAGATTCCTTGGGAAGAGGCCAGCACTCTTCAAATCGGCTCAGTGGCATTTCCACCAGGATAATGCACCAGTCCACAACTCCATCCTTGTCACAGACTATTTGACCAAGATGGGCATCAAGACAGTTGCTCACCCTCCCTACAGTCCAGACCTTGCTCCCTGTGACTTTTGGTTATTCCCTAAGCTCAGAAGCTGTCATTATGAGACAATTGAGGAGATGAAAGAGGCAGTGACGAAGGTCATTGACACACTCACTCAAGAGGACTTCCATGGGGCCTTCCAGAAGTTGTTGGAATGGTACAACAAGTGCATTGCAGCCGGAGGAGATTACTTCGAAGGGGACTAGAGTTTCATGTGTGTACTATCAATAAAAGTGCCCATACGAAAAAAGTCTAGAAACTCATTTAATGATCCTCGTATGTCTCTACCCATGAAAAAGGACTATTAGTTTTGAGATATACTTATTAAAGCATAGACATGGACAAAAAACCACACAGTTTTTTGTGGGCAATTTTATGATTTATTTACTAACATGGTGATCAAAAGCGTAATAATCCATGAGTTTTTCATGTTGATAAATTCTCTGCAAAGGTTTATCTCCCTTAAGTGATGTTTTTATATTGGTTCTCTAGTGAGTCACCATGGAAAATTTTTTTTTTAAAACTCACTAAAAAATGCTAAAAAACTACTTCTGTGCACCTTATGTAGTTTGAAAACAACAAATGAAAGTAAGCAATGAAAAGCCATTACCTACATTCTGAATGAACATGGAAAAGAAAGTTACAAAATTAAATACTGAGTCTTATCTCCAAATCAATGTTTCAACATTAAAAAAAAAAAGAAAGAAAACATACCTCTGTCACAGAATTTTCTTTCTCAAAGCTTTTTTGTGATGTACTTTTAAAAAGTGTTGGGAGACAATAAATATTTATCTCCTTAAATGAATTAACACGTCTGTTGGTGCTTCATGAGGTATCCTAGAAACCCATTCTCAACCTCTTTGGTCTCAGTTCTTTGAACAGTAAAGACGTCTTATGCTCCTGCCATGGAATAGTAAAGACACATGTCTATGGCCATTTTACTTTCTGACATTATCAAGTAAGACTTTTTCCATTTTTGTAACCCTTCAACATACAGCTTGTTCATAGAATAATATGGGCATATTTTTAACTGTTGGGACACTTTTGTATTCCTTCTTAATACCATTGGTATGTATATTACATTTGTAAAATGTTAGATGTTCTTGCATGTGTAAATGTACTTATCTTGTCTTTCCTTTCAATCTGTGGCTCTGTTGGCTGGAGCTGTAGAATACACTGACTGCACCTCTGCTGAGGGATAAGACCCCCACCCCCCGTAATGAGTGTCCTGGGTATGACATGAATCCATCTGATCATGACAACTGTTGCATTGAGTTATGAATAAAATGTGAATACATTTTTTTAAAAATAAAGATAGATGAAAATTAAGCTTTGGCACACAACATTGGATTATCATTTGAAATAAATAGAATTACTAAATTTTATTTTAAAATTATCTGTAATTATCGATAGTAACTGTAAAAGGAAGTTCTTCAACCTTTGAATTCAAAAGGAAATCTCTGTGCAACATGACTGAAAGTCAAAAATGTGATGTTCTTGACATTCTGTTTGGTCAAATCAATAACAGTAAAATATGTCTTACAGCTATGAAACAAATTCGAAATTTGTGTACAAGGTAAAAATAGTTTGAAAAAAAAACAGTTAGTGAGGACTACAATGACTCGCCTGGTAGACTGGGTTGTGGCTCACAGGCCACTGTTTTACCATTATGTTAGGGTCTCATCAATAGGCCAAATAGAACTATTCAATCATTTACTATACTTGAAACCATTTAACTGCAAATAAATAACTAATATTAAATAGAATTACTAATGTTAGCAATACTTGAAACTGTATTTAAACAAATAAGCTCTAACAACTTGTTTAAAAATAAAGTTCCCGACAAATCACTGACATATATATATATATATATATATATATATATATATATATATATATATTTGTGTATGTGCCTGTGTGTCTATGAACAGGATTTGGTATTAAATAACCCACAAGGGTTGATTTGCCATTAAACCAAATAACCTAACCTTACTTTCCATTCTGTACAGTGTTAATATATTATGAATATACTAATGTTAATATTGGTTCTTGGTGAGTGGAGGCTTAACTAAATATCTCCTATAACTATAACTAAAATATAATGTTTAAACATAAAAAATATTAGTCACTTTGTTTTTAAAAATATGTACACCTGATGACTCTATATCTAATGACTTTTTTTAACCTGAGTAATTGTCACCTTTAATGTCATAAAAGTACACTTAATGATAAGTTTACTTTTAATGATAAATTATGTAAATGATATTATGGCCATATCTCCAAAAACCTCAATCATTCTGGCTTTTGATCTTTCATCTGACCTGAATCTGATTGTACATTGGAGAAACAAATAGTTTGGGGGATTGAATGCATTAAAAACTAAACTACAATCAATTTACCACCTGAATTCCAGTCACATGCATGACATTATGTAGACAGGATCATCCTAAAGGAGTCTTCCTGTCTTGATAGACTCCAGGGTTTTAAATTCACACCTGACCTGAGGTGGAACTCATATATATCTGTTGTTGTAGAAACAGCAAAAATGATGGTCTCTTTCTTTCAAGAAAATTCCTGACATCTATCTTTATAAAAGTCAGATCTAATAAGGACTACCCAAAGTGACTAACTGCTTTCAGTTTTCTTTCTCTGCAAAAAGTTTGTGATGGAAGGTCACCAACTCAGCACTTGAGCAACTATCCAATTTGTTGCTGTAATTATACAGTCAAATTTCTAAGTGCAATCATCTAATTTCTTTTAAAAGATTCAGGTGATCCAGCTCTTCACAGCTTCCTTTGTCAGTAAACTATGAATCACTAGAACTGTTTTTGAAAAGATAGTGAAGTGATTTCTCATTATCTTTTTTATTATAATGGCCATCACCAACACCCTCAGTGTTTAATTATAGCCGATGTGATTGACAGAGACTGTTCAGTAGTTCAATTGCCACTAAGATAAGCCTAGATACTGTGGGAAACTCAAGGGCACACTTTGATCGGCTATAGGAAGTCACGTGACATTTTGAGAGATTTGGTTAGGCTAAAAAATGAGTTGAAGTTCCAGACAGCCAAAGAGAAATTGTGTAATTTGGGGCCTAAGTTATGATGGGCAATGATTTATAAATGAAGGAGTGGCTCCTTTCTTGCACTGACTCAGCAGAACATTACCATAAATTCCTTTTAGGGCCTGTCTAAAAAGATATATAACATCTGAAATAAATGAGGTTTTCTTTAGGAAAAATAAGTCTATTGTTCCTTTACTACAGCAAGTGTCAAGTGACAACTTCTTTTTGAGAGATCTGCAATGATACAACTTCTCCACAGTCTAAATACAGAGTTGTCCTTCACTTAAATTGGTTGCCTACCACCATGGCTAGAAAGTCCAATTAGCCCAATTATTCATAGCTGAAGAAAGCAGTGGATTTATGCCTTTCCTATGAGCAAGAGTATGAAGTGAATGTCCAAAATCCATTTTCATTTTTGACAACCTATATACCACTGTGCCTCCAAGTGCATCAAAATAGTCATAGCTATTTAGCAATGAGAAAAGTCTTTTGCTGAAATGATTAATAACACTCTGTAGAAAATAAAACAGAAAAATTGTTTTGTAAATTATTTCAAGTATTTATTAATGAAATTTCTCATCAGCTTTATTATGTCTCTTACTTTTGTATTCCCAATTGGAGACACAAGGGAAAATTGACAAACTGGATGATCAAATAGTCACATACTAAACCATATATCTATTTGTTTTACTTCTGGCAATTGCATCATGTTTTTCTTATTAGCAAATAGAACATTATCCTAATTTCTATCTGATCATTTTTTTACAAGAGGAATCATCATTATACATTGATTTATTCAAACTATTATTCTCATTTTGATTGTTATATATAGATCTTATAGAAATGACATTGGCTGTGTGCCCTCTGACCCTGTTCAAGAGTTCATTTTTGGCTGATTGAGAATGTTTTGTATAATGCATAATGATAATTCCTCATCTAAAAGAAATAAAAAATAATCAGAGCAGTAGAAACTTTACAAGCTAATAAATATCAATCTCACACTGGATTTATAGGCTCCAAAAATACTCCACCTGTGTCTTCCAAGACAGTAACCTAATGGGCATAAGCAGTGGTTAAAAATGTTACAGTTGCTTAAAGCTTGTGACATGCTGAATGTAATGATTATTATCATAGGAAATGGATTTGGCTACTCAAGTTCAAATCCTGGACAAGGCTGTCTGGATTTTATATAGTCCTAATAACCTTGGAAATGAATGAATCCAACTATTCTCTCTCCAGCTGGGAATAAAATAATTGGACAGACCGTGCTCATTAGCCTTGGTATGACAACCCATCTAGAAAAAGGAAAACTGAATTCAAATTAGTTGTAGTCCACTTAAAAATTGACCGTATGTACATCCTGCCCATAGTAGATGGGTTAAGTAAATACATACTCAGAAGTTTTACTTGCTTTGCTTCTTTGTTTTAATGTCATATCTACCTTCATGGGTTATTTAATGCCAAAGCCATCCTTGAAGAAGAATGGTAGTGATATTACTTAACCCATAGCCGGAGGGTATAAAGGGTTCATACCTTTTTCAAAAGTATTCGTCAGAAAGTAAATGCAATAACCATCTGGAGTTTGAACTTGGATACTACAATTTTGCAGTCCAGCACTTTATCTACTGCACCATGGTGACAGTCCCCTTAGTAGTTGTGAATTCAATCCTTGAATCAGGTGGTGATACACTGGTTTGGAAGCAATAAATAAAAATGGCATTTCAAACATGAAATAATGCAATAATCAAATACAAGATATCCCTTATTAGCCAAAAATGATCTCTTGAAGATGACTAGAGCCCATACATCCAAAACGTTTTTCTATAACAATATCTATTAATAATATATAAGAATAATTTCTTTTATGGTATTCGTCAGTCTCAAGAGACCCAATGGATCTGCATCTGGATCTTAACACAGGCCAAGGCAAGGTTGTATAAAAGACCAGCAATTATTTATGCCTCTGTTGCCAATAAAAAGTACAAGGTTCTATATAATTTGGTATTATTGTCACAACAGGATTGGAAGAACAAGGTAAACACAACATTGAACAGTCTTAGAGACTCTAGCTCCTGGTTTTGAATTCAGGCTTTTTCCTTCTCCTAGACTGGTTGCTCTACCAAGATTAGAGAACCCAGTCTTCCCTATTATTCTATCTATAGCTGAGAGGAAGAACATTTAGTTACATGTCTTTCTCAAAGGCATTAAAACAAAATGAATAGCAAACAGCCCCATTCAAAATTTGAACTCTTTCTGCCAGTCTATTTTTTTTTGACAATAACCATTATGGCACTGATTCTTCCTTGATAATAACAATGGGGATAAATTTATATATAAAGATAATCACCCTAATTATAAAAACTGATTATAATATTATAGGTAGATATTGCTACCAACTTGAGTTGACTCAAGTACTAATATTGACTCCATATATAAAGTTAAGGGTCACTATTCAAAACCTTTAATGTAGAATCCTCCTGTCAGCAAGGCTAAGAATATGTTGACTGTATCCCCAGCTGAGAGGTAAGAGCCCCCAAAAGAATGTTCTGGAAATGACACTAATCAGTTTGAGGCTCTAGTTTTGGAGACCAAGAGAGTGTTGAGTATCCCTTAATTACCATTACTCTGTCACGGAGTTGTACTACTTGTTAGAGTTCTGTTTATGGGTTGAATAGATCTGTTTAAAAATTATTCCTACTCAAAAATTTTATGGGTAGAAAAGATCAGTTTAAAAATTATTTGTACTCAAAATTTTTTGGGTAGAATAGCTCTATCTAAAAATTATCCATGCTCAATAGGACTACATGCAAGAAAAAATCTTTAGCATGAAATAACACCAAACAGGTTGACATGCCATTAAAATCAATCCATCAATCATTTAATGAGGAAATTTTCTGTCTTTTTGATAATTTTGATACAAATGTTTTTTTGAAACTTCAAAAAATAAATGATAATTTCATGAATGAAATAAAGAGTTAAAATTTATAGAATAGGTGATTTTATAATATTCTATGTTTATTTTTTAATTATTTGATTAAAGAGTTTCCTTGGCAGCTAATAAAATCAGTATCTTTATACACTAATCTTCCCTCATAGATTGTTAAATATGACACAAGGTCAGATTAACATAGAGACTCTCCTATATACAGGTCAACTGTGACAGTATTTCCTTCTTCAGGTTACTTCCTTTTAGTTGAAGAAGGTAGGTGATCCCTTGAAGGAATGGATCCCTAAACATCTTCAATATCACATCATATCTTATAAATATGATATGACCTGATATAATTTTGATTATTAACAAATGAATAAATTAAAGAAAACACTCCATAATTAGCTTTAATAGTTATCTCCCTTAAGAAATTATGATTGTGGTAAGCATAAGAGTAGATGTCACTCTATTACTATTTTTTAATATATTTTATATCATATTTTATAAGTCAAATATACTTTTGTTGATGAGAAGATTAAAATAAAATTAGTAAGTAAAGTTGGCAACCATAGTCGAGGGCAACTATAGTTGAGGGTGACTCGAAGGCTCCTTTTTCAATAGCTACTACACTGAGGTGTAGGGGAAGGGCGCCTGGATTGCTCCACTTTATCCTTGATATGTACGTTATAATGATGAGTGTTAAGCAAGGAGGTATCAGGTACAATTCTTTGAGTCTTTGGATTGAACCCAGGTCTCCTGAGTCATTGTCAAACACCCTACCCACTTGATCAATGGACCAGTAAAAATACTAATATCTAAATGATATCTGGTTGTGCTTGTATTCATGAGGTGTGATAAAAAAAAAAGTATCAAGATTATGTCTTTAAATTTCTTTAATCTTAAAATTTTGATGAAGATGCATACGTTTACCTAAAAAAATGATGTCTAGACTTACTGTCTAAGTGTCTAGATGAGTCAGTGTCAATTTTTAAAAAATTAAACCAGTATCTCTACTTTCTGAATTAAATGTTTTTGGCAAAATACACAATTGTGTAAATATACCCAACAATCCTACCTACTTTTTCTTGTTTCCTAAACTGGAAATACATCTCAACAATAAGATTTGAGGACATAAAAAAGAAACAGAAAAGCAGTTTAACACCATATCAAAAGAGAAGTTTTAGTGGTACTTTGACCACTGAAAAACTCACTGGAATAAGTATGTTGAATGAAAATAATATTATTTTGAAGAACATTTACATTTCATTTCCTTGTTCATTTCTGTTTTGGTAAAACAGCTCGAGTTTTGATATTTTTTAAACACACATATATAACTGTAATCCAGCAAAAACAGTACATCAAAGTGAGATTTTTGTAAAAGAAATACACTTAAAATGCACTAACCTTGAAAATAAAGTAATTTACAGTCCAATTTGCGCTAAAATGATAATTTGATAGGATTTGCACTTGTGCTTAATGTAATCAACCAAATTAAGAGATAACTGTGAAATAATAATCAAAACCCTTCATGCCTTCCTAAATATAAGCTTTAATGCCACGGACTGATGTTGCAATGGGAACCCAAAATGTTCTTTGGTTGTCTATTTAGTTACAATTCCGAATAACATTAATATATTATTTGCTTTGTGATCAGCATTTCACTCATCAAGGCAAATTACAACCATAGAAAAAAAAAAAACAATATTTCCAATTATAGAAGCTCTTTCTGCCATTTTCTTTAACCTTATATTTGTGTGAGTCACCCTAGTATAATGGTTTAAGTGCTGGACTGTGGCCTCAATATAAGCAAGTTCAAACTCCAATCACACTATTATGTTCTCTTGCAAAAGATATAAACACTCTTACCCCTCCAGCTATGTGTTAAATAATAGCACTACTGTCCTACAAGGATGGCTCTGATATTAACTCACAAACCATTATATTTGTGTGTATTTTTAAATGATGACAGCAAGTGCATATAATGCTAAGTAGCAATAAGGATTTGTTTATAAGTACTAGAATGCTGTTAGAGAAACATTAGAGTCAAAATGGAAGTATTCCAGTGTAAGAATTTTATGTGTTGTATGATAGCAGCCTGAACTATCAACCACATTTTCTCATAATGCATTAGACTATCTTGTTGATTGTCTAACACTGAATAGTTTAAACTGCAAACATCTAATACTTACATAAATGGTACACAATAATAATTGTCCCAAACCATACAAAATAAAGGCACAATAATTGCTCCAAGAACAAGGTAATGAATAGCAGAAATTACACTTACGTAGTTCTGGTGTAGTGTGAGTTCTCGTAAGGTGATTCGTACACACGTGCTTCTCACATAGCAGTAGGACCCTCTTGGTCAGAAATCAAGAAAACTTGCTTATTAAACTGTCACATGACCAACGGTCAGATGATTGTCGGAAGCGCCACCCATGAATTACAAGAAAGGGAGACAATTACATTTTGTTCCCTACACCAGTTTATATTGCTTGAAATTGTCAGCTGAACTTGGTTGTACAATAAACAACTGTATTTACCCAACTACTCCAGCGTAGGTAGGATGTAAAACAATGTAAATCTTTAATTGAAGTACATCTGGTTTGAACTCAGTTTTCCTTCTACTAGACCAGTTGCCATACAAAAGTTAAAGAGCCTGGACTGTTCTACTATTTTACTCATAGCTGGAGAGAGAATAGTTGGATTCATATCTTTCTTTAGGGGATTAGCAATATATGAAATGCAAACAGCCTCATCCAGGATTTGAACTTGGATTACCAAGTCCATTTCCTACAACAGTAACCATTACACCATGAGTACCTCCCCACCATAGATATTTGTAAGAAAAAGATTCTTTACAATAATTTTAAATTTAATGAGATGATAAATGACAAAATTTTTTCACATAAATTTGATTCAGAATTGCAATAAAAATTTCACATAAAAAGTAGAATATATATAAATTTTAGTTTCATATAAAAATGAAAGTATATATGCAATGTTGATATTTGTGTGCATGGCAAAACAAGAGCATTCAGTGTTACGAATACATAAGTATGTATATGCGAGGAAAATAGAATCGCAGTTAGTTGAAAGCGATTTTTTTTATATATACTAGGCTGAGTCAAAAGTTTTGCAATGTTTTGGAAACATGGGGTTCAATTTGGCAGCTGTGAATGTTTTTGCTGTGGCCATTTTGAAGATGACAAACCACATCGGACCGTAAGATACCAAGTTTGTCAGCTACTCTCTGAGTGTTACTCATTGGATTTGCCTCTGTGGCTTAGAGCATGGCCTCCAAATCCATAGTTTTAGGCCTATCTGACATTGCCTGATTGTCATGGTTCTTTTGTGACAAGCAAAATTTCTTGAATCATCTGATTACTGTGATCAACTGCACCTTTACCTTTCACACCACAGATGTTTTTGGTTGCCTCCATGGTTTTATGGCCCAGTTTGAACTCATATTTCCTGAATTGGGCTACATGGCACATTCATCTATGTAGCTTTTTTTTTTTTTGTGGCACGATGGGGGGGGGCATTCATTTCTGTGGGTGTGGATGAGTGCCAGTCAGAGGATTCCTTTGTCTGCTTTGGTGCAAAACCCACACAAAGGGCTTGTGTGCGAGATTTCCTACAAGACCAGAAGAAGATAAGGAAAGGCAAGGTCCCAGAGCATTCAACAAAAGAGAGGAATTAGTGACAGTCAGGGAAAAGTGACCTTCAGAGAAAGGCAGCGGCTATGTGAAGAGTTGGGACCTGTGGGCCCAGAAGCTAGGTAAGCAAGCACAAGAGGATGAGTCAGCACTCCTGGTAGCTGTGAGGGAGTTTTTGTTTGAGTACACACTCATGACAGACACAGAAGCACAGAATGCTAAAAAAGTGCCAAAAACTTATCTCTTCTTACACTTAGGGCTAACCCAAATCTGTGCTTGTTTGTTCTTCTTTCTTCCACTCTCAGATATATATGTCATGTCTGCTGCATATTTGTAAAACATATGAAATACCTCTGGCTGGAGATGAGAGAAACCACTAGATTATCGAATGGCCATGAGCTGGTTTAAAAAGTTGAGATAGTGGAGGTTGGCCAGTGGGCATATTGTCACAGTTTGTTTGTTTGGGTTTTATGGCATATCAACCTTTGTAGGTTATTTAACACCAAATCCATTTTTATGCAAATAGTTCTTTTTCAAACAATTCAGTTTAGCATGAGTACACAGTCTAATTTTCAAAAACATTTCTATTTCAAGCTATTCAGTTTATTCAAACAGTTCTAATTCAGCTAATTCAGTTTAGTATAAATACTGATTTTGTTTACACACACTTAAATGTCAAAGCAGTTCTATATTAAACAATTCAGTTTAGTGTAAGTACAGTTTCAATGTTAAAAACAGTTCCATTTTAAACAATTCAGTTTAGAATAAGAATGCAGTTTAGTTCTATTTAACCCATAGATAGGGCCCTATCAGGTGCTACCATTCTGGGTCAGAGTGGACCTGGGATCAATGGCAATGAAGTGGTGCTCCACATTCCCCAAAGCTCCAGCATCACTGGAACTTCACCATCAGATTGTTTTGTGTCATATCCAGGACTCTCATTGGTGGGGTCTTACTCCTCTGCAGAGATGCAGTCAGTGTATTCTACAGCCCCAGTCGACTGGGCAACTGTGTAGCTTTCAAATCCCACACAGAGTGAAGCAATGCACAATATGTCAGCACACCAACAACCATGATACTACAAACCACAGCCTATAGCTTCCATGACTTGAACTGTTTTGGACATTTGGCATACTGTAAACTAGCACATACTAAAATATGGGAAAACTTTTAAATTATCCTAGTAATAATCAGCTACACAATTCAATGTAAACTTTAAAGGTGTCATTTGAGGAAGGGCTGAGAAAAATATCTACTCTAAGTAGATATTTTGTAATTCTTTGTACTAATGCAAGAAAAAAAGATAAAGATAATTAATTGGGTAAATTGAAAATATTCTGTGTTGTTTCTCACGAGAAAACCAACTGATTGCTGATTGTTGGAATTATTTGCAGTTGTTTAGAAGAATTAGTTTGGTCAAATAGAATCCAAAATTGTTGAAAAATATGTTTATATCATCACTCGAATTGTCTAAAAATATATATAGATACATTTGTTATCTGTATTTTTATTGGTTAGAAACTAGTGGTGATTAAGTTACAGTTTTGTTGGAATTTGGCTTCTCTTTTATTTTGAACTCACTGACCTTTTTTGAATTTGGTGTTTGCTGTAAAAAGATTCCTAATTGATAAAAAAAGAGGAAAAATTTATGAATTTAGATTCATTCCTTTGGTGATCCTCTTTTTGCACAAAAATAGTTTTCAACTGTACTGTCTGTTACACATCAATGAAAATCAACTACACTTTTCTAATACTATAACATGCAACAATTTTGTAATTTTAAAATCATTTATTCTTTTATAGATTTCCTGGAATATTGCTTTGCTCAAGATATACAGTACTGCTCATAAGTATTTGAATAAAGACATTTTGCCTTTAATCATTTGGTTTTGACAACATTATACAAGAACCAAATTTTATTACAATCTACATAAAATATCATCAATTTAGTTATTTTGTGGTTTTGAATACTAGATTTCTGAAAAAAAGGTTTTTTTTAAATAAAATTATACAAAAAAAATGTTAGTATTTTGTTTGGAATCAATCAAGGAGATTAAAAAGGCCAACTCACACTTTTTTTTTAATTGTTGCTAAACTAGTTTGTTGATTTTGATCTGTCTGATCACTAGTCCCCACAATCTTAGGCTATAAAACACTGATTTATTGCTTGTTCAAATATATATGAGCATGACTTTCAATAGCCATTATGAGAAGTAATCAAATGAAGATATCACTTAGGAATGATCCAAAGTTATATTTCATCTGAAATAACCAACATACTTCAAATTAAGTAGTGAAAATCATTTGCCTCAATTGGTTGTATTAATCATTATAATGGATAACTTTCACATCAATGAAAAAATCATACAGGATTATATTTAAAGGATCTGTTTTCTAAGCAGTTTATGACAAAATGAAAAATAGATACTTTGTAACAACATGGAATTCAAGGGACCATGGAATAAGCAAAATGAACCTCTATTAACCATACCGAATTCCTTTACTCTGAGCTATTCAAGGAAGTACTGCTTTTAATTAAACAACAAATTAAAGGCAGAAATTAATAAAATGTGTCCAAAATATATTTTATTGACATTTGATAAACTGAAAAATTTTCTAAATTACCCAATAGCTTCACAGATTATCACTAATAAAGTTAGTTCAGTCCTCACAAGGTAACTACTATTGTAGCCTTGCGTCAAGCTATCTATCAATATTACTAAAATTCTTTGTGTATGTGTATGTATGACATTAACAAAGCACATTTAAAATAAACAATTCAAAGTGGAAAGACATTGATAAAGATGGTATATTTGGTGAGCAATACCCAAGGATATTGATGGCTAAAAAGTTTGGATATTCTTATGTGAAGGCTAATGACACCTCGTGAGAAGGAGACTCTGGAAAATCAGCAGTTGATATAGCTATCAATCATCTTGCAGTATTTGTCATTGGATTCCACCTGTAGATACCTAGAGGGTTGTATGCATGTAGCACAAACATATGAACTGCAATTGTTCTGTACAGATATCTCTGCAAAGTCCTGTAACAATGGTCAAGCTGAAAAGTCACCAACATGCACACAGTCATGCACTAATCAATGAAGAGATGACAATTTTCTAACAAGGAGCAATTACTATACATGTATGCGACCATAATCCAGCAGAACACCACATCATAGCAAGGCCTTTATTAATAGAAGTATCAATATTGTTGTAACCAAGGATATTTTCTTGACAAGAAAGTCAAACTCATTCAATGAAATACATAAATAAAGACTAAACAAGGTTAACCCTACACCCTAAGCTATTCTTGCTTACAGTAATTCATTAATGTTATTGAAGAACTGTGCATTTGATTCTATTTGTTATATTTCTCGGTACAAAAAGGTAATAAACCTATTTATTAACCTTTTCCAGATTTAATGTTGTTTATTGATAAAATGGACCATTGGCCAAATGAGGAGACTGGGGTTCAATCCCAGGTCAAGTCATGCCAAAGACTCAAAAAATGATACTTGATGCCACCTTGCTTAGCACTCAGCATTATAGGGTAAGGATCAAGAGTAAAGTGGAGCAATTCAGGGAAGGAGTAGCACCCTCCCCTACACTTTGGTGTAGTAGCTAATGAAAAGGGAGCCTTTAGGTCACCCCTGACTAAGGTCGCCAACTTTACTTTACTTTTTTATTGATAAACTCAGCCACAACATTTTGGTGGTGAGGATACACAACAAATATGTGGTGCCTTCAATAAGTTTCCAGACTTTTTTTGTACAGGCATTTAGAATTGTTGTAGACTCTTGACAATTCAGTATCTTATTGCTATACATCCTATGAGATGACTGACCAATTTTTATGATTTCAGCTTCAAATCCACAGCTACAGCAGCAATTGGAATACACCCTACTAAAGCCTGATTATCACTGCTGGTGAATTTCAAAAATGCAATATGGACGTGAGGACACTTTAGAAGAACGATATGCAATAAAATTCTGCTTTAAACTTGCAAAAAATGCCACAGAAATGTATGGAAAGCTTCAGAATGCTTTTTGACCATCTTGAGTGGCATAAGAGATTCAAGAAAGCCAGGGAGTCTGTGAGGGAGGATGAGAGGTGTGGGAGGAGTAAGGAAGTCAATACACCAGAGTTGATTGGCCAAAGGGTTAGGGTTAGGGTTACTATGTTGAGGTTTTAAGGGAGTTCAGGAAGAGATTCTGTCGGAAGAGGACAGCACTCTTCAAATCGGCTCAGTGGCATTTCCACCAGGATAATGCACCAGTCCATAACTCCATCCTTGTCACGGACTATTTGACCAAGATGGGCATCAAAACAGTTGCTCACCCTCCCTATAGTCCAGGCCTTGCTCCCTGTGACTTTTGGTTATTCCCTAAGCTCAGAGGCTGTCATTATGAGATAATTGAGGAGATGAAAGAGGCTTTGATGAAGGTCATTGACACGCTCACACAAGAGGACTTCCATGGGGCCTTCCATAAGTTGTTGGAACAGTACAACAAGTGCCTTGCAGCCGGAGTTGATTACTTCGAAGGAGACTAGAGTTTCATGTGTGTCTTATCAATAAAAGTGCCCATATGAAAAAAGTCTGGAAACTTATTTAATGATCCTCATATCATCTTTGATCATTGTTTCAATGGGAATTTAGAAGATTTACAAATGATGGAATGAAAAAACTCAATTCTTTTCTGTTATTGTTTTTTTAATTCTATCAAGACAAAAGTATCTTTAAAAGCAGATAGAATCTTTCTGAATTTTACAAAACTAGCTGAAAACCCACCCATCAGGAAAGATTTTAAACTAACCATAAATGTATCCATTCTGCTTTTTACTGCTGTAATAAACCCATTAAACTGAATTTTATTTTAGGAGAACTTATAAGTTATAAAAAGAACTTGTTGAGAAGTTAATGTTTACAACCCCTGGTGGCCATTGCTTGTATAACAAATGTAAACACAATTTTTTAAAGTTTTGATTTCTGTTAGATGTTCATTTTATCAAAATTAAATAAAAAGATAAAGATTTAACTTACCTGATGAAGACAAAATAAGACTCTAGTTTAGCATTAAATTTCAATTATATTTCAAACCTTTTGCTAAAAACATGTTCTAGGGACCCATTTAGAAGAAAATTTGGGGACCATAGCTCTGGCCATCTTCATACTATGACAGACGGACAAAAAAGATGTTTGATGAACAAGCAAGATAAACTTATGTGTAGAACCTCAGGTGTATAAAATCATTGAAGTACCAAGAGGATTGTTTGTTTTACAAAGAAGTACAAAAGATTGCATGAAAAAAGGCAAAGATATTTTGAAAACCTGTTCTTCAATATTTACCTATTTGCAACATATTTTTAAAATCTAATTTCCACAGTTCAAACTTTATGTCTGTAAATGTTTCTGCATTTTTTTTTATCAATTAATATTGCTGAGTGAATAAAATTTTGCTTTACTTACAACCTGCACTGGAACTGCTGTTGTTTGTATCAATGCAATAATTGATCTTCTGAATGAAACTATTATTTACAATCATTTAGTTTTGAGATCAGGATAACTGAACCCAAACATTGGTCTGCTTTAATGCTTATATAGACTTATAATTTCCAACATAGTGAATCATCTACTTTACAGTATTACTTATAAATAAGTAAACCCCTTGTAATTTTGTGTCCAGAGTATGATACTAAACTGAATGTAATGATGAAGCTCTGATTCTGAGGATCTGGGGAGTGTACCTTACTTCTTCATAGTCATTACTCTCATGTCCACTCTCAAGTGGAATGGTCTTACCTGTTAGGATCCCATCTATAGAACAACTAGATCTTTTCAAAAATTATTTGTAATCAACAGGATCACATGCAACAAAAAAATAACACCTCTTAAGAAACAACAACACAAAAATGTAAAAGTAACCTCTTGGCATAAAATTACTCTAGATGAGGTGACATGCCATTAAAATCAATTAATCACTCAAACCTAGTAATTTCTAATAAAAATTTGATTTTCTTCAAAGCTGAAGATACCAGGATTTAATTAGTTCTTGTGGAACATTATATAATCAAAACAGATATCATTAGGTATTATTTATTACCAAACTCTACAGCATTAAAACTGTAACCAAAAGAGAATGTGATACAATCCTTAGCAAAATTCTCTATAATAAGTATATTTCTAGGTCAAACTTGATTTTTTAGGAGAATATCGTACTTATATAAATAACACTCACAAGAAAATATTAGGTACATTCAAATGTTCCCAATGTACTTTTTATCAAAATTAACAGGTAGTTTTCAACTGCATATTCAGTCTTTTGTTTAAAAAATAGGGAGCTGAAAACTTTTACACACACACCTAATATTTTCTTCATTTTTTTTTTTCCTATTTAGTACATATTTTAAAAATCTTTGTCTTCATTTTTATTTTTTATTTTTAATTAAGCGAACAAAATAGATGTGATTAATTTTCTGAAGTTCCTACTCCAAAAGGTTTAAATAGATAAATAAAGTGGTTACCATATTATCTGTTTTCACTATTATAAGACATTTTACCATTGGTCGATTCTACTGTGTTCTACTTTTTTTTCTATTTATATATCTTTTTTCTTTTGTCACCAATTACTGACAATCCCTGTTTACCCATAACTAATAGTTATGTTTACTATCTTTAAGATTGATCAGTTAAACTTAGTTCTTTTCATTTCTTTTTCTCTCTTATGTTTTTATGTCTTCTCTGTTTTTGTCTCTAACATTTCATGACTCTACATGCATGTTAAGTGGCACTTGTGACATAATAGCTATTGTCATAGGAAATGGAATAAGTGACCTGAGTTCAAATCCTGGTTGAGATGGTTTGCATTTCACCTTGAGAAAGTCATTAATCCATCTCTTCTACACACTAGCTATAGATAAATAATAGGGCAAATAGGATTCATTAGCCTTAGTAAGGCAAATGGTCTGACGGAAGGAAAACTCAATATTCAAACCAGCTGTACTCTGCTTAAAGAAAATTGACCTCCTGTCTTATCTTTGGTAAATACATTTATACAAATATACATATTAATTCTGGAGGTGTTTGCAGTGTAATGGTCATTATCATAGGAAATGGACATGTCAATCCAAGTTCAGATCCTGAATGAGGCTGTTTGCATTTCACATAGCGCTAATGCCCTTGGGAAAAGTGTGAATCCAGTTATTCTCCTTTCAGCTAAACATAAATAGTTGGGCAGATTGGACTCTTTAATCTTGGTATGGCAAATGATTTAGGAGAAGGAAAACTTTGAATTCAAACCTGTTAAACTCTGCTTAAAAATTGACCTTGTGTTACATCTTGCTTCTGTGAAGGGGTCCGTAAATACATGCATCTTAACTCGAATAGATACTTATACATTGCATTTCACTATAACCTGGCCTTTGGCCAATTGAGTAGAGTGTTGGTCAATGGTCCAGGAGACCGGGGTTCAATCCCAGGTAGAGTCATACCAAAGACTTAAAAAAAATGGTACTTGATGCCACCTTGTTTAACACTCAGCATTATAAGGTAAGGATCAAGGGTAAAGTGGAGCAATCCAGGGAAAGGATTGGCGCCCTCAACTACACCTCGGTGTAGTAGCTTTTGAAAAAGGGAGCCTTTAGGTCATCCTTGACAAAATTCGCCAACTTTACTTTTTTTAATAGATAAGAACCCATGTTTGATTATTGATTGTTCATGAGCTTATTATGGAACAACTGAAGCAGACTGTGTCCAATTTGAATTTATATATAAGTAAAACCAGGCCTTTGGCCGAATGAGTTGAATGTTTGGCAACGGTCAAGGAGACCAGGGTTCAATCCCAGGTCGAGTCATGCCAAAAACTCAAAAAATGGTACTTGATACTGCCTTGCTTAACACTCAGCATCATAAGGTAAGGGTAAATTGGAACAATCCAGGGAATGGAGTAGCACCCTCCCCTTACACCTCGATATAGTAGCTATTGAAAAGGGAGCCTTTGGGTCGCCAACTTATATAAATAAATGATAAAATGAAACAAGGATTCTTCCAAGCTGTAACTGTGTCTGTACTACTGTATGGTTGCATTACTTGAACTTTAACAAAATGTCTGGAGAAAAAGCTAGATGAGAACTATACAAGAATGCTGCATGCTGTTCTGAACAAATCCTGGAAGCAGCACCCTGCAAAATAGCAACTGTGTGGTCACTTCTCATCTCACAAACTATCCAAGTAAGATGAGCAAGACATGTTTGGCACTGCTGGAGAAATAAGGACAAACTCAATAATGTTCTCCTATGGAATCATATATTGCATATAGACACACCAGTATTGGCCAACCAGCAAAAACTTATGTTCATCAGCTTTGTGCTGACACTTGGTGTCATCTAGAAGACTTACCTAGAGCAATGGCCGATAGGGAAAGTTAGTGAGAGAGAGAGAGAGTCAAAGGAATCTGTGCTGTTAGTATGCCATCATCATCATCATCATCATGATCTAAACCACACAAAATCAGCCTAATCATTCTTTTAATATCACAGATCAGTTCCAACTGAATAGTTTGTTGGTTGATTCTCAATAGATGCCGCATACTTGCTACTTTGTGCCAAATCTAACTTACTCTTGCCTTTTGGGGGCATCTTACATAGTGCGTTGGTTAATAAAGTAGGCTGACAAACCATTGTTAATGGATATTTATTTATCTTTATTTTTTTAATAGTTTCTAGCTGTCACAGAATTAAAGTATTTTTCAGCTTCTTAATTTTTAATGCAATCAAAATTAAGAAGCAGAAAAATCCAAGCTAAAATTAATAATGATAATTATTACTAATGAGTTCTGTTCTCACTAAGTGCCCTATGCCTCTAGCCTTATGTCACAACTGACTAAGCTTAGTGAATAGATATTTATATATAAACTAACTAATTGATTTATTTACAAAAAAAAAGAAACAATTCATTTAAATTCAAAGTGACATTTTAATTTTAATTCAATTCATTTAATACTATTGGAAAACATATCACTGACTTTGTATGACTCATATTTGTGTGATGTCAGCTGACTTTAAATTGGGACCAGTCTATTTTAGTTGTACTCTTAAACAGCTTCGGATCAATTTTAGAAGTGAAAGTTTGTTTTATGAATGTATTTTGGGAAGATTGAAAGTGATGAATAAGCTAGTGAATTCCCAGCTATCAGTCAAATCTGACGCATTTGTAAGATGACAGACTGCTGAAAAGATATTATTTAATTATGATATTTACAATAGTTTTTGGTCAACAAAATTATAAAAAACCATGCTGTATCCTCCCCCAAAACTTTCCATAAGCCTTGTCATTAATAAGACAGCCCATTTTAGTAAAATGAATATTGACCATTACTGTTGCCCTCTCCACCTGTTACAGACAAAAGAAAGGGTGTAGGATTGCTACCAAGAGAAACAGTGTCTTCCAGATATCTATTATCTGGCTTTGTTTGAGAAAAAAGGAAGTTATTATTAGTCAGTATCACATGTCAAAGGAAATGTGCTGCATTGACATAATTAGTGAGAAGTTTTTTGCTGAAGGTTCATAATTTGACTCTGATAAGTTACTTCCCTCATTTGTGATAGGAAGAAGAGATAAATAGAAAATATCCTATATAAGGTTATTTGCCTATTATTTTTTGGGTCAAATGACATTATATATATATATATATATATATATATATATATATACACACAGGTATAATAAAAAAGTATGGAGACTGAATCTTAGATTTTTTTAAATTTTAAAATCAAAAACTTGAGCACAACAACAATTTATATAATAAAGTGACCATGTCATTGACCATTTGAAAAAAAAAAATTATGAAGTCCATCTCAATGCTTTTTGAACAGCAGTTTTTGGCAAAACACAAGATTGTGCAAGTGCATCACCCTCTATACTGACCAGGCTTAGCACTGTGTGATTTTTCTCCTTTTCTAATTTATCTCAAGTGTAAGAAAATGAAAAGATTATTTCAATTTCTAAAAATGTTAAGATCCTGTTGTAGTTACAATTAATCAGAACTACATCTAAATAAACTTTTCTGTTATTTTAACTGGTACAAAGATCTGGTGGAAAAGTTCATTGGCTGACCAAGATACTCTCATGAAATGTAACCAAATGAGTTTTATTTTTTAACATAGTCCTTCTTGCAGTTCACTTATTTCCTTGGTGTTGTAGTGCTTGGGTCTCATTGGTCAAAAAATTCATTGACAGCAGATATGATGTCATCATATGAACTTTTAAGCCTATGAACTTTTCAACTCACTCTTGTCCTGTATGTCAAGGTTGAATATAGTTGATAGTGTATATTGATCCAGAAGAGTAAGACTCACCCCCACAAAAAAGAAATCTGATAGTGAGGTTCCAATTCTGAAAATTTGGGGAGCATTGAGCACCCTTCTATTTCCATTACTCCCAGGTCTGCTCACATTTGGTGGGGTAGTACCTGTTATGATACCACCTAGGGGTCAAATAGATCTGTTTAAAACTTATTTGTATTGAAAACAACAACACAAAAACTGTAAATGTGAACTTACAATGAATGCAAATCCCTAACTTCTTTGCCAAAAATAACCTTAAACGGGTTTACATGCCATTAAAATCAATCAATCAATCAATCTACTCATATTCATATAGAAAAACAATCATGTTCATTTTTATATTAATGATAGCCTCTTAACTTGCACCTAAATTCATTTCAAGATAAATTTAACAAGATACACTTGAATATTGAACAGAAAGATACCATTCTATTATTAGTGAATTAAACAAAATTAATAGAATAGTTATTTCAGGAATATTGATATGAAAATCAGTTTTGCATTGTAATTACCATAATATACATTTGGCCAATCAGTGCATGATCAGCATACTCTACACATTGACTATATAAAGACAGAATTTTTAGGAAAAACTTCATTAATCAGGAGTAATTAGAAATGGTAATATCTCTTTAAATCTGATTATTCAAACTTCGAAAAACATTTTTACTAATTTAACTTGTAGACAAAAAATTTTCAATCATTATTATTGTTAATTTGGACTTGTATTTTCTTTTGTAATGAAAGAAACCCCTCTTCCATGAACAGGATGTCACACAAGGTCAGTTTTTAAGCAGAGTACGACTGGTTTGAATACAGTTTTTCATCTCCTAGACTGGTCACCATACCAAAGTTAAAGAGCACAATCTGCTGTACTATTTATACATAATTGGAGGGAGATTAGTTAGATTTATTCCTTGCCCAAGGGTATTAGTGCAATGTGAAATACAAACAACCATGTTCAGGATTTGGAGCTTGGATTTCCAATTCCATTTACCACAACAATAATCATTATGCATAACCACCTCCTTTCATGATGAAAAAAAAAGTATCAGTCAAAAATAATAAGAATTATGAGTGATAACACTTCATCAAAAAATTAGATAGATAAAAAGACATGCTATGAGTTCTACAACAATAAGAACTATATCAACAAACATGACACAGAGAAAAATCAAGAAACTGAATAAGGGGTGAGATTATAGATTTGATTTAATCTTCTCTGAACCCAGTGGCTCCTTATTGCCCAGTTGGTTGAGCCACTGGTTTATTTAACTGACTTCTCTTAAGCAAAAGGATGTTAGTTCAAATCTCATGGACGGCTTATCTATTATTTCTATTTTGCACTGTCATGAAGTGATGACCCAAGTGAGTTGTGATGTAAAACAACTGAACATTAAAGGATGAAAGAAGAACAAGTTAAAAACTAATAATAATTATAATGCTTCAAAAAACTTACCTAACTTGCTAAACAATGCTGAGTTAACAAAGGTAATTGCTTGAATCCAAGTTCACAATGACAGAGAAAGTTTTATCTGCTGTTATTTTTAATGCTATGAAACTTATACATTAACTAATGGACATTGATGGGAAAACATAAAAAATAATCTTTCTTGAGCCAAATTTACTACTATAAAATTTCAATCAACTTATGGTTGATTGATCAAGTGATTTTAACAGCATGTGAACCTGTCTAGGGTTATTTTATGATGAGAGATTAGAGAATTGCTTTCACTGTATGTTCATATTTACATTTTTGTGTAGATGATACTTAAAGGTTTGTTTTTTTGTTGGGGTTGGGGTTGGCACATGGTCCAATCAAATACAAATAATTTTCAAATTGATCTATCTGACCCATGAGTACTACTGCTACAGGTTGTAGTAATAACACAGACTATTTCTCTAGGCACAAGATTACAACCCCTTGGCATAGGAATGCATACACACACTCTGCTGATTTAGAATAAATATGCCTTAACTAAAGCATGCATGCCTTATGTTGTCTTTTAAACCTATAAAGCCTAATAATTAATACTAACACCACAACAACAATATATTACATGGTGGCAGCCGGGATTATAAAAAAAAAAGATATTTAAAGGCTTAAAAAACGAAAACAACATTTAAAGGTTTAAAAAATGAAAAGGCTCGACCACCCCCCGAAAATCCAAGTATAAAGAGACAAACGGAAGTCACTTCTGGACAAAAAGCCCAACAAACCAACTCGGAAAAAAAGCAACAAAACGTTGTCTTTTTACAGAATTTCAAGAAAAAACCTATCAGGTAAATAATTCAAACTCTTTTTAATTATTGCCACATGCGTCGTTTTTTTATGTGATACCTCCATCTTGAATTTGCATATTTTTGTAAACACGTTCAACGTAGAACATTTATAATGGCTAATAATGATATCCCTTATATGGACTGGCAATTCTCAAATCTAGCTGAAACATTTAAACTGTTTAAACAATGGTTGGAGTTGTATTTTATTGTCAATAAAATAAAAATAGAACAACAAGTAAACTACATACTATTGAGGGTTGGGAATGAAAGTTTAAAAAAATACAACACATGGTTATTAATGGAGGAAGAAAAATGTATTCTTGAAATTATTTTTAATAAGTTCATTGAACAATTCAAATGTAAAGAAAATTTCAGAATAAACCATTTGAAATTAATGACTTATAAACAGGAAGCTGAGGAATCGTTAGACGACTTTATCAACAGATGCAGGCAAATGACTCAGAGATGTTCGTTAACAGAACATGAGCAACAGCAACGGATAATAGAACTTACTATCACCAGCACTCCCATTGCAGACTTCCAAAAGGAGTTACTAAGTAAAGACAAAACTCTAACCCTGGAAGAAACTGTTAGTATTGGAAAAACATATGAAGGTTCCAACATTCACATTAAACAACTGAGGGCTATGATGAATAATAATAATGTGGATAATACTAATATACAAGCCATAATAACACCAACATGTTCTACGATGTCAAATAATTGTCTCAAATGTGGTAAAAGCCATGCTTTTCACCATGAAGCTTATCCAGCATTTGGATCAAAATGCAACACATGTGGTAAAGCAAACCACTGGGCACCAGTATGTTTGTCAAACGGAACAAATCCAAAACAAAGGCCGAGGTCACAAGCAGAGAACACAAAAAACCAAAATTTCATTATCAACCACAATATAGGAGAAAACAGTACGTGAAAACTGATGCAGTATAAAACAACAACAAAGAAGATGAGGAACAAATGGAAAGCCTGACGTTCAATTGTATTAATATGACTGAAAGAGATGAAGCTTTCATACTCATTAACATTAAATTGCCAAATCAAAATGGCATCCACTAGTTGTGTCTGAAGATCGACACTGGGGCACAAGAGAACACCCTACCAGTTTCTACATTTCGTAGAATGTTCCAAGAAAAATTGGATGCAGATGGTTTCCCAAACATAAAAAACACCTTCTACATTGTGGATGTACAAGGGCCAGCAGTACTATGGCTACCATCGCTGGAACAGCTCAAACTAATTACCCTTCACTGCACAGTCAAGAAAGAAGATGTGTTCCAAACTCCTGCAGCAATATGGATAAATGCAACCAAAGACCTGATGCAGATGTATCCTGATCAGTTCGACAAAATTGGCTCCATGTCAGGTGCAGTCAGACTATCGGTCAACAAAAACATACATTCACATATTGACGCACCTAGAAAAACCCCAATTGCACATAAAGACTATATAAAACAGAAGCTTGATAACATGGTAAAAAATAAGATAATAAGAAAGGTGACTGAACCAACAGACTGGGTTTCAAGTCTAACATAATTGCATAAAAAAGATGGGAGTTTGAGAATTTTCCTAGACCCAAGATACCTTAATACAGCACTCAAAAGACCACACCATGCAACACCGAACATAGATGAGATAACACATCATTTTACAGGCACCAAGATATTCTCTAAACTTGACACCAAAGCTGGTTATTGGTCTATACATCTCGACACTGAACTGCAATTGTTAACAATGTTCCAATCCCCTTATGGCAGGTACTGCTTTCAGCAGTTACCATTCGGATTGAGTGTGTCAGAAGACATCTTCCAAATGAAGATGGATCAAATACCTGAGCAAGTTAATGGCACTATAGGAATCACTGATGACATTGTTGTCTATGCTAAATCAGAAGAACACGATAAGATTCTACACAGGCTCATGCAAATAGCTGCCGAAAATGGTCTTGTGTTTAATTCAACAAAATCAAATCAAAATCTTTCTTTGGAATGATATATAGTGAAAATGGTGTCAGCCCTGACCCAGAAAAGCTCAAAGACCTGCAAAACTTGCTGTACCCAACATGCAAAAAAGAGCTATAAGAATTCTTTGGTCTTATCACATACATATCACCGTTTATTCCTAACCTGGCTGACAAGGCACATACTTTACAAGGACTGTTGAAGAAAGATACAACCTTTTTGCGGGAAGAACACCACAAGGAATGTTTTGAGAAACTCAAAACAGTAATCAGTCAAGACTCAACGTTAACATACTTTAACACAACTGAAATACCAGTATTACAAACTGATGCAAGCCTGAAAGGACTTGGAGTTGCCCTAATACAAAGCAAAAAACCTATCACATATGCATCAAAGTCTCTAACAGATGCAGAAAAACAGTATGCATGCATAGAAAGGGAACTTCTTGCAATTGTATTTGGTGTCCAAAGATTTCACATATATCTATATGGACGTCAATTCAAAGTACTCACTGTCCATAAGCCACTTCTCATGATACTACAAAAGCCACTTACCAGTGCACCCTCTAGATTACAGCAAATGATAATTAAGCTACAGGGATACCAGATACAAATTGAGTACATTCCAGGACAGGAAATGACTCAAGCTGCTACTCTAAACCATCCCCCTAGCACTGAAAATACTGATACAATCATCCTAGACATTAGAGTTGATTTTAGAGTCAGATTCAGGAGTGAATGCCTGAATGAGATAAGAAAAGAAACCAAGGCTGATCCAGTACTTGATCAACTACAAGGAATATTAACAGCAGGATGGCCAGACTCAATTAAGGATTTACCACTGGTAATACAGTCATACTGGTCATACAGAGATGAACTATTCGTCAAAGATGGTATCATCATGAAGGGATCAAGAATTATTATTCCTGAAACCCAACAAAAAATCATCTTGGACCAACTACATTAAAGTCATCAAGGTGTTGAAAAAACACGTCTTCAAGCCAGAGATGCTGTATACTGTGAGCAAATTAATGCAGATATCGAGAACATGATCAAGAATTGTTCAATATGCCAAGAAAACCTTCCGGCAAAACCAAAGGAAACTTTACAGCCACATGACATCCCCCAGCAGAACATGGGAAGTTGTCGGCACAGATTTGTTTAACTGCAATAATCATGAATATCTGATAATTGCTGATTATTACAGTAAATTTCCAATTATACGGAAAATTAATGGCCTGACAACAAGCAATATGGTCATATCAACAATGAAGCAAGTATTCTCTGAACATGGTATTCCCAACAGAGTTGTTAGTGACAATGGACCACAGTACTCCAGTGAAGCATTCAAATAAATTGCCCAACAATGGCAATTTGATCACATCACATCATCACCAAAGTTCCCAAAATCAAATGGTTTTATCGAAAGACAAATCCAAACAATTAAAAGAGCTCTAATTAAGGCTAAGCAAGCAGGAAGAGATCCTAACTTAGCAATGCTGTGTTTGCAAACAGCACCAATCAACCACAACCTTCCAAGTCCAGCTGAACTCTTAAACAATTGCATTTTAAGATCAAACTTAATTGCCAAAGTTTTAACCCCAAGATTTTCCAACACTGACCATATCTGTGAAGAAATGAAACACAGACAGGATATTCAGAAAATGTATTATGATAGAACAGCTCATGATCTACCACCACTTGTCCCTGGGCAAGATGTACATATATTGGATAACCAAACTAGGAAATGGAAACCAGCAACAATCACAAGTAGATGTGCAGAACCCAGATCATACATCTTTCAACTCCCAGATGGATCATCAAAAAGACAAAACAGAGTCCAAATAAGAGTAGCAGAAACATCCAGCCATAAACAGGTTCATTTTAATGACCACATCACTTCATTGCAAAAAGGACTCATAAATACAAACACATCTCACACCAGAGAAGTATAAAACAACCAACATCCAACAACAAGAAGTGGCTGTAAAATGCACAGGCCAAAAAGATATAAAACAAATAAACAAGGAATATAGCAACATCCTTCTTTTCCATTAGTAAGGGGGATGTAATAATAACACAGACTATTTCTCTATGCACAAGATTACAACCCCCTTGGCATAGGAATACGTACACACACACTGCTGATTTAGAATAAATACGCCTTAACTAAAGCACGCATGCCTTATGTTGTCTTTTAAACCTATAAAGCCTAATAATAAATACTAACACCAACAGTAACAATATATTACACAGGTCAGAGTGGACTAGAAAATAATGGCAATAAAGAGGAACTCTATGCTCTCCAGATCTTAAGAACTGGAACTTAACCATCATATGCAATTTCATGTCATACTCAGAAGATCTCTTTTTTGGTTGGTCTTACCACTCTACAAGGGATACAGTTACCTTATTCTAGTCAGTCAACTCAAATTAGTTTATTACTTATGAGTATAGATAACTAAAATTCTCAGTTATATATATACATGTGTGTGTGTGTGTGCAGTTAGGCAGCAGTCATTCATTTAAGCATGTTTCATTAAATAATAAAGACAAATTTTGTCTGTATAATTTATTTAAGATCCTTTCAAGTTTTTTTATAAGTGTCTTAGTTTCTGGTTGAAATTAGTAAATGAATTTCCCAAAATTGTCCCAAGTGCTTTTGGACCCTCCATCATCAAGGGTTACTTACTTGTGTGAGGTGTGTTTGTTTTTAAAAAGTTTTGAAAGTTTTTGAAAGTTTATACCATAACAAAAGTATGGGAACGCAGAGTTGGATAAAACAGGGTAACTGATGTATTTATAAAAGGGAATGCTATTTCAAAAAGGGAACGCTATCAACGGAAATAGAATACAATAGGAATACAATAGGAATACGGGATAAAAAAATACTAAAAGCATTTCAAAATATTGTTGCTATTTTCAAAATTAATTCTATTGATTTTAGTTTTTTTTTGTTTTTATATGTAGGGCTTCTAGGATTTGTAGTCATGGCTTATCAATTTTGCAAGGTTGATACACCATAAAACCCAAACAACCAACCAAGCATTATCAATTTTGTATGCGATTATAATGGTGTTTTTAACTTGAATTTTTCGAAACTTGGATTTAGGAATAGAATGGTTCTTAAGATGAAAGGCAATAGAACTGGAGTTGTTAAGGTGCATTGGAAAGAGTTGTAGTGGTAAGACCAACATACGCACTTTCAAAGCTTTTTTAAAAACAATCACACCTCACATAAGTAAGCAACCCTTGATGATGGCCTATGAAGGGTCCGAAAGCACTCAGGACAATTTTGGGAAATTCATCTACCAAATTCCACCAGAAATTAAGACACTTATCAGAAAACTTGAAAGGATCTCAAATAAATTATACTGGCAAAATTTGTTGTTATTATTTAACAAGACATATGTATATATATATATATATATATGTGTGTGTGTGTGTGTGTGTGTATGTGTATGTATGTGTGTGTGTGTGTGTGTGTGTGTAACTGCAACCCAAGAAAAATAGCATATTATAGCTAGATTTTATAAGAGCAATGCACTTACAATGTTCTAACTTTAAGAATAAATCAATTTCCTGTCCAATCAGCAGCTGAAGGATGATTTTGTGGGGTCTACACTTTCACTAACCATTACTTTTTTTTTGTCTACAGTATCACTCATACATAAGTATGCTTCTAACAATTTTTATAAAGTTAATTTTCTTCTAAACATAGAAGGATTTTATTATTCCTAGTGGAACACAATACAATCAAAACAGATTTTATTAGATGTTATTTATTCTCATTAAAACACTGACTGTATACAGTCTTTCAATCCAGTCCTGTTGGATGGTCACCATTTTTCTATTTTCCATTTAAGTACATTCCACAAGTGTTTGGGCTGCAACATATTCATATGGTGTAGAGTTTAGTTATAGATAATACCTAATAATATCCATTTTGATTCTATAATGTTCCTCTTGACATAATAAAATCTTGGTGTTTTTGGTTAGAAGAAAACTAACTTTTTTTAAATGGGAGGACTGTACTTATTTATTGGGTCAAACTGTGTCTAAATATCAATAAAATTCTCATTATATATATATATATATATATATATTGTGACTCATATAGCAGCAGCCAGCATTACACTGGGAAAGGAGAAGTGTTGACTAGTTTATTAGAGTAAAAAGATGAAATCCTTTTTTGCCTACTAGAGCAAATTGGAAGGTGGGGTAGGATAGCTTGCAATGACACAGTCGAATGGAGACCCGTGGCATGGACAGTGGAAAAGAAAATGTGGCGTTGGCAGTTGGGAAGAAAAAGCACAATCACGTGCAAGAAAAATGAGTGACAAAGACGAAGCCTGATAGAACATAAATTTCTATTATGTCTATATTGAGTATTCCCACTTCTCAGATAAGTCCTATCCTTATATCTTGTGAATCTTATTATGTGTTTATATTGTTATATTATTTTGTTAGTTGAATGCTAATGGAATAAATGTATTTTGTATGTTGTTGAAATTGGCATTGTGTTTAAATTTATTTTGCTAGTTATTCTGATACGTTATTTCCATGCAATAATTCCTCACCCTGTCGTCAATACTTTTTTTTTGTTATTATCCGTGAAATATCCCTTATGAGCCAACTTGGGAAATTATGAATTTTTATTCGTTTACATACTTCTTTGATGACGTATCCAGGGAAAAGGAATATCAAAATATCGAGAATATCATCTGAACACAATAGAGGGATGTTACAATATATATATATATATATATATGTTTCTTCTTTCAAGTGTCTTGCTCTGATTACACACACACACACACACACACACACACACACACATACACATACACATACACATACACATATATTTATATATGTGTGTGTGTGTGTGTGATCAGAGCAAGACACTTAAAAGCAGAAATATCTTTATTTTAGATAAAGATGAAATACAGAATTTAAGCACTTTAAGGTGACCATGATCTTAACTTAAAAGGTACTTTTCCATTCAACTCCCAATAAAATGCTCTAAATTGTAGAATAAAGCAATTTCCAATCCAGTTTGCAACAGAGTGAAAATTTTGTGGATCTACATTCACACTGAATATCATTTTTTAATCAACAAAATTCTCTGTATATCAGAGATAACTATGAAATGTTATTTAGAATACTTAATTCCTTCTTAAATAGAAGCATCACTATTATCATAGACCACTGTTATAACAGGAACCTAATTTGGTTCACAGATCATCTAGTTGTAAATAAATTTTTTTGTTATTATTGCAATTAATATCTTGACTCTTCTGTCCATCACTTTTACAATCACCTCAGTGATGGCCATGGTCAAGTCAATTTTCTTCACTTGATCATATGAGTCAACTACAATAGATTTCTTAGTAATAACATAAATACTATTAAAGAGAGTTTGATTTATAACCAAAATCACTTCTTTTTGTTTTCTAAATTCACTGAAACCTTTATATGAGCAAAAAGAGTAAAAGTTACTATTTTGGCTATTATATTGATCAAGTCAGTTTAATTAATTGACCAATCTTTATGGAAAATTTAATTATATATAAAAGACAATGAATAAAAAAGAAGAGCAGACAGAGTTCTCTTGGTGGACAAGCAGTCTTGGAAAAAGACAAATCCCCATTTAAAATTAGGAACCAGAGGCCCTAGAGTGGTCTAATGTTATTTTCAACTTTATTCTGCCAACTTTTGCAATAACACTGGTACCAAGCTGCATCATCTGCTATATATCACTAGTGACAGAGAGAAGGAAAACTTGCATGGGCAGTTTCAAACTTCTATACAACCTTGCTCTGGTGTGTGTCTGAGCCAGATCCAGACACAAATATACAGTTTCACAAGACTTATGGATACCATACATTCAAACACATTCACGCATGCATGTGTGTGTGTGTGTGTGTGTGTGTGTGTGTGTGTGTGTGTGTGTGCAAGCAAGTCTTACTGAATGTAATGGACAAGAAATACCTTATAATTTTTTTCTTCTTTCCTTACAAGGAAACATATGTAAGGATTAAAGGAGTGAAAAAACTCCAATTATTTATAGTACAAATCATGTTAAACTGGTAAACACTTCATTATCTCAGATCTATTTGCTCATAGATGGGACCCTATGTTTCCTCATCCAGGTCAGTAAGGACCTAGGCATGATAGCAATGAAAAAGTGACTTTAGTGGGATGTCCTATGCTGTAGTGGCTAATGTTCTGGACTGCAACATCATAGTAAGTGAATTTAAATTCCAGTTGCACCATTCAGTTCACTTTTGGACGATGACTCTTTCATACTGTAAAAAGCAGATATTATTGATATTATTTATTACTGTACTGAAACTCTAACCAAAAAGATGAATATGATGTAGACCAAAAATAAATTTATTTTTTTATATATATTTATACAATTTTATTTTTTGATAAGAAGGGTGTTGCAATTTTATTTTGTTTACAGAGTTTCAGTGTTTGGTAACAAATAATATCTAATAACGTCTGTTTCATTTGTATAATGTTTCACTACAAATAATAAACCAGGCCATTGGCCTAATGAGTAGAGTGTTCACCAATGGTCCAGGAAACTGGGGTTCAATCCCAGGTTGAGTCATACCAAAGACTCAAAAAATGGTACTTGATGCCACCTTGCTTAACACTCAGCATTATAAGGTACAGATCAAGAGTAAAGTGGAGCAATCCAGAGAATAGAGTGGCACCCTCACCTACACCTCGGTGTTGTAGCTATTGAAAAGGGAGCCTTCGGGTCACCCTCGATTACAGTCGCCAACTTTACTTTTTACTTAAGGAGTAGCGCCCTCCCCTACACCTTGGTGTAGTAGCTATCGAAAAGGGAGCCTTCGGGTTACCCTCGACTATGGTCGCCAACTTTTTTACTTATCTTTGGTTTAGAACTTTTTATAAGAAATTGTTTAGGATCTGTTTATTTATGGATGATACTGTATGTGTATATGTATGCATATGCACACATTTTATACAGAATTATTTTAATATTGTGCCATGTATTACACAGGGTGTTAAAAAATGTTAACATTTCTATGGGATTCCTTTATGACATAATAATTTTAAAGTCTCCACCTGCTCACCATCCCTATCAACTCATTATTGGAATCTTCCCCTGATGATCTCCATAATATCAATTCTGTTTTTCTAATAAAGATACTCTAATAGAAATATGAACATGTTTTTAATCACCTGTTATAGATTCCAAGAATGTGTGGACAGGGGTGGTTAGCATGAGATAACTGTTTGAAATTATATCATAAAAGTACTTTTATAAGGGTATTGACATTTTTTAATCACCCTGTATTTGTACAATATATTTTTTGTGTGTAATCAGATAAAATACATATAAATTTAAATCTTCAATTTAGAATGAACAAAAAGAAAGATGTGCCATTTAAATAATCTCTGAAAGTTTCTCCTTTCTAACATTTTGTACTTCCGAGTTATAATATAGTGAAAGAAGATGAATATTGATTTATTTTCAAATTTTTTACATTACTTTTTTTTATTTAAAAAGAATACATTATTTTTGTTAACCAACACTGTTTGACCAAAACAATTTCAAAGTCATCTTAATTCTAAAATTTTTTCACTTTATTTATCTATGTTTTTTCATCTATTTATCAATGTTTTTTTTAACTATGTTTTTTTATCTTAGGAGATAAATAAGACTAACAGACTCTTATTTCATGTTTAATTAATTTTTTTATTTAATGTTTGTGAGTTTAAAAAAATTAAACCAATATTTGTTCAACAAATTGTTTTAGGTCAAACACAGGGTCATGAAAGTGCAGCACCTTCCATACTTACCAGACCAAACAAAATGCAACTTTTTATTGTTTTTTTAAATTAAAAATTCATCTCAATGATAAAGGATTTGAGGATATGATGATATAGCTTCACATCATACATGAAGAAGAGTTTCAGGGGTAGTTTGTCTAACAGAAAATTTTCTGGAATAAATGTGTTGAATACCAAGAGGACTTTTGAGGAAAAAAAATTATGGATGCACCTCATATATTTTTAAAAAGGTTATATCTACTTCATTTTACCTCAAACCCATTTTTAATAGTCTACTTCAGTATGGCTAAATAATGCTAAAAAGAGTAAGTTCTTTACCTTTGGTCAGGCAATCAGTCTAGAGGGTGTGGACGCAAAATTAAGAATATTCTAGTATGATAATAAATGACTCTATTATAAGACGAGATTAATTTCATTTTAGAAAATAAATGACAAAATAAGAAGATAGACATAAAACAGTAAATTTACTCATTATGGCCACCATTTTTTTTTCAATTATTGTATCAACACGCATTTGAAATGATTGTCATGACTTCAAAATGAATTCTTCAGACATTTTATTCCATTCCTTCTCAATAGAAGTCTTAAGTGAGTCAATATTTGGATGGGAAGTTGCATTTGTTTTATTTTATAAAATGCCCCATATAGTGTAATCAAAGGGGTTAAGGTCTGGAAATAATAGAGACCATAAAGAAAACTTCTATTATTTTGGAAATTTTTTTGGCTTGGTTTCAGCATTAAGCAAATCATTGATTCTTTGTCCTTTCTTTTCTTGCACTCTCATACTGGGCTGAATTTTAATCAAAAAATGGTTGAATAATTGGGCTAATTATGAAAATTTAGATTTATTGTATTTTTTTTCAAAAACTGGACTAATAAAACTAAAAAAGATGTTTTAGAAATTATTCCATTTCTACTTAAAATCAGAGTTTTCCTTCTCCTACTGGGTACCTGTAGGAGAAGGAAAACTGATTTTAAAACAGCTTTACAGTGCTTAAAAACTGACCTTATGTCCTCTTTATGGTGGAAGGTTTGTGAAAATACATAATGAAGCAATGTTTGATATTAGTAATTATACTTTATCTTAACCTTTGTTTTATAAACCAAAATATACGTTTGAATTTTGATCACTATTTGAAAACCTGTTCTATAGTATGACTTTGAACAAGTAACAATGACTATATATTTATGTGGACTTATAACATCATTGAAAGGTTTATGTGTATGGTTCACTGGTGGATGGACATTGTTCATACTACAACTGTAAACACATGAGTTTCCATTGTCAAAAACATCATGGGTAAAACTTTTTATGGTTTTTAACTTGGAAATTTTCAACTAAATGTCTACTTTATACAGTTAAACAAAAAGAAGATATTAACCCCAATAAGCTAAACTGATGGATGCAAAGAGTCTAGTTTATGATTATTATTACATTATAAATTGATCCTCTCACTAAAAACTTTAAAACTTTTTACATTTGTGAAAAATGATATACTACGAACATGCTTCAGAGTCTCATTAATAAATGTGGTGGCCACAGCTGAAACAAAATTTGAATTATACAATGATTGTCATATAGAAAAAAAGACATTTGATAAATTATAATAAAATGGCCAGCTATCAATAAACTATTAAATTATACAACTTATGGTCTTCTATACAATTCTGTCCTAAATAATATCAAAATATTTACAGTGTTTATATTATTCCTAGAGGCTATATATCATATAACAAATATAGGTTTAGTTGTTTTTGTCTAGGTGGACAGATTAATGCATAGAGACAGCTAGGATCATGTAAATAGGGTAAAATAATCATTTTTTTATATATAAAATGGAAATAGTCTTACAATTATGTAAAGTGGTAAATAAAATTGAAATAATACTTCTGATAAGTAATAAGTGTTCACAGATAGTCATAAGGTGAGTCAGAATAATCCAGGTAAAAAGACTTTTATGATCAGAGTATCTGAGAAAAATTTTAGTTGGTCTGACAAGTCTACTTTTAAGCTCCTCAAAAGTCCTTTGAAATTGGATGATTTGAGGTCCAAATTAACTTTAACCACTCAATTATTTTTGATGAGGTTTGATTGATTGATTCTAATGGCATGTCAACCCATCTAGGGTTATTTTATACCTAGAGGTTAGTGAAGTGTGTTCATTGTACATTCATATTTACATTTTTTGTGTTGTTTCTTAAGAGGTTTTGTTCATAGCGCTGGCAAATACAAATAATTTTTGAACAGATCTATTTGAGCTCTAGAGGGGACACTAATGGGTACTAGCTCCAAATGGACCTAGGAGTAGTGGCATTGAAGAGGTACTCTACACTCCTCATATCTCTAGTACTGGTGCCTCACCATCAGATGCAGTTCAATGTGTAAATGATTAAATATAACACCAATCTACAAATTAAATAAATTTTATTCCCTTAACTTGTGTGAAAAGTTTGTTGAAAAACTGAAGTTACAAAGTCATTTCTTGTAAGAAAAGATAACATTAGAGCATAAATATTCTCCAATATTTACATTACAAGAAAGAAAAGTCCATGCATTAAATCTAGCAGTTTGCGTTGTCTAAATTTAGTTGATATATTTTGTGTATGTAAAAAATCCGTGTGTGAGTGTTTCACCATGCTGGAGAGAAAGTTTGCTTATGCACGAATATGTAAGCAAATGCAGCTAAAATACTTCATTAGCTGAGGAAGACTGAATTGGCAGTATGAATATTTATGTAAACAAAAATATTTTTGTTCAATTTGAAATAACTAAGTGATGTTGAAATTAAATGCATTCTTGAAGGAAAAGAATGTTAAATTTTCACTCAAAAGGAAATAAAGTAGAAAATTTTGAAATAAAGTTGAAAGTTTACAGAATAAATCTATAAATCTACTGAAGATTCGAGGTAGGCTCAAAATTAGATTTTAAAAATGACGATTTATCTATTGTTCTAATTGGTTAAAAAATGTATTTCCAACAATCTAGGAAGGAAAAAATTTTTTCAATTATTTTGGTTTTAATCCTTCAAATTACATATGGCAAGTCGAATATTGTCATCTGTGATATCTTAAAGAAATTTTAAAAAGAACATGTAAGCACCAATTGATCAAAGACTAAGAATATAGATACAAAAATGACATCTTTTTGAGCCTATTTTTGTACCAAAAATAAACACTTCTTTAGTATGAAAATTAGTTGATTTTACCATAAGTGTCATACCCAGGATATTCCTTTTTGAGTGGGTCTTACCTCACTGCAGAGAATACAGTCAGCATATTCTAAACCCTGCCAACAGGGCACATTTTCCGCAAGAATAACATTATAAAATTTTATAACTCACCAATTTCTTTTTAAAAAATCAATTTCCATCAAAACCAAAGATCTCAACAAAGATCTTATTATTTTTAGTGGAGAATTATACAATCATGGCGGAAATTATTATGCATTATTTTTGACAAAAACTTTACTGTTCTATAAGCAGAAATATGAATATGTGGCTGCTCAAAAATAAGCACACCTCTGCAAAGAAGTTATTTCAAATCAATATTTAGTGTGGCCAGCTTCATTTTTTTTACTACTGCTTGTAGTCTTGATGATATTGACCTCACTAGATTTGCAGAATTACTGGAATATTTTTCTACCCCAACAAAATGCAGTCTTCAATACTCTCTTAATGGGTGATTTCTTTGGTCTAGAAGAAAATTAACTTTGCATAAATATTAGTTGATGTGTACTTATTTATGAGTGATACTGTAGTTTTTCATTCTTTGAAGAAAAATGCATTATTAAATAATTTCAGAGTGAAAAAGTTAGTTTTATAGGAAAATTTGACCAGGTAAAAGTCAAGAAAATACCTGTAGTGCTATATGTTTGCTGACATAATGCAACGAAATAAGGCTTTTTGTTTAAGAAAAGGATTGTCAGAAATTCAGCAGTCTTTTCTTGGCTCTCTGGGTCCAGGAGCAATGTATCAGCTAAATATTCCTCTTTTAGGCCCTGTTACTGACTAATAACCCTGGTTAGTTTTGTTCGTATCTATATAGTCTTACTTACATCTAACAAAATATTTTCATATATAGTATTACTTTGGTTAATTTTCTGTGTTCCTAAAAATCCTATATAAATGTGCTATATAGAGTCATTATAATATAGTATAAATAGACCTATAAGTTTGATTGGATATTTTAAAAGTGATCTGAAAACAATAGAAGACAAGAGACATTGTCAAATGTCCAGAAAAAAAACAGACTTGTTGCATTCTCCAAAATTGAATAATTTTAATTTCACAAAATGTGATGTTACACATTGTGATTTACAGTTCTGATTAGATTAGAAAATAAGTTTAATCAAAATCTAATATTATTACAAAATTATAAAAATGATGAAATTAATCAAAGTTTCTTCCATGAAGTGCTGTTCTTCTGAAAATATGATGTTTCTTTAGAAAGTATTGAGACTGATTTTTTATTATTCAGGTGGGCAACCCTTATAGAAAATTGTAAAAATGGAACACAAAGTCAAAGTTCTGGATTAAACTTCTCTCTGTACAAGTTTTGGGTCAAACAGAATATTCCTATGGTATCACAGCCCCATAAATCCTCTGATCTGAGTCCTTGTGACGATTTCTTATTTCCAAAAGTCAAAACCCAGCTCTATAGAAGACATTTGGGAACTTTGAAAACAGTCAACTGATCATGATGAACTATTAGAAAGCAGTGTCAGTTGTCAAGTTCCAGCACTGTTTACAGGTGTGGGAACAACTTTTTTACCAGTATGTAGTTTCCCAAGGGAACTTGTTTGAAAGAAATGATATTGTGACTTACTAAGCTTAGCTTAGTTAAGGATAAAGCCAGAAGTATGGGGCTACCAGTGATAATTTAACACAATAACTATGGTCAGCTAGCATTGCTTGCTAACCATTACACTCAGCAAGGCAACTTAGGAGATTATAGTGGTTTGTAGTTTAGTTGAAAATACAATTTTTTTTACATTGCATTGTGGCAGCATTCATTTTAGAATATATGATCTAGTTGTTGTTGAGTCTCAACAAGATGCTCAAGTAAATCTGAGTTTTTAAAAAAGATTTCTACGGATTATGTATGAATCAATGGGTCTCTTTCTAGACATATTTAATAGCTGAAATTTTATTTGAAATTTTCATTGTATAATGTTCAAACTATATGATAAATAGAAAAGTGTTGGGTTAAGTACATTAACAAAGAAGATTATGTTGAAAAATAGATATTCATCAAATAAAATAAATGCTTTTTTCATCATTAGCCTACAGACTTATTGATGTACCTACATAAATCCAGATATTAATTTAGACATATTGGTAAATACTGACCTTGTACTAATTTAGACTTTGGTTCATAAGTAGATATACTAAAGTATTTATCTGTGAATGAGAGAAAAATCTTTTTTTGGCATGATCTAATATTGGTATTTTTATGCTCAAAATTTTATTGATTTCTTCTCTGTATTTTTATCTCTCCTAATTCCAAGAGCTGTGCCCAAGATAAATTATATTTGAATCATTCTAGTTGTTTAGAAACATCAACTGGATAGTATTCAGACTTAACTTGTAGATAGATAGATAGATAGAGAGAGAGAGAGAGAGAGAGAGAGAGAGAGAGAGAGAAAGAGAGAAAGGTGTGAGTGACATAACAGTTTGAGCATAGAAAATGGAAATGGCAAACCAAGTTCTTATTCAAGCTTAGACTGTTTTCATTCACTTTTCCTTTGGAAAGTTATGAATTCTTTCTTTCTCTAATCTTGCTGGGCAACCAGTATAGGAGAAGGACAAATCTTAATTCAAAACCATTAGTTGAAGTCTCTAAAGCACTTCAATGTTATCTTAAACTTTGTTCTGGCAACTTCTGTAACAATACTGGTGCTAAGCTTTGTCTGAGTTTGCCATCCTCTTGAATAGCATTGGTGACATGGAGAGGAATAAGTTACTGCCTTGACAGCTGCCTGTCTGCTGTATGATCTTGTCTAGGCCTGTAACCTTGGTTTCACCATATACAAGAACAATTTATAATGTAAAGAAAGAAAATATATATTCAACAGAAAAACTTCAGTAGAGTATATTGATGTATTGTCTCAGACAACTTCTATGTTTGTGATGGCTAATAATCAGATGGGGATGAAAAATGCAAAAACGCACCTCATCTTAAGCATTAGGACTTCTGTTACTTTATTGTCTCTGTTCAGTTTCTGAGGCTGTAGAAGCAGGAAGAAATAAATAAAGTACACAATATGCAGAGTAATCTTCTTCATTCTTGTATCTTCTTGTATCTTTGATTTATTCCACGTTCTCTGTTCACATGTACATTTGACTCCTTATACTCAAACCACTGAAAGAGAATCAAGAAATCCATTGTCTCATACTGGCTTTCAAAGAACACTCCACCTCCACTTCTACTTCAGGTGGGTGACATCATCCAGCTAGATCCCATTACCACTGAGATGGCCATCACAGGTGACTTTGGCAAGCCATATCTGGAGTGCTAGATCAAGCATATCTTGTTACACTTAACCCACTAGATGAGATGTTGAACTTGGTCAACTTGTCTTTCTTCCAGATGCTGCCTTTTTTGATAACCTTTTTTTCATGCTCTGGCACTATTTACTTGCAAAGTTACTATATTTTCTTCCCAAAATCTGTACTCATGTTAAACTTAGAAAAACAGGAAAGGTTATTCAATAAAACCACCATCAGCCAGGTTTCTGCCTTAGGAGCAACTGCATACCTGAATAAGGTGATTCTCGTTTATTATGTATTCAGTAGGACTGTGTGCAAAAAAAGACCTCTTAAGAAATAACTACATAAAAAATGTAAATATAAATGTACAATGAATACATTTCTTTTACTTCTATGCATAAAATAGTCCTAGACAAGTTGACATGTTGTTAAAATAAATCAGTCAATCAATCAATCAATCCATCAATCTTTCTCCTAAACAAAATTTACATTAAAACCTTTCCAGTCAGCAGAGGATGTAGAATACACCTATTGCATCATTGCAAAGGGGTGAGACTCCCTCAACGAGTGTCCTAAATATGACACTAAACAATCTGATGGTGAGTCTCCAGTAATGCTGGAGCTTGGGGGTATGCAGAGTACCCCTTTATTGCCATCGCTTCCAGGTCAACACTGGCTTGGAGTGGTAGCACCTGATAGGGTCCTGTCTATGAGTCAAATAGATCTAAACAGTGTGCTTATGCTTAACTGAATTGTTTGAAATAGAATTATTTTGACATTTAGACAGCGTACTTATGCTAAACTGAATTGTTTGAAATAGAAGTGTTTTTACAATTAACTGTTTGTAAACAAATGACTGATGTTTAACTGAATTGTTAGTGATTCATAGCAATACTTGGAACTGTCTAATTTTGTTGACTAAATTGAATTGTTTGAAATAGAACAGTTTTTGAATTTAAACTGTGTACCTATGCTAAATTGAATTGTTTGAAACAGAACTGTTTCAACATTTAAACTTTGTATGTATGCTAAACTGAATTGTTTGAGATAGAACTGTTTATATGTATAAAATGTATTTGGTATTGAATAACCTGCAATGGTTGATATGCCATAAAACCAAACCAAACTAAACTAAATCCCATTTAATGTATATGTATAAAACGGATTTGACATTAAATAATCTTCAATGGTTGATATGCCTCCAAATCAAAACTTACAAATCATATGTATAAACATTTAACAGTATTCAAACAAATGAGCTCTGGCTCATTTAAAAATATTATCTACAAACTATGCATTTACAAATCATATATTTAATATATATATGCATAAACAGGATTTAGCATTAAATAACCTAAAATGGGTAATATGTTATAAAACCCAATCCAACCAAACCAAGCAAAACCTTTCCCTCAGTCCAATAAGTCTATATCTCAAATTTGGTTTTTTCTTTGTTTCTTTTTTTAATGGTATATAAACTTTCATAGGTTATTTAATGCCCAAATCATCCTTGTAGAAGAGCAGCAGTGATACTATTTAACCGATAGCTGGGGAAGGATAAGAGAGTTCATATCCCTAAATTTGGTAATTCTACATCAAACTGTTTTCTTTACCATTATTAATATAGATTTGAATTTGAAAATTTTCTGCAATAGATATCTGAAAAGTTATCTCTAGCACAAATTCAAATCATTTGAAGTATTTTAGAATGATAGTAAGACTCACATACATTATTTTTATATGTCCATGTGTGGTTATTGTTTATTTTCGAAAAAATAAAGATAATATTTACCTCTTAAAAATGCCACAATATAAAAGATTTGTTTCCTACCAGCAAAAATAAAGTTATATTAGTTCCATGGCAACTAAGGACTTAGCAACCAACAGAAATAATTTATTGATAAAGCAGAATATCCATAATGCAGCAATTTCTCAAAGATAAGCACTTGTTATTCCCATATGTTGCTTCATTTATTATTGCTAAATATTTACTCCTACACATATTTGAAGGTCTGTCTAGAAATTAATGAGACTGTTTTTTTTATTTTTCAGGATGGTCACTATAACTGGTAATCAACTGAACAATGTTGACTATGAACATATTCAATTCATTTTTGTCTCTCAGAGTTCACATTCAGCCAACTTCCCTATCAGCAGGAACTAGGATATGTTGACTGTATCTGCTACTGATGAGTAAGACCACTCCAAAAAGGTTGTCCTGAATTCCATAGTAAACTGGATCAGGTTGTGAGGTTCTGGTTCTAGAGCTTTGGGGAGTTTGGAGTTATCCTTTCATTGGAATTACTCCCACGTTTACTTAGACCTAGATCTGTTTTTAGATAATGAAGCATTTACCTGTTTAGATTTGGTTTGGTTTAGTTGGGTTTTATGGAACATCAACCATTGTAGGTTATTTAATGCCAAATCCATTTTTATACATATAAATAGTTCTATTTCAAACAGTTCAGTTCAGCATAAGCACATGGTTTAAATGTCAAAAACAGTTCCATTTCAAGCAATTCAGTTTAGCAAAGTACAGTTTTTAGTTTACACACAGTTAAATGTAAAAATGGTTCTATTATAAACAATTCAGTTTGGCATAAGTACACAGTTTAGTTCTATTTGACCCATAAATAGGACCCTATCAGGTGCTACCACTCCAGGCCAGAGTGGACCAGAGAGCAATGGTAAAAGGATACTCTGCACTCCCTAAAGCTCCAACATTACTGGAGCCTCATCATCAGATTATTTAGTGTCATATCTTCAACACTTGTTGGGGGAGTCTCGGCCCTCTTCAGAAATGCAGCCAGGATATTCTGCAACCTCAGCTGGCTGGGTCATTACCTGTTTAAAATGATTTTGATGATACATTTTTATATCATAAATGATTGAAGTATTTGTTAAACTGACTTTGGCATAAAATTACCTAACTTGGATTGATATCCTATAAGACCAACCAACCATCCAATGTTCAACTAAATAATCTTGGATTTTGGTTAAGTGAACACAAAAATATCAAGCAGCCTGTTACATCATTCTCCCTAAGAACAAGTTTTTGACCCCATAGAATATTCCTGTGGTATCATAGGTCCATGTTGCGCTTAAGATGCAGTTAAATGAAGGATCAGAATGGGTCTTCCTGATGTCCAGGCTGGGATCCAAGTATAGAATCTATTCCACCCCCTCAAATTTATATAAAATTGAAAAAAGTAAAAAATTATAAAAGTGAAAAAAAAAGAGATTCAAGAATAAGTAATTTATAAAATTCTAATTACTTTAACATACTTTTATATGGTATCAAATGGTCCATTGGCCAGGTGGTTAGAGTGTTCGCCAATGGCCTGGGAGATAGGGGTTCAATCCCAGGTCGAGTCATACCAAAGACTCAAAAAATGGTACTTTATGCCTCTTTGCTTAGCACTCAACATTATAAGGTATGGATCAAGGGTAAAGTGGAGCAATCCAGAGAAAGGAGTAGCACCCTTCCCCTACATCTCAGTGTAGTAGCTATTGAAAAGGGAGCCTTCGGGTCCCACTCGACTATGGTTGCCAACTTTACTTACTTATATGGTGTCAGATTAACAAAATTTAGAGCAAAAGTTAATAATAATATAACAAATCCAAAAACAAACTACATATTGAAATTAATTTTTGGTTCAAAATAAGATTGTTTTATTATATAGAAAAATACAAATTGTAAAGAAATGCTATAATTTCCACAATTTCTGTTTATAACTAACTAAATAAAAACATCTATCAATCTATCTATCTATCTATAAAGGATGTTTATGGTTCTTACTAGCTTACTAGGTGAGTTAATAAAAGACCAAATGTTATAGTATTATTAAATAGTGCTCAATATCAATGACAGACCATTTATATATATATATATATATATATATATATATCCAGTCAGTGTTTGAAGACAGTGGATGTGGATGATTTGTGTATAGAATATATGAGGAATTTCATATAAATTTATAGAAGTGCAATTAGAAGGAAACTCAAACCTGGTTAAATTATCATGTGTGCCTAAGTTTGTGTGTTATTGAATGTTAGTATGTTTGTGTACATGCTGTTGCTCACATATACATATATACATATGTTTGCATTTGTACTGGCATGTATCTTTACATATTTACATATTAACACATATTTCCACTGTCTGTTGATGGGAAGGGAGGGAGATGAAGGAAGAGAGTGTGAGAAAGGAATGAAAAATACTCAAACTATACAACTCTATCAGCATACATTTGGAAACTGAAAGACAAGAACATTATACCAAGCTTAACTAGGGAAGTTATAAAATCAGCCCCTGCCCCCAACAAAATATCAAGAAGATGCTTACTTTGCTTACATGAAAAGGTTGCAATAATCACCTACCCATCACAATATACACTCTTAAACTACAAATCTGAGATAATTTCAAAATGTCGACACGCAAACAAACCCCTTCTATTCTAATTTGACCTAAACACTTAACCAAAAAATAAACTAAATTCTACCTCCTTCTTATTTTTTAAGCACCACTATTATTTTCGTATTTTCATATATTTCTGCTATCTATGTTCACATTACTTACTAAAGCTTCGTCCTTGACCTCTCACCTGTTTCTCCAACATCTTTCTTATTGCCACACCATCCATCAGTCATTACTGACACCATACTAATTACACAACCAAACCACTAATTTTCCTCACATTATCACTTTATGAATACCCACATGTATTGCCAATAAATGTAAGTTATATTTCAGTATTGTCAATAACTATAAGCACTATTTTTCACATTATTGCATTATAAACACCCATAAGTATTGCCCAAGATCATTATGACCATAGCTGTTACTTTTATTATGTTATTATTATTATTATTATTTACTCATTAGATTTTTTCACATCAGTGTTAGCTGATGGTCTTTCACTGGAGTTTGAGTGACAGCAAGTCTCCTCAAGTCTCCAGGACTCTTGTCAGTATTCTGGCCGTTCTCAATAATGTAGTTTGGATGATCTCCATTCGTCCGCTAACTTCCAAGTCCTCCAGTTCATTTAATAATCCCTAAGTTACTGTACCAAAAGCACCAATCACAATTGGTATAATTGTCACCTTCATGTTCCATAGTTTTTTCAATTCCCTAGCAAGGTCGTGGTACTTATCCTTCTTTTCACACATTATTATAATTATTGAAAAAGGTACCTAAAACCTATCATTTTTATTACCTGCCTATAGATAATATACCACATAAAAATAAATAAATAAATAAAATGAAATAATATAAAATAAAATAAAATAAAAAGTAACATGATGATTTTAATTTTAATCATCATCATCATCATCATCATCATCATCACCAAACAAAATACCCCACAAAACAGACATTTCATATTCAAATCAAAATAAACTTTTAGCTACCATAAAGTTGGAAAAAAAAATTTTTTTATTGCAACAATCCATTCCCCCTCCCTCCCCCACTTTTTCCTTCTCACACTCTCTTCCTTTGTCTCACCCCTTCAACTGACAGTGGAAATATGTGTAAATATGTAAATATATAAAGATGCATGCCAGTACATACACAAACACACATACATATATATGTATATGTGACCAACAGCACATACACAAACATACTAACATTCATTAATCAATTTAAAAAAAATCTTCACTCTGTCCGATGTTTGCAAAATGCATGAAACCCAGGGTCACAAACACTACCATTATATATATATTTATTACTAAAATTCTCATTACTTTTGCATATATCTATGTAACAAGAAACCAACAAAAAACTTCACATTAAAGCAAGATTTTATTCCAGCAATAACCTAAAAAAAGGTCTAACTTAGCGAATTAAGCAATTTCCAATCCAATTTTCAATGAAATAATATTCTTATGAGGTTTTCAATTTGTACTAAATGTAATTTTTTAATCATCCAAATTCTTGATATAACAGAACTATGAAATTAAAATCCCTCATTCCTTTATAAGTAGAAGCATCATTATCATTATAGACTGTGAGAACCCACTGTGTTCATAAGTCATCTAGTATGATATAAATTCAATTAAAACCTATGATGTTATTCTTTACATATATTTTCATTATTTTTTTCCTTTTCTCTTCTTCAGTAATTATTTTGAATATTTTTAAAAATTTGACTTATCCTTTTACTTTACAAGGCTTATTTAGATTATCTTGAGAGCAGCTGTTTTTGATATTTTATTCATTTCAGGATAACAGACATAAATTCATTTGTATAATAACTTAATTTGTAAGTGAACCAAGAATCTTTCAGGATTTTGTTAAATTTTAGAGTAAGAATGAGTGCATCCTGAATTTATTACATCTGATAAAAATAGTTTTGTATGAGATTTGTGGTAACCTCCAGGGTTATAAATTCTACCACTTTTAAGATGAATCTGGAGATTTTATGGTTGTTATAAAGTGAAACAACTCATTTTCCAATTGCTATAGAATAGCTTCCTTATAAATTCAAGTAATGAATGACCTCTAATGCTTAGCTGCAAAAAGATATTTTTATCATATATGAGTGGAATGAACAACTCCCAACTTTTGGCTATATAAAAATATTTCTTTAACATTCAATGACAAGAAGAGAAAACATTCAAACACTTTATACTTTCAAAACTACGGTAATATAATCCAAATGAATGTAATATTTTAAATAAATAATGTAGTCTAGACCTTGATGTAGCTTTACATGGATATTTCCAATATACAAAACCCCTACCACTAATACACAATAGCATTGATGATATAATAATTATGGATGTATTCATGACTTGATCTAATTTTTCATTTGTCTGACACATGTTTCTACATAGCCTAACAAATGCCTGAACAAAGGCATTATGTCGATAGGATAATGAAGTTTTTACATAACTTTGTTTCTTAATAATAGTTATAAATCTCATATATATGGGTTTTATGAATGATAAACAATGTTAAGTAAAACTTTTAATATCTTAAGTAATAGCCATTGTTTAGGTATTGGCTATGTGGGCACACCTTGGATCAAAGGTTAGCCCAAGAAACAAGGTAAACTGAGACATTTCAAAACATATCTTGTGTAATCTCTTGTTTTTGAGGTGAAAATTGGTCTTGAATAGTCATTCATTATGCAAGTATATATGGTATATAAATGAATAAATATATATATATATATATGTGTGTGTGTATGTATATATATATATATATTTATATGTATGTACATATGTATGTGTGTGTGTTTGTTCTACAACAGCATCTTAACATTAGGAATGAAATTTGGTAAATTATGAATGCTTGCCCTGTGTATTTAGATATGTTTTTATAAGTTGTATACACTGAGTACTTTTATGACATGAATTACAATGTCAGCTATAAATAAATACACCCCAACATCTTTTTTTATAAAAATTCTAATTTTCTTCTAAACCAAAGATACCAAAATTTTATTATTAAATCGTTCAATCGAAATGGATATCATTAGTTATTATTTATTTACACACTTGATAGCTCTGGAATGCTAAACCAAAAATTTGAATATATATATGGCAGTCTAAAAATAAGTCTAAACTTTATATATATATATATATATATATATATTCATGAAATTTTGATTTTGATCAAAAAGGTATGGCAATTTTATCGTTGGCAACAGAGTTTCAATGTTTTAGAGTTTGGTAATAAATGAAAATTGGTCTAGTGGGTAGAGTGTTCGCCAATGGGCTGGGAGACCAGGATTCACTCCCAGGTAGAGTCATACCAAAGACTTAAAAAATGGTACTTGATACTTCCTTGCTTAACTCTCAGCATTATAAGGTAAGGATCAAAGTAAAGTGGAGCAATCCTGAGAAAGGAGTAGCGCCCTTTCCTACACCTTGGTGTAGTAGCTATTGAAAAGGGAGCCTTTGGGTCACCCTCCCCTACAGTCGCCAACTTTACTTTTTTTACTTAATAAATAAAAATAATGCCTGTGATATCCATTTTTATTATATAATGTTCTCTAGAAATGATAAAATTCCAGTATGTTCTGTTTTGAAGAAAATTAACTTTTCGTTAGAATATTATTTGAGATTTACTTATTTATGGGTGAACTGTATCTCATTTTAATCGGAGTTGGGTTATGTTTTTAAGCAAAAATACTGAGTAAATGTTATGGTGACCTACCTACACAATAATGAACTCTTCCTCTATCATAAATACTAACCCTATTTTACTGAGACTTTTCCACCAGCGGAAGCCAGGACACACCTCGGACAGCTGTTTTGGTCAGTACACAGATCTGGTCAGGTGTGTCTTGTTTCCGCTGACCATTGGTCGAAGCCGTCTGACATGGATTCCGGTAAGCCGGGTGTGCCAAGACTGGCATCCTCGAGCCTCAGAGGGCCGACCCCGAGGCTCTAACCATCCTTGGAGGGGCTAAATTTATCGCCTGGTGCCTGAGGTGCCTCTTTTTAGGGACATGTCCATGGGGCCTGAGGCATTTTTGAGCCACCGGGCATAACTGGTCCTGCGCTAGGACCCACCTAAACAAGCCCTTGTACCACACTCGTCCGGTCTGAAGAGGAGAGTTCAAAGCTATTGTGTATAAATACACATCGCGGTTTATATAAATTCAAATGCTTACCGTTCGGGATCAAGGTCGCGCCAGCAATTTTTCAACAAGTGATGGATACTATGCTGAGTGGCCTTGACTTCTCAGTCGCTTATTTAGATGACGTCCTGATGAATAGTAAAAGCGTAGTCAAACATAAGGATCACGTCCACAAAGATTTCAAAATTAAACTACGGTTTCAAAATTAAAGAAAATTCATAGAAAAAATCAAATACCTAGGACACATAATTGACAAGGATGACAGGAGACCAGATCCTGAACAAGCTGCTGCAATTTAAGACATGCTGGCGCCCAATAACATCGCTTCATTGCAGAGCTTCCTTAGACTAACAAATTATTACCAGGTATTCATACAAAACATGCATGATTTGTGTGCCTCCCTGAATGAACTATTATAGAAAGACAAGCTCTAGGATTGGATAGCAGAATGCTCGGAGGCATTTGAAAAAATAAAGAAAACACTGACGTCAAGCTTATTTCTCACACATTACAATCTGAACTTGGAAATCATAGTAGCCAGCAACGCTAGCTCGTATGGTGTAGGAGCATGCACTCTCCTCAAAATAACTGATGGGACATTAAAACCAATTGCTCCTGTATCAATACCCTTGCTTTCTGCAGAAAAAAATCATTCACAAATCGAAAAAGAGGCTCTTGGGATTATATTTGCAGTCTCTAAGTTACACCGCTATATTTACAGTCGACACTTAACTCTAGAAGTAGATCACAAGCCACTACTTACCATCTTTGGCTCAAAAAAGGTCTTCCTACACACACAGCCAACAGACTGCAAAGATAGGGTACAATCCTGCTAAATTACTTCAAAATGGAGTACCTACCATCAAAAAAATTCAGCCATGTAGACAGATTGTCAAGACTAATTCCTAAGTACAAAAAAACACTGGAAGATACAGTGATCGCCTCCCTTCAATCTGAAGGAGAATTAAAAACTACTCTTTGTAATACAGTAATGGAACTTCCAGTGCCGCTTGAACAAATAAAACAAGAGTCTCTTCACAATGAGTATATCAATCAAATAAAAGGGAAAATTTTTTAAAAGGACCAACGAACTACAGACGTCTTCTCTATATGCAACAAGGTGTTACTGTGCAGGGAACGTGTTGTGATTCCATCAATGCTCCGGAAGCATATCTTGAAAGATTTCCCCACTGGCCATCCAGGGAGTACTAGACTGAAAAGTTGGATGCGTAGCTATGTCCATTGACTAAACATGGACAAAAATAATTTAACAGCGTTTTCTATATAGAGTGGCTAGGTTTATCACATGTCACTTGAGGCACCCCTTTTTAGAGGAAGACTCACTGAGCCTGATACATTTTTGGAGCCACCTGGAGTGTCTGGGCTACAGCCCTGCACCAGGACCCACCTAAAAAAGACCTTTTACCACACTCATCTAGTTAGTGGAACAAACGATAAATACCAACTTTCTCGCAGTAGTCAAACCTGACAGTTCGGACAGACACTTCTATCTGCTGTACTAACACTCTTATTTTGTACATATGTTCTGTTTATTCAATACACTTGTTCCACCTACTTTCTCTTCTATATCTTCTTTCTGGCCCCTAACAGGCCAAGACAGTAAAATAAAAAAGAATATATTTTCATAATTCATATAGCACATAAACCTTGATTTTATTAAACAACAAGTTTACTCCTTAATGGAACATTAAGAGAATATTGATCTGGTAACAGGTTAATATTAAATGACAATTTCTGTATTTCTAATCTCCAATAAAACAAAGTAAAAGTGGATGATTGTTCGACTTGATATTTGCCATAATGCACTTAATTGCACCCATGTACATCCTATTTCCGTACATACAACTTTTATCTTTTCTCTGAAATATGAACTGCTTCACAACCAGCATGAAATAGACTATAAAAGCTGTTTAAAAAGTGATTAGGCAAAAATGGAAAAGGAACATTTACAGGAATAATTATATGCTTTTGTCTCAAGTTCTCTTCTCTATCCCTCACCTAGTATTACTACCATGGCCTCAGAGCCTAAGTGCTCATTTTCTTCACTCTGAAACTTTTTTAAAAACATGCACAAAAAATGGTATAGTTTGTTACCAATAAAATCTGAAATACAATATAGGATTAATATACAAGATTTGCTCAAATAAACTGAGTTACATCTAAAAGGAACTAAAGTAAATTAAACTTGTGTACTTTTTATGGTGACAATCTAGACAAGCAGACTGAGTCTCACTTGGTGTCCCATACTTTCTACCTTGTGCCAAACTAAGCTAAGCTTAGTAAATGACTAAAATAAAATAAACAAACATGAGCAGCATATAAAAGAAAGAAACAAACAAACCAACTAGTGGGTAGAGTGTTCACCCATTGGCTTGGAGATCTGGGTACAAACCCAGGTCACGTCATACCAAAGACTTTAAAAATGGTGCTTGATACCTCCTTGCTCAACACTCAGCAATATAAGGTACATATCAAGGGTAAAGTGGAGCAATCCAGGGAAAGGAGTAGCACCCTCCCCAACACCTTGGTCGCCCTCAACTACAGTCACCAACTTTACTTACTTAAATATTTGTAACATTTTTATATTATCCACTGTGAAGTAATAAGTAGCAAACTAGTCTCATAGACTGTTACAATTGAGTAGTGAGATTAATTTATAGTGTATCCTATACTTGTAGTCCTCACCTCTAACTTACCTAAGCATCCTTGGTATAACACTAACCTGCACCTGGTTGTGAGATTCCAGTTCTGGAGCTTTGAAGAGTGTCAAGTCATCCATACATTACCATGTATCGCAACCATTTACCCATCTCCTTCACCACAAGCAAGATGTGACACAAGTCAAATTCTAAAGCAGAGAACAGCTGGTTTTTAACCCTCTTCGGAGGGGTTGGGTTTATCGCCCGGCGCCTGAGGCGCACCGAAAAGGGGAATGCCGACGGGGTCCGAGGCATTTTTGGAACTGCCTATCGCGTTGGGCTACGGCCCTGCGACAGGACCCACCTTAAACACGGCCTTGTGCCATATTCGTACGTTGGTGGGACGTAGGATAAATACAGCTGGTTTGAATTCAAAGTTTTCCTTCTCTTAGACTGGTTGTTTTACTAAGGCTAAAGAACCCAGTCTGTCTATTTAGCTGGGGGAAATGAGTTGGTTAGTTTGTTGGGTTTTATGGCATATCAACCTTTGTAGGTTATTTAACACTAAATCCTGTTTATATGAATATAAGTATACATGATTTGTAAGTGAGTAGATTGGTTTGGTTTGGTTTCCATTTTATTGGTAACATTTTTAAGCAAGCTTGAGCTCATTTTTTTGCACACTGTTAAATGGTTTCAAGTATTTCTATCAAACATGAATTATTCTCTTTTCTATTAATCATTTGTTTGCACACAGTCAAATGGTTTCAAGTATTATTATGTAACTATAACAATTTGATATCAGTCATTCATTTGCACACATTTAGATGGATGTACATATAATTTGTAAGTGAATAATTTGTTGGTGATTTCATTTTTAAATGAGAACTCATTTGATTGCACACTACCATTGCTATTATTTCTATATGGTTTCAATTATTGCTTTCTAACACTAATAATTTTATTCAGTTTTAATTTTGTTTGCCAACAGTCAAGTGGTTACAACTTTTGCTATTTAAAACTATTGACCTAATGTGTAGAGTGTTCGCCAATGTTCCAGGAGACCAGGGTTCAACCTCAGGTCGAGTCATATTAGCCAAAACGTTGTGGAAATAACAATAAAGATGAAGACAATAGTCTGAAAACCCTTAATGATAAAAATCATCAAGTTTCGTCTCCGAAATTTAGACAACCAAACAATTTCAAGTATTGCTATTTAAAACTAATAATTCTATTCATCATTATTCATTCATTTGTTGACAGTTAAATGACCTCAAGTATTGTTATGTTTCACTAACAATTCAATTAAACATCAGTCATTCATATTCACACAGTTAAATGTTCAAACAGTTCTATTTCTAAGGATTCAATTTAGCATAAGTCATTTGTTTGCACACAGTTTAAATATCAAACAGTTCTATTTAATCCTTTGATAGGACCCTATCAGGTGCTACTACTAAAGTGGAACTTGGAGCAATGGCAATGAAGGGGTATTCCCATAATCTCCATGGCAGGAGTCTCACCATCAAATTTTTTAGTTATATCTGGGAAACTCATTGAGGGGTCTTACTCCCCAGCAGAGGTGCAGACTGTATTCAACATCCCAAACTGGGAGGAAATGAGATAAATTTATACCTTTCTCAAGAGCATTAGTGTTAAATGAAAAGCAAACAGTCTCATCCAGGGCTTGAATTCAAGTCATCAATTCCATTTCCTATGATGATAGCCATTATGCTAAGTGCACTTACCCTTCATTACCATGTAACTCCAGAGGTAGTGTCTATTAGAATCCTATCTCTATGGGTCAAATAAATTTATTTGAGGTAATGTTTACAATGATTTTGAATCACAATTAATAAATTAGCACTTAAAACATTGATATGGCAATTAAGAATGAAAAAAGCTGTTTAAAGTAATTATAAACAACATCTAATTGCTTTCAAATTATTAGTATTATAATTATTTATAAATGATTACACTGGGGGAAACAGAATTTAGTGCCAAAAATATTAGACCTTTTTTTGCTAAATTTTTGTTAACTGATTCTAAATGTGCTATCAGTTTTTCTTGTCAGCTCTGGTTACTAAGATATGATACATCCCTAATTGTTATGTATACAATCGGTTGGGCATAAGGATTGATGTGTACAAATCCTTAATGCCTTTTTAATTGATGAAATTGTTTCATACATGTAGAATTTACTTATTTATGATTAAATTATATCATACAATGAGATAATTACGAAAAAAGCATAAAAAGTTATGGATACACTATCTATTTACTTAGACATCTCACAAAAGCAGCATTTAAAAGACTTTTTGCAATGAGATGTCCCTGGAAAATCACCTTGTATAAACCAGCAGTAATCCACTATCATGTGGTATCCCAATGTCTCCAATATCTTTCTTCCATGCTTCTTAAACTTGTTGGAATCATTTACCTTGTTCCTCACTTTGGTCTCCCAAGATTTTCTGGGAAACAATCCAAATGGTTGTGTTGTATAATTTGGTGATGTACAAACAGACTCTGTTGCTTCAAGTAGAAACAGTTTTATAAACTTCTGACTTCCATTCTTCAACATGAGGAAAGAGATACAATTCATACTATGCTGGCCATACTATTTGACCCCACTAATGTGCAATGCATCTTGCGATGTCTAAGATCTCTGTCAGTAGAGATCCAAAAATCTTAACTACATCTTCAATGGTCTAAATCCAACTCTCAACTCAATGGCAGAGAACTCAATTCTCTGTCTCCATCGCAGAAACTCAACTATCTGCCTTCATTGTCCAATGTCAGCTTTCAACTGACATTTCAAAATTTTCAGCCCATCTCTTCTGTGCATGACGTCATCCACACTCCAGCCCCATTTCCTGTCTGGGACTTATTATGACAATGGTGATTGTTATATTCTTTGCATGCGAGCGTAAAACTGTACCCAATGACTATGCGCCTGAACTCTTAACCTGAATAGTTCAAAGACCAACCAAGCTGAATGATAAAATATGATTAACAAATTCCTTAATTATATAACAGTTGTAGAAATAATGCACTTTGATGCTCATTTTACAACCAAGTTGATAGAAAGAAGTTAGCATGCCCTCCACTAGTTCAGATTAATTATATGCTTTATAATTTCCAAGAAAATACCCTACAACAAGGGTAAACGAAGAATGTGGATCTTACATGAGTTCCCTGATTTGTGGCCAGTCAAAAATACCTACCTTTAAGTACTCCATATTCAGTCTTGGAAATTTTCTGCATATTTTGTCAAAACAGTTCCTTCTTTATTCACAGCCTTTACAAACTGTTTCATTAAATCTAGTTTGATGTGCAATGGTGGTAAAATTATCTTATCGCTGTTAACCAATACTTCTACAAATACTTTCTTTTCTCCTACCACCATGTTTTCTCTTTGAGTGCTCATCCTTAAATCTATTGTCCCAGAAACAGATAAAGCAAGGATACTTAGTGTGTGCACTTTTCTGACTTAGGAGACAATTCACTATCTTCAGATCCACACTGATTAATCACTGGTGATTGTGGTATGATATCTTCTGTGGGACCAGCAGGATTATTTTTGCTCTTCAGCCACCTTAGTTGAATGACCAATTGGGATTGATCTATATTTGTTGCCATTTTACTGAAGCACACATTAAGCTCCATTAGAACTATCTTTGAATAAGTGCTATTCACTTTGTACTTATTTTGATATGTCCATTTTATTTACAAACCTTGAATAATGTTATAAAAAACAAAATTGCTTTTCCCTGAGAAGAAATGCAATAAATGTATTTCTCTTTTGTAATAGTATATGATTTTGATTACCAGTTACAATAAGTTATTTTCTGCTAGTCTTGATGCCAACAATTTTGCTAATTTCTTTGAGAGATTTAACTTCCTCATGAGAGTATTGAACTCCAGCTGACTAAAATCTTGTACAGTTGATGAGCTTCCTTCAAAATCACTTCCACTTTGACAGTGGGTAATGTTGTCCACTAACGAACACATCAGGCTACTCGCTTGTCCTAGTAAAACAACATCCGGTTATGAACGGAAGTGACGAATCCCCTTCTTACGACCTTAACCTCTCGTCTCAGATAAAAAAGGGATAAATTTGAAATTAACTATATTAACAGAACACTTCTGTCACAAACAACACTATAAAAATGGAATAAATCATCTTCGATAGCCAACGCTACGCTAAAGAAGTGATTTATCTTTACCCCCATTTTTGTAACTTTCTATTTTCACAAACTCTGCAGCGTGGCGTTGCCCTACTTTCATATAACAAAGGCTCCTGCGACGGCAAAAATCAGAGGTCCTCGGACGCTCTCAGGAGCCGCTCTTAGCGATCTCCAAAAGGCTCAAATCCTACATCACGTGGTGCATTCGCCTTTGACATCACATATTTATGCACAAATGGTCCTTCTAAGGACCATAAGAGGTCCCCTTCTGCGGGTCGGAGCATCTCTGGCAGCCTTAACTGGCTCGCCAAAATAGACGGCCCAGAGGAAAACACGAAGACAGATTCTAAGACCAGCCGGTTCCGATTGTCTGATAAGCTGCGCAGTACTAATGGCAAGGTCCAGCCTTTTGCTACCGCTTCACTCTCTGCGCAGCGCTAAGATAACGCCCATCTTAGCCTCGGCCTCCTGGCCTGTCCGCTCGTTTGTGCAGAGCTTCGGCGCGGCCCAGCCTTAGCTCCCGTCCAATGTGTCCGTATGGCTTTGACACAGCAAAGCCTTTGTTATCGTCCGACTGTCTGTACTGCTTCGGCACGACAAAGCCTTAGCTAGAGCCCGATATCGTCCGCACGGCTTTGACATGGCAAAGCTTTTGCTCCCGTCCAATTCGTCCGCATGGCTTTGACACGGCAAAGCTTTCGCTCCAGTCCGATACGTTTGCATGGCTAGGGGGCATGACAAAGCCCTAGCCTTTTCTCGACTCGTTCACTCGATCTCGTCTGTACTAAGGCCTAGCAAAACCTTAACCACGGTCTCCAACCTTTCACTTGGTCCGTAACACTAAGACACGGCTCAGTCTTAGTCACTAGCTCGCCCGACACTACACGACCAAGTTGCCATAACCGAACTCGACCTCGATGCTCCTGCAAGGTACCACGCAGTCCACGTAACGACTCGCTATTACGGACTGTCCTGCCACTGCAACACCTGGCTCACGTACGACCCGCTGTACGAGCCAGCAACTGGATCAACACACCCTCGGTCAACTACACATACCGTCATAACCGGGAATATCGATCTTCGAACTACGACCGACACCAGCTTCCTACGATGATCATCCAGCTGCATTCTACGACTCGTCCGACACCAGCTTTCAACTATGATCATCCAGCTGTATTCTTCGACTCATCTGACCTCAGCTTTCAAGTATGATCATCCTGCTGTATTCTTCAACTCGTCCGACCTCAGCCTTCGACTTCGAGCATCCAGCTGCATTCTACGACTCGTCCGACCTCAGCTTTCAACTTCGACCATCCAGCTGCATTCTACGATTCAGCCTACGCCAGCTACCCGCGACTAACATTTAGCTGCGCTCATCTACGTCTCAACTATACCAGCTATCAACATTACCATTCTAGCTGAAGACCATATTCGACCATTACGGACTTAACACACGTTTGTATATCTGACAATAAATTGTCATTTGTTATATTTGTTATCTTACCTTTGTTCCTTCATTGTCCTTGACTGTCACTTACTCAAACGCATTAAACTTAATTCATTTGCGGGGTTGACATGCTTATCTGCTCCGCAACAATGTCTTCAGCTGAATTAGAGGATTCATCTTCTTCTGAAAGTTATTTAGGATAAATAAATGATGGTACAGATATTTCAACCAAGTGTGCAACAGGTTGTTTTTTCAAGTCTAGATCAGGATGCATCCACTTACTCTGATTACATCCATTGATGCATTCTATGTTTACCAGACAGAAGTAACAGTCTTCACTGTGGTTCCTCTGTACTCTCCAGATCATAGATATACCAAACCTCAAACATTTCCTCTTACCATCAGTGCACAGCTAAAGTTTCTCAAACAAGTTTTACAGACAATGTACAGAGCTCTTGTGTTATCTTGGTTCCCAAGTTTTATTTTAGAATAGACTAAGTATGCTCTTTTCACAAAATCAGATATGGGTTTTCTGTTTCATGAAAGTTTACTCTCCACAAATGTAGTAAAAAGAATCTGGATGATTCAAACACTTACTTTGCATTATCACCTGTGAATGGGAAATATAGTGTTCAGTGTATATCTATTGATAAATCTATTATCTCAAAAACTAGAACAGCTAGAAAGAAATGAAGGTAATATTCTTATTCAATGGAGAGAATATACCAAGAATTGGGTCTAAAATCTGAGGCATCAAAAAGCTTTTTTAAAATTTATTCCCCGGTGTTATTATTATTTAACAAGAATAGTTACTTGGAATCATATAATTGCTAGCAATAAGAAAGATTGATTTCAACTTAAAAAAAAAAGGTTGATACACTGTAAAACCAGTCAATTAACAATTAAAACTAACTAAGCTTAACAAATAAGAATATATGAGTAATGTTCAAAAAGTATAAAAAATAAAGCTGTATTTCCCAAGACAGAAATCAATAATGAATCAAATGTTAATTTTCTTCAAAATCTTCTCATAGGCATTCAACACACTTATTCTTATAAAATTTTTCATTGGTCAAAGCATCTTTGAAACTTATTTTTTCATATGGTAGGAAGCTACAATGTCATATTTCTTTTAATGCTTTCCACATCCTCAAATATTATAGCTGAGATGAATTTTCTCTTTTGTATGGCAGAGAGGTTGGCTAAATACACCCAACCCCTCTGCCATGAGCATGATCTGACACCAAATCAATTTTTAAGTACTGCTGGCTTGAATTTAGATTTTTCCTTCACCTAGAATGGTTGCCTAACCAAAGTTAAAGAACCCAGTTTGTCCTACTAATTACCTATGGCTAATGGGAGAACAGATGGACTCATACCTTCCCCAAGGGCATTAACACCAAATGAAACACAAATAGCTTTGTCCATGATTTGAAACCTGGTTAATGATTCCATTTCCTATGAAGATAACAGTTATTCTAAGAGCACATTTTCTGTTTGTAGACAAGTAAAAATTGCATGTATTTAGGTCAGTTGAATATGAAGGATGGTGTGGTTGTGCAGTCTTGTGTTTCACGAAAAACTACTGTTCAAAAAGTACTGAGATAGGCTTCATATATATTTTTTTCAAATTGTATGGAGCTAGGTCAGTTGAATATGAAGAATGGTGTGCTTGTGCAATCCTGTGTTTCACTAAAAACTACTGTTCAAAAAGTACTGAGACAAGCTTCATTATTTTTTTAAAAATTAGCACAATGTACATACAGACATAATTATTTATAATACTTTGACACTTAGTGAGAAGTAAATTCACTTGCAACAATTTTCAAGACCAAATTTACAGAATGACAGATGCTTCATCCATAATAGTTAACTCTCAACTTATATTGATCAATGCTGATGATGGCTTTAACGTTGTTAATATTAATAAAATGTATCTTTGTTGATACATGACTCTTGGGACTCTATTAAAAAATCCTTTCTTGATTCATTATATTTCATTATTAAAACTTAAGTAGGTAATTTTTTTATTATATATGAAGTATGTATTATGTACAAGAACATTTTCAACTTTCTATTTTTTTTATTATTTGGTTCATGAACCATTTCATTTGTGATGAATAAGATCATCTGAACAATTTGGGAAAATCTATCAATAAGTTCTACTGAATGTAGCAGCCTTAATATTATTTAAAGAAATAAAGAAATAAAAATCATAAAAAGTTTCCTTACCCAATTTTTGGATTCCTCACATTATATCAATTATGTCAGATGACTTCATTAAGGAAGTTGGTAGAGATATATTTTTGGTGTAAATACTTCAAATAAGATAGTTTTCTTCCTTAAAATTTCTTCTCATATATGTTTTACTGCTTTCACACATTTTGTATTTTGGATGTATATATATATATATATATATATATATATATATATATATATTAGAATGAATAGGTCCAAAAATGAATTTGAATGTGGTACTATAGGTTTTTATTTCATATAAATCATACCCCAGTCAAAACAAACACATTATTAGTCTTTCAAAAAGGACTACAAAATCTGAAACACATGTAGAACATACTTATATGAAATAAAACCCTAAAGTACCACATTCAATTTCATTTGCAGACATATTCATTTTAAAATATTCACTTTTCTCTCATTGGACAAACAAAAAATTATATATATATATATATATATATTAGAATGAATAGGTCCAAAAATGAATTTGAATGTGGTACTATAGGTTTTTATTTCATATAAATCATACCCCAGTCAATATATATATATATATATATATATATATATATATATATATATATATGCTGAACTTATACATTTAGTCTCTGACCAAATCAATTTTGACTTCTAATGTTTAGAAATGTGTACATTCACATTTCTTTTTGTTTTTTATCAAGCATATATATTGTGCATAAACATCTATATTGAAGAAAATTAATAATTTGTCTACCTTTGCTTTGATTTGTTTCATTTGTTGACTGATCAGTTGAAGAGAAGTTAATACAAATTTCTCATGTTTGTCAAATTGATATGTATAAAAATGATTCCTATTTGAATAGACTGTGTGCAAACCTATTATGTTTGGATTGTGTTGCAAATCTATTAAGAAACAACTACACAAAGAATGTAAACATAAACGTATAATTAATGCAATTCCCTAAACTTTAGGCATAAAATAACCCTTGTAAGTTTGACATGCCATTAAAATCAATCAATCAATTAATCAATTTGATTGACCCTAATGGATGAATTAGTTTTTCAGTTGGTTATATTGCATGTCAACCTTTGTTGAATCATTTTATAGTGAAGTCAGTTTAACAATTATGGTTTTCAATTCTCACAATCACTTTAAGCTGGTAAAATCTTCCTGATTAGTTGCAATATCAATGTTTTAAGAGTCAATGTATCAATAAGTAAAAATAATTTTAAACATTATCTCAAACAGATCTATTTAACATATTGATGGAACCCTAACAGGTACTACCTCTGAGTGGACCTGGGAGTAATGGCAATGATGGGGTGACTTCACACTCTTCAAAGCTCTAAAGGACACCAAATCAGTTGTTTGACATCAATTTTATTGTGAAAATATTGGCTTCCATAATGAAATGAGGATACACTGTAATTTTACAAAAATCTTTTGTCAATCTCTTAATGTAATTATTTTTTTTGAATATCTTAAATGAAACATTTTCAAGAATATTTGAAAACCATTGAGCAGTTTTGTTTTAAATCTTTCAATATATCACTTAAGGCATTTGGTTTACTAAAAGAGAATTGTTCAAAGAATAATTCATATTTTGTGTTGCAAACACCTCTTTTTTCTGTTTCATCCATGACCATTTATTTTGTAGAGGTTTTTAACATCTTTTAAGTGAAAATGCAGCATTGAGGAAAATATTTTCAAAATGGAATAATTTTAAGAGATGAACCCATGGAAATTCTACAGTTTTATATAAATGAATAATCTTATGCTATATTTAGTTATAATATATACCATATGTAAAGTTGGCGACCATAATCAAGGGTGACCCAAAGACACCCTTTTCAATACCTTCTACACCAAGGTGTAAGGGAGAGCGTTACTCTTTTCCTGAATTGCTCCACTTTACCTTTGATCCATACCTTATAATGCTGAGCTGGCATCAAATACATTTTTTGAGTCTTTGGTATGACTCGACTTGGGATTGAACCCTGGTCTCCTGGACCATTGGCAAACATTCTACTCATTAGGCCAATGATACAATAAAGCAAAATAAATTGATCATAAACTGAATTACTTCAAAAAATATTTTACTCATTTAAAACTTCAAGATTAACGAATGTCTTTTTCAAAAATAATTCTTCTTTTAGTGCCTTGATATTCTTCAATATTGGATTGTATATCTTTGACTTTAACATTAAAAATATGTGAAAATAACTTTTAGAATTGAAACAATTGAAAATCTTGAGAACTTGTTTAAAATTGTTGATATTTATAGACTCTCACTGCATTGTTTTTGAAGAAGGACTTGTTCACTGAGGGAAGAGCAACAGTTTGCTATTCTAATCACAGAGTAGCAGAAAGGAACAGGGCTGCTCCTATTGGCATCTGACTGGCTGAAATGTTGTGGGTTTGCTGCTGCTATTGTGGTGGAGGAAGCATCAAGGGTTCTTTTATGAAAGTGGGAGAAGGAGGTAAAATTTTGATCTCTTTTCTTAATAACACATCATAGGGTGAGAATGTACCAGAGTTAGCTTGTAACAGAAGTTTATTTTAAATGACCTAGCAGAAAGATATAGTTTCTGAGAGGAGCCTGGAGATTTTTGAATAGAAGCTCACTTTTATGGTCAAACAGAGAGATGGGTAAGTCTCTGAGACATGCTGACTAGAAGTTGCCAAATTGTTTATTTGCTATCTTGTGAAAAAACAAACTGGAAAGGACATGTAGATTCCGAACAGAAAGAAAGAGGAAAAAAGAAAAAGAAAGAAAACAGAGAAAGAAAAGAGTAAAGAAAAGGAAGAAAAAAGAAATCTCCAACTAAGCTACAATTTTTCCTCACAGACAACAAGAAAGAAAAAGAAAGAAAGAAAAAAGAAAAGAGTAAAGAAATGAAAAAAGAAGTCTCTAACTAAGCTACAAACTTTCCTCACAGACAACATGAACTAAGAAATTTTTAGCTTTCTCCTAGTAGGAAAGAAAAAAACAGAGAGCCGGTTTTTGCAACTTACAGAGAAGTAAGTGACATGTAATTTTTGATAATATTTTTAATGTTACATTTGTTTTATATTTTCTGAATTAATAATTTTCTGTATAAGGACTTTTATGTTGTCCTAGCTGTAGTCTGTTTTTGTTCACACTATAAAATAAACCATTTGTGACTTGTGTAATAAGTGTCTCATTTATTCTTAGCATTGAGACCTTTATGTCCAGTAGTTTTTCATTTTGTTAATTTGTTTTAAAGTCTGATTTTGTAATGACCCCCAAAATTTCAACACATTTGACCATCTTTAATTGCATCAATATGATATCTGGTTATGAAAATTAGATGCATCTGATTTTTTCTTAAGTATAGCTAAATTTTATGGAATTAAAAAATAAAACAATTGCTAATTGCAATTCCAATATTACTACATTATACAGCAATATTACTATGTATTACAGCAAAAACAAAAAGATGAAATGTTGTCATGGGGAAAGTTAATACGGAAAGAATTAATTTCACAATTTAGTTTACTTGCTGAACAGTTCAATAAAAGCAGCATACCTATTTGGTGACAGAAGAGAGTAAGTCTCACAGCTTAATCTATCAATCCCTTTCTCTCTTAGCTTGACACCTGCCAAATCTTAAAGAATAAAGGTAATTACATAGGTCACTGTCTCACTGGTCCCATAAATTGATTTGGTTATAGGGGCAATACTCATGTAGCTTGTCTTAGACAGGAATAGCCTGGCTGAGCCCATCCCTTTCAAGGTTAACAACTGGCTTGAATTCAGTTTTCTTTCTCCCAGTCTAGTTGTTATATCAGCGTATGGTTTCAAGGAAAGAAATAAACACAGTTACAAAAACAAAGAACATGAAGGCATGTAAAAATTTTAACAATTGTATTGGAAACAAATGAGTAAAAAGTTCAAATAGCTGGGTTTGTAAAAACGTGTTGATCTGGAATTAAAAAGTAGAAAAATGTCCTATGCTTAATAGTGGTAGGATTATTAGACTTATGCACATACGGTCTGTCAGATTTTATGAGTGTAGAGAGGAGAGGGATGTTAGGTGATTTACAGTTTAGTTACTTCCTTCAAAGCGGAGAAGAGGAAAGTCAATGTTGGTGATGTGTGGTTTCGCGTTTTGCCTCTGTCTCTCTGTCTTTCAGTTGGACTTCTGGTCTGTGGACTGTCATCTGCCTTCTTTTGATCTGGCCCTGCTGTCAAGAAATTTGTCTTTTATATGATTTTTCTCTTCTGATTGGATCAGATTGGGTTTTCTTTGTTTATTCCACGAAGGTCATGGATTGGCCGAAAAATTACTTTTAATTATTTTTATTTTTTGACAAATTTCATCAACATTTCGCTATGTGCTAATCCTATGCTGAACCCCTTTTTACCATTTTGAAGAAAGTCTCAGTACCGATAACATCCGGTGAGTGCTCTCATGGGCACTAGTTGCAATCATTATTTTATGTGTATGATAAATTAGAAAGAGATCTCTTTCGATCATATAACATAGTTATCATAGCAAAGTTAAATAGACCAGTTGACTCTATTATTTACCCATAGCTGAAGGGAGAGTTGTTTGATTCATACATTTCCCAAGGCTATGAGCACTATGTGAAATGCAAGCAACCTTGTTCAGGACTTGAACTCAGATAGCTCTGTCAACATCCTTTGACAATAATCATTACACCATGAATATTTTTTTAGAATCTCCCAAATCAACGACTTTCCATCTTTAATTGTTTATTTCAAATGTAGTTTGTTAATGTCTGTTGAAAGAATATTTGTTTTTTTAAGAATTGATTTTTTTTTAAAGAAATTAGTAACAATAAGTAAGCTGGCGACCGTAGTCGTAGTCGTGGACAACCAGAAGGCTCCCTTTTCAATGTAGAGGAGGGCACTACTCCTTTCCCTGGACAAAGTTACAATGGTACTGATATATATAATTATATATATCAATCCAATAATTTCATATATTTGTCTTAACAGAATTAACTTCTTATGATGTTGGGAATAAACATTGAAATGTTAACAGAATCATGCTAATTTTTTTCATCTGTCAAATATCATATTTTGCATAGTAACTTTCATTCTTTATGCTCAATAACCAGTTCCTTTTGTTTTCACTATGTCGTAAAAACAAAAATAATTGATGAGTGAAAGGTCCTTGTTGTTAGATATCTGTTTTTTAAACTATTTTGATAAATGGCTATCCTTCTGATATTACATTTTGATCATGATAAACATGTTACAACTTGTCAACAAAGGAGTAGATCATTACCAAAGAACGAAAATGAACAGTTATAAATGAGATTATAAGGAGAAAAAGAAAAAATATTTTAAAAGACATGATTTTCTTTTCCTTGTATAACCTTCTCCTCTAACAAATATTGTTAATCTATGAAAAATCTAACCATGGCTTACAATTAACTACATCATAATATTACATGATGTAGCGGGAATTAGATTTATTTCCCTCTGGCAGACGAAATCCCTCACAGAAGTAAATTGGTTGAACTGAATCAATCAAATCAGTCAGCGGAAGAATACCAAAAGCCAGGCCTTCTGTGAGGGAGAGAAAAAAAGTGAATTCGGTCTCTTTCACCAGGAACCACCGTGGGGTTAACATGACAAAAACTGTTACTCGCCTACTTGGCTAACGGTTCAATAAACATGTACACATACACACACACACACATATATATACACTTTCTTTACCAATGAGGCAGTAGGAATTTTTGTTCTCACTAAAGGGACACCTCACGGAATACCAACAGAGGTTAGCAGAAACTTGTCCAAACATTACTACATTGTGTAAAAGGATTAAGTTGTCATTGTCAGCTTTCCAACAGGAAATCCCTCTTTACAATGTCATAGACTTGGGAAGTTTTCTACAACCCACTTTGAAGTTACAGATTTTTCAACTAAAATTATACTTATAGATGAACTTCATGAACCCAATCTCGATAACCCAAACTAAAGATTTTCAAACTGTGTGCCACAGCACAAAAGAGTACCAAAGCTTTCTTTCAAATGAACTTTGGACATCTTCATTTGAAACCTTATGGAATGTCACATAATCAAAACTTTCTTTCAAGTATGCTTTGTAAATTTTTCCAAATACATACCCGTTGAGACAATATGCAATTGTCTCCCTTGGAGTTTGGCCCTGTCAGTTGAGGACCTCATGGTATGTCACATCACCAAAACTTTCTTTCAAGTATGCTTTTCCAAATACACAAACATAAGTAGAGAGTCAATTATTTATTATCTCCTTACATATGTTTGTGCATTTGGAAAAGAGATTACTCACATTTCTATGATAGCAAGTGTAATGAAATATAGTTTCTCATAATGTTAGAATTTCATAACAAATTTATATCATTTCTTACCAATAATTTGTGGCTGGTATTGTTTAATAACATTGGAAATAAATTGTTGGATATGAACTTTGGAATTTTGCATGATGATTAATTATTGGCAATGGATATTTTGTCATCCATTTGTCACTTATTAAGTTATTAATTGGTGATATCCACCTCAAGTCAGCCATGTTGCTTTTTAGATGTTGGTTGGTTGTTTGTAGGTTATTTAACGCCAAATCCATTTTTATGAAAATAGTTCTATTTCAAACAATAAGTACACAGTTTAAACGTAAGTACAGTTTAATTGTGAAAAACATTTCTATTTCAAGCTATTCAGTTTAGTCAAGCAGTTCTAATTTAGCTAATTCAGTTTAGTATAAGTACAGATTTTCTTTACACACGGTTAAATGTCAAAACAGTTCTATATTAAACAAATCAGTTTAGTGTAAGTACAATTTCAATGTCAAAAACCAGTTCCATTTCAAATAATTCAGTCTAGCATAAACACGCAGTTTAAATGTAAGTACGGTTTAATTGTCAAAAACATTTCTATTTTAAGCTATTCAGTTTAATCAAACAGTTCAGTATGCTGTTAGTTCTATTTAGCCTATAGATAGAGCCCTATCAGGTGCTACCACTCTAGGCCAGAGTGAACCTGGGAGCGATGGTAATGAAGGGGTACTCCGCTTTCCCCAAAGTTCCAGCATCACTGGAACCTCACCATCAGATTGCTTAGTGTCATATCCAGGAAACTCAATGGTGGGGGGTACCCCTCTGCAGAGGTGCAGTCGGTGTATTCTACAGCCCCAGCTGACTGGGCAATTGCTTTTTAGAAAGTCCTTAGTAAACATCAGATTTAACAATGCAAGGTTATTAATGCAAAATTATGTATATGTGTCTAATAATTTTTGTGAAAGTATATATGTTGAATTATACATATATGTATTGATTCATCTCTTCTACCATTGGCGGGTTGTGGTACAAGGTCAATTTTTCTTTAAATGAAGTAAAGCCTGTTTAAATTCAAAGTTTTCCTTTCTCCAGACTGGTTGCCTAACCAAGACCAAATAACTCAGTTTGCCCAACTATTTACCCATAGCTGAAAGAATAGGAGATAGATTCATACCTAGAGGAGGTGTCTGTGGTGTAATGGTTATCGTCGTAGGAAATGGACACGACGACACGAGTTCAAATCCTGGATGAGACTGATTGCATTTCACATTGAACAAATACCCTTGAGAAAGGTATGAATCCAATTATTCTCCCTCTAGCTATGGGTAACTAGTAGGGCTGACTAGATTCTTCAGCCTTGGTGAGGCTACTAGTCTAGGAGAAGGAAAACTCTGATTTCAAACCTGTTAAACTCTGCTTTAAAATTGACCTTGTGTCATATCCTGCCCGAGCGGAGGGATTGGTAAATATGGGTAGATTTGTAGAGGTGGTATGTATTTAGTTATTTCTGTAGATATGCGTCCGTATTTTACGGGTATTGCTCTCAATATTATTTCCTCTACAAATACAACACAAAACTTTACAATCGCGTAAAAGAAATGGAATAGAACACAACAAACATTAAACAACAAACAATTCAATATACATAAAACAGAATGTGAAAACAAATAAAAAACATGATGTTTAAATGGCCTTTTGGAAAATAAAGTTTGGCAAGAAGAAAATAAATTTGTTTACACGTATATGTATGTTTAGATGTTAACGGTGTCTGTAAATAAATCGTTCTTACTTATATTAAGTTCATATCCTGTTTTATGATTGTTGCGACAGCGTGTTGCGTTGATGAAAGAAAGTTTGCCGGTTTTTTTTATCTTGAACGTGATTCGCAGCCATCTGTAGCTAGGTCATGAACTTTGGTTGTGGAAGAAAAGGAATTTGCTGAACAGAGTATCGGCTACTGCTTTATTGACTTCATGGCTTAGTGATTGACTCTCTTGACTGTGTGTTACTTATACCTTACTAGTGGATCAAAGAATCATCCTAAAATTTTGGCATGTAGATATTTATTGACCAATCAGATTTGTATTTTACAATTTTATTTTAAAGCCTAAATATTTTCTGTTAGTTGACTTCCGGGCCTATTTTTCTAGAATCTTCTTATTCTATGCTTTAGCTGATTGGTTGAAAAATATAAAAATGTAACTTAAATGCTAATGCAGTTTTGATCCTAAATTTCTAGAATGTTCTTAGGTATGTTTTTATTGCTTATTTTAAGACTAGAAAAAATGTGTATCCCATAGATTCATACCTTTCCTAAGAGCATTATTGTGAAATAAAATGTCAGAATTTGAACTCAAGTTGTCAACTCCATTTCTTACAGTGAGAATCATTACACTAAACATGCTTCCTTGAATTATACATGTTAGTGGAAAAATGCATTATTGCAATCACGTAAAGAAACAAATAAAAGATATATAGTAAGAACTCAAAAAAATTTTTATAACAAAATGTATAGACACATAGCAAGCTGAAGAAAGAATTATGTAAAGGTTTACAGTACACATGATGAATGGGACCCCCCACCCAATATATGTTAAACTTAGTTATATAAGAGTGAAAATTAATTTACTATCAGTAATCAGATATTGGTTTTTAGATGCATGTTTAACTGCCGTCTTTAACATAGGCAGTATGAACATGTAAATGCAAGCAAACCTTTCAAAGACAAAATTTGCCAGCAATTTATAAATTTTATGTTTCTTTTTTATTTTTATTTTATCTTCCATTGTATTTGACTATTAAAAAGAAATAAATGAAATTTAGTGAGAAGATAACTCTATAATTAGATGTAAAGACTGTGCAAGTCTCGTTATTCTACATTTAGTGAAAAATATTCAAATTTTATTTAAGTTGGTTTTTAACAAAGTCAAAAATAGATGAGAGTTCAAACACATTTCAAGCCTTGAATGTATTCAGTATATATATATTCATTTAAAGTTTCTTTGTTTAATGGCATATCAAACTTTCTGGGTTATTTAATGCCAAAGGCATTTTTATAGAATGGCAGTGATACTATTGAAACCATAGCTATGGGGTGGGTAAAGGGGCTTCATTCCTTTCCCTTAAGGTATTAGCATGAAAGTAAACATAATAAGTGTGACAGGAGTTCAAACTCATTTACATTGAGGCAGCAGTCTAGCACTTTAGCCATGATGCCATGGAGTCTCCCAATATATACAGGGATTGGACAAAATAATGGAAACACCAAGAATCTTAGCATCATAATTTTGAAACTACTATAAAACCATCAAATATTTGTTATTTTTATGTTTCATGATTTATTATTAATTTTTCTCATCTTATTTTACTGAAAATATTGTTTTTTTACAAATATCATCAGAGAAATTAATCAAAATTCATTAAAATGGTAGATCTATCAGACTTTAAAAGAGGTCAAATTGTTGAGGCTTATATGACAGGCGCTTGTGCAATAAAACCCACTGTATTATTTGGTGTAGCAAGGAGTACTGTCTCAAAAGTAATGATAGCATTTGAGAAAGAAGGAAAAACTTTTTCACTGAAATAAAACTCTTTATGAAAGAAAATGAAAGCTACCTGACAGGGACCATTGGACTCTTACACGGATTGTTTGGAAGGATCACAATAATACAGCTTTGAAAATTACAGCAGAGCTTAATAGCCATCACAAGAACCCAGTTTCCTCAAAAACTGAAGAAGTGAGCTGTACAAAGCCAGATTTTATAGGAGGGCTGCAATCAGAAAACCATATTAAAACAAATTTGAATTTCCAGGTGTTTTCATTATTTTGCCCAACCCCTTTATTTTTAATAAGATCAATAATTTTTACGCCATGTAAGTAAAATATTAATCTTTACGTAACTATGATACCATCAAATTTTAGAATCACTTATCTAAATATTTATTTCAATGCTTCTATATATATATTGTGACACAGCAAATACAGAAGATATGTCCAAAGAGTAATGAAACTGCTTTTTAAAATTTTTCTGGCTGAAAACCAGATGATCATTGCTAACCTTGATGATGTGAAAACATTCAGTTCATTTTTGCTTCTCAGAATTCACAAAGTGACACAGCAAATACAGAAGGTATGTCTAAAAAGTAATGTGGCTGATTTTTTGATTTTTCAATTTGAAAATCTTGATTGAAAATCAGCTGATCAATGTGAAAACATTGAGTTCAGGTTTGCCTCTCAGAATTCATATTCAGTTCTCCTGAATTATTACATTGGTATTTTCTTAAATGTGCTATGAAAATGTAATATAAAAATACAAACAATGATCAAATTCTGCGCTTTTTCCAAAAAAGAATATTCTTGTGGTACACCCTGTTATATGAGCGTATAGTTGCAAGGAAAGAAATAAACACAGTTGCAAAAATAAAGGACACAAAGGTGCATAAAGATTTTGACAATTGTATTTGAAACAAATGAGTAAAAAGTTCAAATAGCTGGGTTTGTAAAAACGTGTTGATCTGGAATTAAAAAGTAGAAAAATGTCCTATGCTTAATAGTGGTAGGATTGTTAGACTTACACGCACGCGGTCAATCAGATGTTATGAGAGTGGAGAGGAGAGGGGTGTTTGGTGATTTACGGTTAAGTCACTTCCTTCAAAGCGGAGAAGAGGAAAGTCAATGTTGGTGATGTGTGGTTTCGAGTTTTGCCTCTGTCTCTCTGTCTCTCAGTTGGAGTTTTGGTCTGCGGACTGTTGTCTGCCTTCTTTTAATCTAGCTCTGCTGTCAAGAAATTTGTCTTTTATATGGTTTTTCTTTTCTGATCAGATCAGATTGGGTTTCCTTTACCACAAAGGTCATAGATTGGCCGAAAAATTACTTTTAATTATTTTTATTTTTTTGACAAATTTCATCGACATTTTGCTATGCACTGATCCTATGTGCAGAAGCTCCTTTTTCCATTTTGAAGAAAGTCTCAGCACCGATAACATCCGGTGAATGCTCTCATGGGTGCTAGTTGCAATCATTATTTTGTGTGTATGATAAGTTAGAAAGAGATCTCTTTCGGTCATTTACTTGTTAGAAACATACAACAAGATGTCTCAAACCAACTGAAGACAGTGTCAGTTGAAGACTTCCTGCACTGTTTCCAGGAGGGAGAACATTTTTTTTTCATTCTGTGAAACTATTTTGAAAAATAACATTGATTTATAATTAAGATGATGATAAAAATTAATTAATAAATTATTCTTATTACTTTTTAGACTGGCCTTATAGAATTGCATTGTGAATTAGTTTAATACTGTTTATCCGACTTTTGATATCCTGGGTGGCAAAAAATTATACATAATCCCAGTTGCATTTTAATGCTGACTACATTTGAACATTGTATTTATAGGTAAGGTTTTGTGTTTCATATTACTGCCCACTGACTTTACTCCTACTCCACCATTTCCTTGTTTCACTTTAGTTACTTTTTATCCTAACAGACTAAATATTTTTACTGTGAAATGGAATTTTACAATTATACCTCACTTTTACAATATTTTATATAATCTTAGTTTTAGTAGTTGTTAGACACCGATTTTTATGTTGTGTATTGAAAATCAGAAAAAAGTGATTGTTAGTTGTAATGAAGTAGTGCAAATACTATTAATAGAATTGGACTATTATATAATATCACCCATAAATAAGTGACCATGTGCCAGATTAAGCTTTGTATCTATAAAGTATCACCCATGATTAAGTCACCCCTACAAATTTTTTATAAAAAGTTTATTTTCTTCTAAAACAAATATGATGATGATCAAGGTATACTGACAGCATAAATTTCCGTGACTCTTTCTTACCATCTATCCATTTTGGTCATCTCACTTGGCAGGTCCTCTGAACAGCATCCAATGTATGTACAGAATTGATGAATGTAAGATTTTACTGGTTGGTCATCACTAATGGGTCTATGTGTAGGAGTTCATTGGAGAACATCATTAATGATTTTGTCCTTATTTCCCCAGCTGTGTCCAGCATGTTTTGCTCATCTTACTTGGATCATTTGCGAGATGGGAGGTAAGTGGCCGCACAACTGCTATTTTGTAGGGTGCTGCTTCCAGGATTTTATTCAAAAAACACTCAGCATTCATCTGGAGTCCCCATTTAATTTTTACTCCAGGCATTTTGTTAAAATCCAAGTGATGCAACCATACAGAAGTACTGATAAAGCTACCACTTGAAAGAATCCTCATTTTATTTCTTGTCAAAGTTTATTGAATTAAAACAATATTTTTAGGTATTATTTATTACCAAACTCTTCAATATTGAGACTGATCAAAAATAAAATTGCATCAATATCTATAAGAAGTGTACTTATTTTTGGATGGTTACTAATTCATAATTCATAAGCCTAATGGGTAGAATGTTTGCCAATGGTCTGGGAGACCGGGGTTCAATCCTAGGTCAAGTCATATCAAAGATTCAAAAAATGGTACTTGATGCCACCTTGCTTAACACTCAGCATTATAAGGTACAGATCAAGGATAAAGTGGAGCAATCCAGGGAAAGGAGTAGCACTCTCCCCTATATCTTAGTGTAGTAGCTATTGAAAAGGGAGCCTTCGGGTCGCCCTTGATTATGGTCATCAACTTTACTTTTTTTTACTTTACTAATTCATATTTGTTCAACAGTTTCTTCCAGCAAGATTGAATTTTTCCTAATTAAAAAATAATTAAAATTCACTTCTATTTAGTATCTTTGCTCAGGTTGGAAGAATAATAACTTGATAGTATTTGAATTGACTATTTAAGAAGCCACAATGCCAACAACAAATTTCACAATCTTTTCTTTGGTTTAAGTTCTATATAGGAAAACAAATTAAATGATATTTACAGTCTTTAAGAATCTTTATGGGGGAAAAAAATCTATATGTTTTTTTCTTTCAATCTCTATGTCTCAGCTCATTTTTATCAATTTGATTATTCATATCTTAGAATGAGTCTGCACATATCTGTTTGTTTATTTATCTGTCAGTTCTTATCTATCTATCTATCTATCTATCTATTTCTATTTTTTATTTTAGCTTTTTTTCTTTGTAACCTGATCACTGTTTCTAGTTTTTTAGTGCATCGATCACTTTTTTATATTCATTTTGCTGGAAAGGTGTAATTATTACAACTGTTGCTCTAAAAATATGCTGGTTGTGTCAATTTTTTCCCTAAAATTATCCTTTCCTGTTTAAAACTATTGAACATCATAAACATCTTTTCAATGATGATTAATGATTATCTATACAAGTTCTATTTTAACCTTTCCATCAGAATCATAACTTCCTATCTATATATCTATTTCAGTTTGTTTAGTATCTATCTTGCTATCAATTCAGCTCTATGTAGTTCTCTGTTTATCTATCTATCTATCTATCTATCTATCTATCTATCTATCTATCGATTTTAGTTTGGTCACTTTCTATCAATTACTCTGTCTATAGTAGTTTCATAACATCTCTCTCTCTCACTCTCTCTCTCTCTTTGTCTTAGTTTGTTCACTTTCTATCACTCTGTCTATAGTAGTTTCATAATCTCTTTCTCTCTTTCTCTCTCTCTCTCTCTGTTCACTTTCTATCTATCACTCTGGTTATAGTAGTTTCATAATCTCTCTCTCTCTCTATCTCAGTTTGCTTATTATCTATCAAGCAATTCATTCATCTCTCTCTCTCTCTCTCTCTCTCTCTTTCTCTCTCTCTGTTTTTTCTTTAACTTTTTATCCTTTTTCTTTTTTTACTGTGTACTGGTCAGTTTTCATCATCATCATTTTATAATGCATATAATTTTTTAAATCACAAGCATCTTTTCTTATGATCATTGCAGAATTCATTATTATCCATATAAGTTCATGTAATTCTTCTTTTCTTTTTTCTTTATCTGCTTTGAATAAAAAGATAAATACTATGAATGGCTACAGAAAATAAGCATTTTTAGCAACATTAAACCAACATACAAGATGTACAGCCAAATGAACTTTCAGTACATACCAACAATGATGACAATAATAGCAACATGACAGCCAAGCATTGATTGTGAAAGCTTTTCTAATATTCAAGTTTTATCTTGGAGCAAAAATAGTTGAAGCAGCCAGTAAGATATATACAGTATGTGGAGATGTTCATGGATACCATCATAGGAAATGGATATGATACGAATTCAAATCCTGGATGAGTCTGTTTGCATTTCACATAGCACTAATACCCTTGGGAAAGCTATGAATCCAGTTATTCTCCCTCTAGCTATGGGTAAATAGTAGGACAGACTGTGCTCTTTAACCATGGTATAGCAACTGGTTTAGGAGAAGTAAAGCTCTGAATTCAAACCTGTTAAAGTCTGCTTAAAAAGTTGACCTTGTGTTGCATCCTGGTCGTGTGGAGGAATTGGTTTATATATATATATATATATATATATATATATATATGTGTGTGTGTGTGTGTGTGTGTATGTGTGTATAAATATATATATGTGTGTGTGTGTATATATATATATATATATGAGGATCATTAAATAAGTTTCCGGACTTTTTTTTATGGGCACTTTTATTGATAAGACACACATGAAACTCTAGTCCCCTTGGAAGTAATCTCCTCCGGCTGCAATACACTTGTTGTACCATTCCAACTACTTCTGGAAGGCCCCATGGAAGTCCTCTTGTGTGAGTGTATCAATGACCTTCGTCACAGCTTCTTTCATCTCCTCAATTGTCTCATAACGACAGCCTCTGAGCTTAGGGCATAACCAAAAGTCACAGGGAACAAGGTCTGGACTATAGGGAGGGTGAGCAACTGTCTTGATGCCTATCTTGATCAAATAGTCTGTGACAAGGATGGAGTTGTGGACTGGTGCATTGTCCTGGTGGAAATGCCACTGAGCCAATTTGAAGAGTGCTGTCCTCTTCTGACGGAATCTCTTCCTGAACTTCGTTAAAACCTCAATATAGTAACCCTAACCCTAACCCTTTGGCCAATCAACTGTGGTATATTGACTTCCATACTCCTCCCACACCTCTCATTATCCCTCACAGACTCCCTGGCTTCCTTGAATCTCTTATGCCACTCAAAAACTGATGCTCGATTCATGCAAGATGGTCGAAAAGCAATCTGAAGCATTCCATCCATTTCTGTGGCATTTTTTCCAAGTTTAAAACAGAATTTTATTGCATATCATTCTTCTAAAGTGTCCTCACATCTAGATTGCATTTTTGAAATTCACCAGCTGTGACAATCAGGCTTTAGTTGGGTGTATTCCAATTACTGCTGTAACTGTTCATTTAAACCTGAAATCACAAGAATTGGTCAGTCATCTCATAAGATGTATAGCAAGAACATAGTGAATTTTCAAGAGTCTACGACAATTTTAAATGCCTGTGCAAAAAAAGTCTGGAAACTTATTGAAGGCCCTAGATATGTGTGTAAAGTATGTGGTGGAAGTGAATTAAGTGAGAGTACTTCTTAAAAGTGGTCCAAATGTTTGTTTTTTTATTTATTATTAGTGACTCACTTGAAAATACCCCCTATATAGGACAACTAGAAAATATTGATATCGGTTGATTGATTTTAATGGCATGTCAACCTGTCAAGGGTTATTTAGAGAATAATTATCATTATACATTAGCATTTACATTTTTTGTTTCTTAAGACTTTTGGGAGTTTTTCTTATACATGTTTGAAATACAAATAACTTTCATAAAGACCTATTTGACCCATTGATGGGATATTAGCAAGACCTACCACTCCAGAGGTTCAGGGATTAATGGTAATGAAAGGGGACTCCACACTCACCAGATCCCAAGAACTGGAACCTCACCATCAGATGTAGTTTAGTGTCATATCCAGGATACCCCTTTTAGTGGGGAGTCTTATCCTTTATGTGTAAGATACAGTCAGTATATTCAAAGCCCTACCTAGAGGTGTGATAAAGATATATTGAATCCAATTTATTTCAAATATGTCAGATGTATGCATCAAATTTCAACACTGGTGATAAAACTATGCAGGATGCACCAGGTAACTAAGAACAATGTTGAACATAAAAAAATCAGTATATATACCAGTATATATATCAGTAAATATATATATTAGATTTGGATTGGATTGGATTGAATTGGTTTGGTTTTATGGTATACCAACCATTGTTGGTCATTTAATGCCAAATCCTTTTTATACATATATATTAGGTATATGATTTCTAGACACATTTTGTAGATAACATATTGAAATGAACCTGAGCTCCTTTTTCACACTCATTTAAATGGTTTCCCTTATTTCAAACTATTACAAATACATAGTTAAATATAAAAACTGTTCTATTTCAAACAATTTAAAATAAATGGTTCCAAGTTTTGCTATGTATCACTAACAATTCAATTAAATATCAGTCATTTGTTTACACACAGTTAAATAAAAAAAAGTTAATTTCATACAATTCAGTTAATCATAAGTACATCATTTTTTGTTTACACAGATAAATGTCAAAACAGTTCTATTTCAAACAATTCAGTTTACTGTAATTACACAGTTTAATTCTATTTGACCGATAGATAGGACCCTATCAGGTGCTACCACTCTGGGCCAGAGTGGACCTGGTAATGAAGGGGTACTCCATGTTCCCCAAAGCTCCAGCATTATGGAAGCCTCACCATCAGAATATTTAACATCATATCTAAGACACTTATTTGTGGGGGTAACCATATGCAGAGATGCAGTTAGTGTATTCTACAGCCCCAGTAGACTGGGCTTGTTAGATAAATGTTTTTCAATAAAACAAGTTTCAATTTCAAGAACAGCCTTGATGTTGCCTTGCGAGAATCTATATTGCTGAATTATGTAGTTCTCATATGGGCTGCTGATTAGTCTTTTTGATGATGCTCCAGGTGTTTGTATTTATCTAACTCCTCAGTCATTGCCAAGATGCAACACCAAGTCAATTTTTATGTGGAGTACACCTGGTTTGAATTCAGAGTTTTCCTTCTCCTTGACTGATTGCCAAATCAAGGAAAAAAGAAACAGTATGCTCCACTATCTACCCATTGCTGGAGGGAAAACAGATGGATTCATGCCTTTCCTAAGTGCATTAGCACAAAGTGAAACACAAACAGCTTCATCCAGGATTTGAATACGGATCACCAATTTTATTTCTTACAATGATCACCATTACACTAAGTGTGCTAGATATAATAGTCTCAAAGATTCAATTGTGTGGAGCTGGGAGATCACATGCTGGGAGTGCTTCAACTGCTTAAATTGGATCACAGTTCTTATATAAACTGCTCTCTCCTCATCATCCAGGGTTTGTACTTGTCGTCATGTACCACTAGTGGACTCTGCTATCTTGAGCTACTCAGTAGTTGCTTTTATTAACTTACTGGTGTCATGGTTGATGATATTCTGATCCTGCTGGAAGACCACTTAGAAGGTTTCTTTTTCTTTGTCATGAATCAAATGTCACACCTCCAGCTTGTTCCTGGCCTGGAACATGAAAGATCTAGCCACTTCCAAGAAACTGATAAATGTAGAATCCTCCTTTATTCCCCAGACTTGACTCTGTGTGACTTTTTTCTTATTTCCTAAACTGAAATGGCATCTCAAGGGTAAGATATGCGGATATGGAGGACATAAAAAGAAATATGACCGCACAGTTTCATATCATGTTAAAAGATGAAATTCTGCAATATTTTGACCAGTGGGAAATTAACTGTAACAAGTGCATTGAATGCAAAGGGGATTATTTTAAAGAAAATTAAGGTTTCATTCATTGTTCATTTCTGTCTTGACAGATACAACAACTTCAATATTTTAGAACACTTATAGGATACAAATTTCTTCTAGTCTTAAAATAAGCAATAAAAACATACTTAAGAACATTCTAGAAATTTAGGATCAAACCCGCATTAGCATTTAAATTACATTTTTATATTTTTCAACCAATCAGCTAAAAACATGGAATAGAACATTCTAGAAAATTAGGATCGGAAGTGAACTAACAGAAAATATTTAGGCTCGAAAATAAAATAGTAAAATACAAATCTGATTGGTCAATAAATGTCTACACGCCAAGATTTTAGGACGATTCTTTGATCCACCTGTAGGATATAAATAACACAGAGTTAGGAAGCCATACACACAAGACACAAGCTTACACACAAACGAAGACACAGATGAACACAAGCCACTAAGCCAGTAGCCGATACCATGTCCAACCAATTCCTTTCCTTCCTCAACTAAAGTTCATGACCTCTTTTCAAATGGCCGAGAATTATATTCAAAAGGAAAACCCGACAAACTTTCTTTCATCAACGAGACACGCTGTCGCCACAATCATAAAACCCGCTATAAACTTAATGTAAGTAAGAACGACTTATTTACGGACTCTGATAACATGAACATACACACATCTTTCAACAAATTTATTCTCTTCTTCAAACTTTATTTTCCAAAAGGCCATTTACACATCATGTATTTTGTTTTTCATATTCTATTATATGCATATTAAATTGTTTGTTATTTAATGTTCGTTGTGTTCTATTCCATTTCTTTTGCGCGATTGTAATGTTTTGTGTTGTATTTGTGGTGGGAATAATTTAGAGAGCAATCTACTGAAATAACCAAATTACATACTCCCCCCACACACTAGTATAAACACTGAAACTGATTCCTTGCATTTGTTTTGTGAAATGTTACATTCTCTTACTATTTGAGATTTACTTGAGATTATTCTAAGTTGGGTGAGTCTTGTTTTAAATTTGTAGGGAGACAATTAATGTCTCCAGTGATAATAGGAGCGTGTCCTTAGGACACTTCGTAGTCACCTGTGAATCCTAGATTCCATCTTAGCCTCTTTTGTCTCTGTACAGTAAAGACGTGTCTGTTTGCCTGTGTTCTTTAATGTCATTCTCAGACATTAATTAAGTGTTAAAATCCTCTGAGGAAAATGGTTTTAAAATTGGAGGCAAAAAGTTTTCTTAAAAATATACCAATTCCCAATGGTTAATGAAAATTCTAAAGACACACTTTTTCTCACAGTTTTGGTAGATATTGAAAATGCTGCACTTGTATAACCCAGTGTTTCTCCAAAAACTCCTGATCTAAAAGTATCAAGAACTGGTATTGACACATTTAGACATCTAGTTATTATCAAGTTTATTATATATGATTCAGCTGTGTATACATCTTCATTTGAATTTAAGATTTTCAGTCTCCAAAATTTTTTACCACGTTTTGAATATGGTCAACAATGTACTTTTTTTTTTTTTTAATAAGAACGCTCTCAAGGTTTGAAAATCTGTAACCCAATTTGGCAACAGTGAAAAAAATTTCCAAGTACAGAAAAGTTGAATTGAAGGGATTGTCTTGAAACACAATCTGTTTATTCACTGAAAGAATTAGAAGACCCAAAATAACAGTTTCTTGTGATGTCACATTCCTAGTATCCCCAACTCTTTTTTAGTATCAAGTCGAATGTAAATTTAAAACAACAGATTTGAGATTTAAGCCTGTGATCATATCTACCGATGTGTACATATGAAAATGCAATGGTAGCTAGCTAACTTGCTTAATAGATATTATCAGATTAAGATAGATATGAACAGATTGAAAAAGATATTAATAAGCTGAGATAGATTGACAGATAGATATTAACAGAGTTATATCCTATGGTATGTACAAAATTTCAGAATAGCTTTAAGTAGAACATTCATCATAAGTTCAAAGAAAATGATATTTTTTTTTAGTCACATCTTGTCAGTAACAAAAGTAAGCAGTGGAGAGGAATAATTAAAAAGGTCGTTGATGACTAAGAGAGAAAAAAGAAGAAAAATAAATAAAAAGTGCTCTTCTTAAAGCTATTCTAAAATATAAGTTGCTGACCGTAGTTGAGAGCAATTTGAAGGCTCCCTTTTTAATAGCTACTACACTGAGGTGTATGGGAGGCTGCTAATCCTTTCTCAGGATTGCTCCACTTACCCTTGATCCATACCTTATAATGCTGAGTGCTAAGCAAGGGGAAATCAAGTACTATTTTTTGAGTCTTTGGTATTGCAGACCATTAGCAGATAGTCTAATATATATATATATATATATATATATATATATACATCTGTGTGGGTTGATAGATGGATATGAACAGATTGAGAAAGATATCCATATATTGAGATAGATAGATAGATAGATAGATAGATAGATAGATAGATAGATGTTACTTAGTAGTCAACAATTTAAACTGAGCAGACACTTTACTGATTAAGTTTAATGATCTGATAGGAACTGGAGCTTTCAATATAACTTGACCTTAAGTTAAAAAGATACAATCTCAATGCTTATTTGACTATATTCTAATTAATCTGACTTCATATATATGATAATTTGATATAGAAAAATGGCACACAACAGAGGGCAACAGTTTTAAAATGTTTTTAGAAAATAAAGAAATTTCCAGTCTAGTTTGCAACTTAATGATAATAGTATATGTTCTAAATTTGCACTCACTCAGATCACGATCTGATTTTTGAGTATTGAATTGCTAACCAAGGGAGGTAATTCTAATTTTTTCAATTTCATTTTTTCATTTCAACAAGAGGAACATACTCAGTGTATAGCATGTCAGACACCCTACACTGCTAAATATTTTCACATAGAATGCAGGGATTTAGCTCTTATTCGAATTTTTTTCAATGCTAACAATATGAAGGATCTATTTGAAAATGAGTCATGGTAAAAACAACGTTCTCCTATGGACCCCTTCACATGGACATGCAAGTGTTGGATGACAAACAAGAATTTATCTATAACAGCTCTGTACAGACTCAGGATGTAGTCTAGAAGACCTACTTGAAGCGATGGATGATAGAGACGAATGGCACGAGAGAGTCAGGGAAATCCGTGATAGCAGTACAACATAAGGATGATAATGAAAATGCCAACATGTTTTTCATGAGAGGAATAAAACAACCAAATATAGATGTAAAAATGATCAGTACCATAAAGTAATTATTAAAAATCTATCTCAGAGTATTTTGACATACTTTTAAAACAAAATATTTTAAAAAATAATTGGTAAGAACCTCTAGGCATAAAATAACCCAAGTTGAGTTAACATGCCATTAAAATCAATCAATCAATCAATCAATTTAATTCATACATTAGTATGTTCTAAAACGTCTTCTGGAAGTTTTAGATGTTTACAACCTACTTGCTCAAAAACTTGGAGGCAAGAATATAATGCTCTTCATAATATAATCAAATAATCTTGTAATTGATATATAAAAAGAATATCATATCAACATTGAAAGAGAGCAAGAAATGAAAAGGTTATTAATTATTTTATGAAATAATGATATCTTTATTCTAATTGTATCATAATTGTCGCTAATTTATAAATTAAACTCTATGTACAACAAAAAGTATATATAGGGTTTCATACTATCCAAAAGAGTAAAAATAAAAATGAAAAGATAACTAATTACTAAGATAATGATATTAAATATGTAGCATAGAAAAGCTTTCATAATCAATTCTTGGCTGTCATGTTGCTATTGTTTTTATCATTTTAGGTATATTTCTAAAGATCATTTTATTGTATTTGATATGTATTGAATATCTCATTTATTTTATGAAATATATGTCCAAATGTAACAACTATTATGGGACAGTGGTAGCAACTGTTTTCATTTATATATTCTATATCTTACAGATCCCCAACAATAAACAGGAAAGAATTTTAAAAAATCAAAATAAACATCTATATATCTATATGTCGGTTTTTGTTTTTTTATTTTCTTTTCATTTTTGCGGAAGTAAAAAGTTATTAAAGTCGAGAGCATTTAATTAATACGTTTGTTTTTATCAAGAATAAGATAAATTTGCCTTAAGTCAAATCTTAAAACATTTATTTTATTTTATGATCAAAAGTCAGTACTAAAAGTTGGAATCTTTTTTTTTTTTTTTTTTGCATCTAGGTGAAATAGACTGGTCAGAACATATGTCACATGTCTGACAGATCAGCCAACAGACACCGTAAAAACTGGTGATCATCACATTTTTACGTCTTCAAGGAACATATCAAAGCAGATATGATCACGAAATTGATGTTAGATTAAATATTGTTTCGAATATTTAATAAACCTAATACAAAAAAGGGTGTTTGCTTGTTATATGTATGAAGCGATGAGACTTGGGGAATAATTGGGAAGACAACACGAATAAAAATTTCGCCATCACTGCAACTTCGGCATTTGTTGCAAGTTAAAAATTGCAACAAATGTCTTGTTAATGTAAGGGAAATAACTCTTATTAATAATACAATACTGAGTCTCTTCCCTTAGATTTTAAATGCATTCCGTGATTTTTCTGTTTCATTTGTCCAAAAACCGGAACTAGAAAGAGACTAGTATTTGTGCTACCTGTCAAAGACCCAAGTTTCGTGTATTGTATCTATGCTATTGGAAATTTAAGGAGATATATTGGGAAAAAATTTAAATCAAATATTAAATAATGATTCATATATTTCTGTGTTTGGATTTTCTTATTTTATATATACTTTTGAGGAAGTGTTCACTTTTCTATTCTTCAACATAGAATTATCACTATCCCATAATAGTTATTACATTTATTTAATGAAATATATGTGAAAATGTAGCAATTATTACAGGACAGATGTAGTAAGTGTTTTCATTTGCATCTTATAAAGGTTACTCAAAAATTTCTAAGCCTTACCTAGAAAGAAAAGCCATAGCTGAACACTTTTTTTTGTAGCAACACGCTAGCACTTCATATAAAACAAAGAAAAACTAATTTAGATTTCTGATTTAATTTCTGTGCAGGTGATGCTTATATTAAGGTGAGAAGTGTGAGACAAATCTAAAAATGGACAAAACAGGCCCAGGCAGTCATAAAATATCTGCAAAAGAGAGGTATGATACCCTAGGAAATCCATAAAGACATGGTACTGATACTTACAGAGGATTCCTCTTCTTATGCAACAGTGAAGAATTAAGCTGTGGAATTCAAGCAAGACAAAAACAACACAGAAAATGACCCTTGATCTGGTCATCTAAAAACCTCAAGTTGCTGCCATTTGCTGTATGGCTTTGGATGACAGACATCTTATTGTCCAGCAGATAACTAAAGCCATAGGTATTAGTTCTGGTTCAGTCCACACTCTTTTAACTGATATCTTGGGAATGAGAAAGCCATCTGCAAGATGGGTCCAAAGAATTTTGATGCCAGAGCACAAACTAAAAAGGGTTGACATTTCTTGGACACTTCTGAGTCTCATCCACAAGAATCCGAAGAAATTCTTCCACTTCAAAACTGATTCAAGGATACTAAGTAAACAGTGGAAATGCTCTGGTTCTCCACCCCTGAAAAAGTTCTAACTAGCTGCGTCTATTAGCATGGTGATAACTTCTGTTTTTTTTTTACTTCTATAGGTGTAATCAAGATAAACTACATGAAAAATGGAAAAACTACTTATGGACAGTTCTATGGATCAGGTTTAAGACAACTGATTGAAGGAATCAAGTTAAAATGAAGATGAGGACAGGTGTGCTCTTCCTCCAGGAAAATATGTCTATTCACACTGCTCAGGTTGCAGTAGCTGAAGCAGCCAATGGTGGCCTTGAATTACTACCCAAAACCCCTTACTCATTTAGCTCCCTCTGACTTCTTCATGTTTCCTAAACTCAAATCCCTTATACATTGCTCCCATTTTGGAAACAATGATGGGTTCATATTTGTTGGGAAGGAGTTTTTGCAGGATCAGGATGACACCTTCTGTGATGGCATTGGAATGTTTGCATTGATGTCAAAGAGGATTATATTGAAAAATAGTGAAAAACTGTCTTCATTCTCTGAATCTTTCAGTCTCCCTTGCAGAGGGATAAAACTTTCCCATAAATGGGTGTCCTGGATATGACACTAAACTGCTTTTGATAGTGAGACTCTACCTCTGAAGATCTGGAGAGTGTGGAATACCCCTTTTTTACCATTACTACCAGATCCACTCTGACTTGGAGTGAACCTGTTAGAGCCCCATCTACAGGGGCCCGACAATATTTTTCGGACACTTTGCAAAAAGTACTTCAAAGTGGTCATTAGTACCAAAAACTTTTGAGATTGTAAGTACGTAGTTGAGGAGTGAAAATCCACTACTAGTGTAATCATTTTTTTTAGTTTGGCTTTGGTAATTTTAGTTTTTTGTGATTTTTGCAAAAAGTTGCGTGACACTATTTTTCGGACATGACAAAAAATCCTATTTTATTAAGAGCTATGTTCATGTATATGTTGCTGTATGCACATTTTCTGCTTGTACACTGTTCTGGGGCACTGGCACCCCTACTACTATGTTAACATAGGACAATCTAACAGCATAAATAGTCCGGACATTTCTTGGCAAAACAATTAAGTTTAATGAAGTAAAATGCATTCAAAAGAAGTCGTTTGTTTGGCACAGAAGAAGCAGGAAGATGGCCTCAGTATCAGAAGGATTCCCATGGATTTGAAGCTGTCGAAATCAACGGTCGAATACATGCTGAAGACAAACTCCAAGCGGAAAAAGAAGAGAGGGTGGAAAAGATCAATTGGCAAGAGGACTGAAAGGAGAATGAAGAGGACTGTGACATGGCTTTTGACATCTGGAGAAAAAAGTTACAGCAAGAAAAGTGAAGGAGAAATGTGAATTGGATGTAAACGTCTGAACAGTACAAAGAACGCTGCATAGGATTGGTTTGAAGTATGCAAAGGCTAAGAAAAAAATTACACTAACAAAGAAACACAAAGGAGGAAGACTGGAGTGTGCTAAAAGGTGGTTAACAAAGCATGTTGACTTTAAGAAGGTTATATTTACTGATGAGAAGCATTTCAAGTTTGATGGGCCTGATGGATGGTGTACTTGGTTGAGAAGGGGTGAGCCTGTTGTACTGAACAAACGACAGATGGGAGGAGGAGGAGGAGTTATGGTTTGGGATATGATCTTTGCTAATGGAAATATATGGTTGGAGTGGCTGAAAGGACGACAGAACAGCGAAAGCTACAAACAGTTGCTGGACAAGAAAGCCCTACCAAGGATAAGAAGAGAGATGGGGAATGATTTCGTTCTACAGCAAGACAATTGCAGCATCCATGTGTCAAAACTCATGAAAGAATGGATGGCTAAAGTGAATATGACTACTTTGGAATGGCCTGCAAGAAGCACAGATCTAAATTTAATAGAAAATGTTTGGGAAATGCTTGCACAACTTGTCTATGATGGACCTGAAATAACGAAAGAGGCTCAACTATGGGAACGAATACTAGGAGCCAAAAAACAACTAATAGAAACACGTAGAGATGTTATTGTGCATATGTTTGATCATTATGAAGAGAGATTGATAAAAGTTATTGATAAGAAAGGTGATATTACAGACTATTAACAGTTTTTCAACGATGTCCGAAAAATAATGTCGCGTGTGTTTTGTAAAAAATTATGAAAATTAAATATTTTTCCTTACCTAATAGATTTTCTTCCATTTTTATTACAGGTATTGTCTTTATATGTTTATGCTATTCTATTGAAGGAATTTCGCCACTCTATGGTACTCGGAAAGTCGAATACTAAAGTGTCCGAAAAATATTGTCAGGCCCCTGTATCTATCAAATAGATCTGTTAAAAAATTATTTGTATTTGATTGGATTGCATGCAAGAAAAAAACTCTTAAGAAACAAATATACAAAAAATGTAAATATGAATGTACAATGAATGTGATTCCCTAACCTCTAGGCATTGAATAGCTCCAGATCAATTGCCAGGTCATTAAAATCAATCAATAAATCAATGATAAACCAGAAAAATTAAAAATCAAAATGAGCATATATATATTTATATGTCTGATTTTTTCATTTTGTATTTATTTTTGAGGAAGTAAAAATCTTTATGCTCTTGAAAATAATAACTAGTTTCAAATATCTATTTTATATTTTATAGTTTCAGGAAGTGACCCTTTGATCATAGGGAGATTGTATATTTACTTCACTTTACCAACAGCAACTATGCTAGCTGTGTTGTCAACAAAACTTTCATCAGATGATTGCCCTGGGGTCAGGTATAATTCTAGAATGAATGTTTCATTAGCATTTGTCTGAGGTGTTTCCCACCAATCAGACTTTGTTGGTTTTCTGAGTAAGAATGTTAGATTAAAATTCAGCTTAATCAAAGTTATTCCATTCTTATATATTCCAATTCTTTTTTTTTTTTTGTCCTAATTTTTTTGTCTATTAGCTATCAACCATAGCTACTTATTTCAAAAGTTATTTAAGATTTTATTTCTTTTAGGCAAACATTATTTTTGAGAGTTATTCAATAATATGCTTGGACTAGTGTCTTCTTTTACAAAATTTAAGCTGATGCATCCTCTGGCCTTATTCAGGTGTCTCTCATAGTAACCTTTTGGAAATTTGGAACTGATGTAGATTGTTCTCATTCCACAATCCATGTTCAGCAGATATCTCATATCAGTCAGTTCTTCAAAATTAATTCATCTGTAAGGTGTCACTTGTCTTTTCCACTAAACCAGAGGATATGAGATTTTCATGCACAGCCATCATGTAACTAGATGCACTCATATCCACCAGGCTATTATCCTAGAAGAAAATTGATTGCTGGAGACTTGGATCCTTAAAATTAATGTTATCAAGTCTGTCTCTTCAACTGAACCAGAATATATTGTATCATTAGGTGGTAAAGTTTCTAAGTCTGAAGCCCACTGTTCCTTATTTCACTAAAGCTTCAATATGATATTCATTTTAATGCTTCACAGACTAAGTAAGTTAATCCTTAATGGGACCCTGCAATCTTAATTAATCACAAAACAGATTTTGTAATGGTTCAAATATTAATGAAGTTTAGTTTGGTTTACTTTCTTTCTTTAATGGCAAATACTTATGAGCTGTACTTTCTATATAGTAATGCCAAGAAAGGTTGTGTTTATGCTCAAAGGGAATCTCACTGGAAAAACATAAGAGTGCGAGGGTCTCGTGACACGTGTGCAATGAGCCTTCTCGGGGTGCAGTTTTCTTCCTTTTTGGTTCAAGACGTGAAGAGGAGAATATGTAGAGACATCGACGAAGGATTCATGGGATGTAGTTGCTGCTGAATTGACAAAGCAATTTTTTTCTTGCTGCACTGGTTTAAACATGAGTACTTGTTCACCTTATATTTTTCTTGTTTGGCCATTCAAGTTTATAGGGTAGCAGCTGTGTGCTTTGTTATTCTTGCGGAGAAAGAAGCCTGCGAAGGTCCCACCCAAGTTTTGAGGTCTGAAGGAAGAGCTAAATTTACTTGCTGTATTGTTGCCTACCTTCATTTTATTAAATTCACTACACTTTTGTAAATAAGGAAAAAAAAGAAATGTAAATTCACTACAAAGGCTATTGTTCTGATTTGGTGGCAAGAAAAAGAGTGATATACAAGGATCATTAAATAAGTATTCCTTATTGACTGTCTGTCTAGTGGGAACCCAGTGCATGTAGATCATGCCAGTGCTGTCAAAAAAAAGGATCATCAAAAGTTTGTGGGTGGATTTGATCTTTCTGGCCTTCTTGGGTCTGGGAGAGCCAGCATGCTTTCACTGAGAACTCTGTCTTTTGGTCTCTGGGTCATAGCAGTAGATCCAGCTTTCATCGCAGGTCACCAGAGCATCAAGAACTGCAGGATCTGAATTGATTAGCTCAATCATTACCTTGCTGTCATGACAACGTCTTTCTTTCTGATCTTCTCTGAGCACCATTGGGACAAACTTTGCGCAAATCTTCCGCATCTTCAGTTCCTTGCGAATAATTATGTGTACAGTTCCCACGCTGATATCAAACTGTGCACTTATTGTCTCTGTAGACACACGACAGTCCTTATCCATGAAATTCTTTATTTGGTCAATCAACTCTGATGTTCTGACTTCTTTACTCCTCCCACACCTCTCATTATCCCTCACAGACTGCTTGCCTTCCTTGAATCTCTTATGCCACTCAAAAACTGATGCTCGATTCATGCAAGATGCTCCAAAAGCAGTCTGAAGCATTCCATACATTTCTGTGGCATTTTTTCCAAGTTTAAAACAGAATTTTATTGCATATCATTCTTCTAAAGCGTCCTCACATCTAGATTGCATTTTTGAAATTCACCAGCAGTGATAATCAGGCTTTAGTAGGGTGTATTCCAATTGCTGCTGTAGCTGTTCATTTAAACCTGAAATCATAAAAATTGGTCAGTCATCTCATAAGATGTATAGCAAGAACATAGTGAATTTTCAAGAGTCTACAACAATTTTGAAAGCCTGTACAAAAAAAAAGTCTGCAAACTTATTGAAGGCACCTCGTAGATAGAGACATGGTACTGTCAGAACTAAGTTGATGTGTTATTTTTTTCTTTACTACTTTCTGTTTGCTTTTTTATTAACGAAATCTATATAGTAAGTAAGTAAAGTTGGTGACCTTAGTCGAGAGCGATTAGAAGGCTCTCTTTTTCAATAGCTGCTACACGAATGTGTAGGGGAAGGCGCTACTCCTTTTCCTGGATTGCTCCACTTTACCCTTGATACATACCTTATATTGCTGAGGGCATAGCAAGGAGGTATCAAGTAGCATTTTTAAAGTCTTTGGTATGACTCGAACTGGGATTGAACTCAGGTCTCCTGGACCGTTGGCAAACACTCTACCCACTGGGCCAATGAGCCAGTAAAAAATAAACTTTTTATCAAGAATAACATCAATTTTTTTTCTTGTTTCCTCAGCTGAAAATTTATCTCAACAGATTTGAAGATGTGGAGGTATAGGGATTATATCCTGCCAAATGATTCTGCTATTTGGCACTTAATGAAAAGGTCATTACCTCTAATGTCTGCCAAATAGTATTGGTAATGGCCACTCAGCAGCATGGTCAAAGTAGTATTTAACATGAATGCATGAAAATAAAATTTTTTCTTGCTTCAACAACAAAGTAGCATGTATGTGTGTGACCTTACGACCACAAAAACTTCATGTCACATGATAGTATTTCTTAAACATGTATAGCTCAGTCGACTGGGGCTGTAGAATACACCGACTGCATCTCTGCAAAGGGGTAAGACCTCCCCTCCAATAGAGTGTCCTTGATATGACACTAAACTATCTGATGGTAAGGCTCCTATAATGCTGGAACTTTGGGGAATGAGGAGTGCTCCTTCATTGCCATTGCTCTCAGGTCTACTTTGGCCCGGAGTGGTAGCACCTGAAAGGGTCCTATCTTTTGGTCAAATAGAACTGTTTGACATTTAAACTAAGAGCAAACAAATATCTCTTCTGCTAAATTGAATTGCTTGAAACAGAACTGTTTGATCATTCAACAGTATGTATCTACAAAATCTATTTACAAATCATATATATTAAATATATATGTAAAAACAAGATTTGGCATTAAATAACCAATGATGGTTGATATGCCATAAAACCAAACCAAACCAAACCAAACCAAACATCTAAGTCTTCATTCAACACTTTTATTCTCTCTTGTCTGTATATATATAAAGTACTCTACAACTTATACGAAAAACTCTATCAAACAATTGGACATTTCTCTATATGCATTCTTTATGTACACTTTTAGTATTTCATGTCTTTTTTGTATCTTTAAATTTTCCTCAGGCAATAAAATGTTGTTAATTTGTGGTGTATTGTTTTTACATTATTCTGCATGAGGAAATATTAAACCATTCTGCATTTCCTCTGTTACAAGTGTCCAAATTGTTATCTCTCTCTCTTTTAATGTTAACAGGAGTTATGGTACCCAAATATGACAAACATACAACAACAACCTTCTGTTGTTGGTACTATAGTCTCCTCTACAGGGGATACTAAAAGAAATATGTTGGCATAGCTTCACACTATAACAAGTTTTAGAGGTGTTTCAACCAATGGAAAACACACAGGAATAAGTGTATTGTATCTAAATTGGACTATTTTAAAGAAAATTGATGTTTCATTCATTGTTCATTTGTTATTGTAAATACTTGATACTTTTTAAAGATACTTCATGTCATTTATTGGTTTTGAATGTAACACATGTTAAGTAAGATTTAGATTGTTTTAAGTAAACATTATTCTTAAGAGTTATTCAATGATATTCTTGGAACTAGTGTCTTTCTCTTTGTTGTTATTATTAATAATTTATATCCCCGACATATCTAATGGCAGAATGTGACAATAATAACAAGCAAGATATGGATACTAATCCAAACACATCAGTGAATGATAATGAGAATTTATCTCAAAGATTCAGACAGAGTTTTCAAGAGGTCCAAATTTTCTAATTGATTCATTTTAACTAATCAAATTTGTCTTCATTCTAAGAGAATTGAAAGAAATTATATTTTATTTCTGGAAAATAAACGTTTAGCTTTCTACAATTTGTTGTCAAAAAAATGTCTCTTTCTTATGGCTGATGCATCTGAAGAAGGCTGTTGAATGGATCAGCCAAAAGGCTGTGGTAACAAAGACTGGTTTCTTTAGCCTTGGTATGGCAACCAGTTCAAGAGAAGGAATTTAAACAAGTGATACTCCACTTAAAACCTGAACTTTTGTCACATCCTACCTATGGCTGACAGATTGGGTTAAAAAAAAAGTAGGTACACTTAGAGCAACTGTTGCTGTTGTAGGAAATGGAATCATTGACCTGAGTTTTTATCAATGATAATGCTGTTTGCATGTTTTTCATGCTAATACCCTTGAGAAAGGCATGAATCCATCTGTTCTCACGTCAGCTATGAGTAAATAGTAAAACAGACTGGGCTCTTTAGCCTCTGACAACCAGTCGACGAGAATGAAAACTCTAAATTGAAAATGAATTTACTCAACTTGAAAATTGACCTTGTATTATATCCTGCCTGTGGTGGTGACAGGCAGTAAATATGTACATTGCACACCCATTTTCTGATTCTATTTCTACAAGTAAGGAAGGCCAAAACATCCAGGGTTCTACTCCCTTTAATTTTTTAGCTCTTCAGTTTTGTAAACAGGTGACCAACTTTCCTCATTTAGTTTTTTTACACATAATTTTAGATGTGTCTTACAAACTCATACTTACATTATTTCTTGTAAAAATATTTATATATTTATCATTTTTATGTGATTTATCAAATCAGTATAAAAACAAGAAGAGCATTTCTTGACTGAGTCAAAAGTTTTGTAATATTTTGGTATGTGCTTGTTTGCAGTATGTGTTTATGCTCAGAGGGAATCTCACCGGAAAAACGTAAGTGTGTGAGAGTCTTGTGACACATGCGCAACAAGCCTTCTCGGGGTGCGGTTTTCTTCTTTTTTGGTTTGAGATATGCAGAGACAGTGAGGAAGGATTCATGGTAATCTCGGGATGTTGTAGCTGCCGAATGCAATTTTTCTCCTGCTGCACTGGTTTAAATGTGAGTAATCATTCCCCTTATATTTTTCTTGTTTGGCCATTTAAGTTTATTGAGTAAAGGCTGCGTGTTTTGTTATTCTCCTGGTGAAAGAAGCATGTGAAGGTCCTACCCTTGTTTTGAGGTCTGAAGGAAGAAGTAAAATTACTTGCTGTATTGTTGCCAATCATCATTTTATTAAATTTGCTACACTTCTGTGAATAAGTAATAAAAAAAAAGAAATATAAATTCACTACACAGTATATATATCATGTGAGCAAAACAGTTCAAGCCATGGAAAGTACCCACAATGGTTGGGGGTATCGTGGTAGTTGTGTGTGATTTGAAAGTAGCACAGTTGAACTTGCATTGTAGTTTAATTTGGAAACTTAAGTTTTATAAGTTCAAACTGGACCATAATGCTGTGGAAGCAACAAAAAACTTTTATTTTGCAAAAGGTGAAGGAATTGTTGATTAAAGTACAGTAACCGGAGAGTTCAAGAAATTTCATTCAGGCTACAAGAATTTCAACAAGTAGCCAAAGTCAGGTTCAGTATTTGTGCTCCAGACCATAGAAGCAAATCCGTGTGCATGTGAATAGGTGTGTATGTGTATGTGTTTGTATGTTTGAGTTTTGCTTTAGCCTCTTATCTGTCAATCTTGCATATACTTACTTATAAGCATCCTTGATTCAATCACTGATCCTGGGTTAACTTGGAACCACCCCAGTACATTTCAATTTAATGACATGCAATAGAAAACAATCTTATCAACACAACAATCTATTAGAAACATTCTCTTGGGAATTCCTGTCATCCAAATATTTATTTCATGTCATCTCACTACAAAGAAAATATTGTATAAATATTGATATAAAATTTATTCCATAATAGAAGTAACATATTGTTTCTAGCGTTGTTTCTAATATTCTGGCATGCAAAGAATGCACTGTGTTTTTCCAACTGCTGAATAGGTTGTGAAGTGCATTTGATAATCCTGCACCTGGTTGATAAGGATTTAATGATAATTATTTTAATAATGATTTTAAGTTGTATTATGTAGTTATTTTTTTTTCAAAAATTATTTTTACAGAATATTCTTAGAAAAATTTTCAAAATTGTAAAAATGGAAATATAAATATCCCCCAGAACATAGCACAAATGGTGTTAATTCATGAAAATATAAAAGATGACAATAATATGCTAATCTGAAATACTGAATTTGGAGTTTGTAGATTTTTTTGGTGTGTGCAGCCAACTGTTTAGCAGGCCATACATATAGTGTCCCACCAACACATCTATATAATGAACACACCTTTCTTTCTTTGTATGAAGTTTGGGTTTTATGGCATACCAACCTTTGTAGGCTATTTAATGCCAAATCCTTTTTTATACAAATAAAAAGTTCTATTTCAAACAATTCAGTTTAGCATAAGTTCACAATTTAATTATCAAAAACATTTCTTTTTCAAGATATTCAGTTTAGTCAAACAGTTCTAATTCAAACAATTCAGTTTAGTATGAGTATAGTTTTTGTCCACACAGTTAAATGTAAGAACCGTTCTATTTCAAACAATTCAGTTTAGCATCAGTATAGTTTCAATGTCAAAAACAGTTCTATTTCAAACAATTCAGTTTAGCATACAAAAATAGTTTTATTTCAGATAATTCAGTTTAGCATAAATATGCAGTTTACATGTCAAAACAGTTCTACTTCAAGAAATCCAGTTTAGCATTTGAAGGCAGTTTAGTTCTATTTGACCCATAGATAGAATCCTATCAGGTACTACCACTCCAAGATAGAGTAGACCTGGGAGTGATGGCAATGAAGGGGTTCTCTGCATTCCCCAAAGCTCCAGCATTACTGGAACCTCACCATCAGATTGTTTAGTGTCATATCTAGGACACTCATTGGGGGGGGGTCTTACCGCTTTGCAGAGATGCAGTCAGTGTATTCTACAGCCCTTCGCAACTGGGCAATTCTTTGTACTAGGTATACTGTAAATTTAAAATAACAAATAAAGTAACAATCACTTTCTGTATGGTTAGTGTATTGGTTATCAGTGTAGGAAATGGAATTGGTGATTTGACATGGGAAATGAAATTGGGGATGTGACAAGTGAAATAGAATTTGGGTACCTGACATGGAAAATGAAATTGGTGATTTGACATGGGAAATGGAACTGATGACTTGACCTGGGAAATAGAATTGGTGACCTGACATGGAAAATGGAATTGGTGATTTGACATGGGAAATGGAATTGGTAATTTGACATGGGGAACGGAATTGGTGATTTGATATGGGAAATTGAATTGGTGACTTGACATGGGAAATAGACTTGGTAATTTGACATGGGAAATGGAATTGGTGATTTGATATTAGAAATGGAATTGGTGACTTGACCTGGGAAATGGAATTGGTGATTTGATATTAGAAATGGAATTGGTGACTTGACCTGGGAAATGGAATTGGTGATTTGACATGGGAAATGGAATTGGTGACCTGACATTGGAAATGGAATTGGTGACTTGATTTCAATTCCTGGATGAGCTGATTGCATTTCACTTCATGCAAATGCCCCTGTGAAAGACATGAATCTGTTTGTTCTTTTCCCAGTTAATAGTAGGGTAGACGGACACTTTTGCCCTGGTTAGGCTACCAGTCAAGGAGAAAGAAAACTTTGAACTTAAACCAGCTTCAAAACTGACTTTGTGTCACATCCTGCCCATGGCAGAGCCGTCAGGTAAATACAAACATTAACTTTGTGATCATACCTACTGAGAATATTGCTCCTTGCAATGGTGAAAATGCAATAATCACTAGTCCTTATGGTGTCCACTGTCTGTCCTGGTTGATGTGTGACAGGTCTCCTGTTCATACCACATCAAGTTACAAAAGTTTGAATTTTAACACTTATTTTAGACCACAAACAAAATAAAACAATTTTTTCATATATAACTCTTTGTTAATATTATTCTTTATAATACATGTTATTCAAGTGTTTGTGACTTAGATTTTGTTATAGATTCTGTAAAAATAACCAAAATAATTTCTCATTGATCTTGCTAATGCCGCAAGGGAAACCATATTAACCATTTTGGGAATGAATGGTATATATCATATCATTATCAATACTACTTAGCTATATCTTTTTGATTCACATGTTATAATGTTATAATATAATGTTATAAAAAATGTTATTATATACTGTTAGATAAAATGTCATAATCTTATATGAAACTGTAGATGAAACAATGCTAATTTCTGAAATATAAAAGAAGTTATTTTTAATATACTAACCAGAATTGACCGGTTAATGACCATATGAAAATCTGATGTCTCTGATGAAATATAACAGGAATTCTTCCAAACTATAGCTATGTCAGTACTATTGCATAGTTGGACTCTAACAACACACTTGGAGAAAAAGCTAGATGGACTATATACATGGATGATGCATACTATTTTAAACAAATCCAGGAAGCAGCACCTGACAAAACAGTAGCTGTACAGCCACTTACCTCCCATCTTACAAATTAACCAAGAAAGATGAGCTAGATATGCTGGGCACTCCTTGAGAAGTAAGGATGAACTCATAAGTGATATTCTCTTATGGATTCCAACACATGGACACACCAGTGTTTTCCAACAAGCAAAGACTTACATTCATCAGCTTTGTGCAGACATTAGATACTCTCTATGGAACTTGCCAAGAACAATGACTGGATGGATGGTGAGAATGTCAAGGAAATCTGTATTGTTGGCATATCTTGATGATGATGGTAATGATGATGATGAACCTGAAAATCAATAGTTCTCAGATATTTTTAGACTCCTGCCCCCTTAGCTCTCAGGCCACATTGGTAGATTGTTTTGTTTTAGCTCTCAGGCCACATTGGTAGATTTCCTGCATATACATACACCACTTTCTTGGTATTAGGTCAATTACAAATCTAAAGCAATAGATAAAAATTAATTCCATGTTCTTACCTACCTTCTTCCTAACAAATGTGAAAATGAACTGATCACTAGTGTCTACTGTCTGATGTGGTTGTTGTGTGGTGCATGTTTTGTTCAGATCCACATAAACAAGATACAAATGCAATTTTAACTTTAATTTCAGACCACAAAGGAGAGATTTGATATTTTTACAAGAGAATATCAAACGTATTTTGTTTTTACAAATTTTCACTCCAAAGCTTATTTCATGTACACATCTGAGATTCTACAAGATTATTTACATTAAGGCAGCTCACATGGTTTAATGGTTATTGAGAGAAGCTAGCTGACCATTGAGAGTGAGTTCAATTCTCACTAGGTGCGTCATACTTCTGGCTTTGTGTTAAACTAAGCCAAGTTTGATAAATCACAACAATATTATAATATTCAAGTTTTTTTACACCAGCGCTAGCTGATGGTCTTTCACTGGAGTCTTAGTGACAGCAAGTCTCCTCAAATCTCCCGGACTCTTTTCAGTATTCTGGTTAACCTTTAATAATGCAGTAGTCTGGATGGTCTCCACTCATCTGATGATTTCTTAATCTTTCAGTTCTTTTACTAAGCCTTTGGGGATTGTTCCAAGTGCACAATTACAACTGGTATCTCTATTACCTTCATGTTCCATAGCTTTTTTAGTTTTTTGACAAGGTCAAAGTACTTATCTCTCTTTTAGCTTTCTTTGATTTTCACTCCATTGTCCACCAGGACAGCAAAGTCCACTATTTGGCAGGTTCTCTTTTTATTTGTTAATTATCTCTAGGTCTGGTCTTCTGACTGGGGTTATTATTAATATTATTATTATATCCGTGGTTTTATAGGGCTGAGAAATTTTGGGTTATTTATTTTTGTTTGTGGGTGTAATAGTGATTGTTGATTGTTTTGGTTTAGCATATCTGACTCCATTGTTCTTCATCTTATCCCATTTAACTTGTTGGTTTCTTTGTCTGTGGAAAGATGTAAGAGAATTATGGAAGGAAGGAAGAAAGGAAGGAAAGAGACAAAGATTCCTTTTGACTCAAAAACTTTATTTCTACATTTAAAATGACTATTCTGTTTTCTTGACAAGGTGTTAAAAATATGAATTGTATTCAGTGGTTTAATGAAGTTGAAGTTTTTAGTATGTTTAGATGTTTTTAATAGAGGCTGTCTCTAACAGGAGACATGACTTGCTTCCAAGTCTGAGACTGGGTAAATACATGCACTTCCTGCTAACAGCTGAGTGAAAGAGCATCCTTTCAGTATTATGCTAAAGTGAGAATGGATTTCTTTTTGATCCCAGTAAGCCTATCTTTCAGATATGCTCAGATTTTGCTTCCTGTCAGAGGGTTCTAGGAACCACTACACTTTTTGAATTTATTTAATTTTATTATTTTTTTAATTTAATTTTTTTCTTTTCAAATCCTAACAGTTTCATAACATACCAACTTACAATCCTCTGTAGATTTTTTAAAATAATTTTTTTGATAAAAATTTTGTTCTGAACTTCATTTTTCAAAATAATCTTTTAGTTCTAATTTATCTTAAATTCTGAATAATTCAGATTTTGTCAAATAAAATTTCCTATAAAATTTGATGCTCAAAATAATATTTTGTGCAACGTTTGAAATTTTTTAATTGCATAATCTTTGAGCTGATCTTTGTTTGTTAATAAAGGTTTTTGCTTTTTGATTCAATTCAAGCTGCTCATTTCATTTTTTATTTTGTGTCTTTTATCATATTGCAAAAATCCCAATATATTTCATGCACCCTTTTAAAAACTATATATGACTCTACTAATAAGTTGTCATATTGAGAAGATACTTGGAAATTAGAATTCAACAGAATTGGGTCCAAGATTATTAAAGTTGAATATAAATCAAGCAACTGGGAAATCAAAACAGGAAATGAGGAATATTGTTCAGGGGATTGGTTTTGATGATATACATTTAAAGCTGACAGTCTTTTTTTGTTTACTGCATCAAGGGCAAATGAAAAGATTGGCTAGATAGTTAGAAATATTATTTCAAGGGAGGAAAATGTTGTTTTGAAAATATATAAAGCCCTAAAACCTCATACAGAATGTTTTACTCTGGCATGGGCTGCAGTGTCGATACATAGAAATATAGTGTACTATTAAGATTTGAAGGGATACAAAGAAGAGTGACAAAACTAATAAAAAAGTAAAATATTTCAGTTAAAGAGAAAGATTGGAGAAATTAGGATTAACTTGTTTACTAGAAAGAATAATGAGAGGTAATCTAATTGAAACTTTCAAAATGATTTATGGAATTTCTAATTATGGTAAACCTTTTTTTTTTTTTAATATTAATCTTCAAACAGGAAATTTACTTGCAAGGCAAATTTCTAAAACTAAGTCTATAAACTAATTGGATTTTTCAGCTAATAGAGTAATATATTTTTGGAACAGGTTGCCAAATGAGATCAAAAACAGTAACAGTGTAAAAAGTTTTAAGATTGAATTGGATAATTTCTGAAATAATGGTAAGAAAAAATGAAGAGGGTGTTTTGGGGAACAATCAGAGGAATTACTTAACAGAATTTGATTTGCATATAGATATAGTATATTCTGTGCAAAGATATTTTTATGTTGATGTGAGAAGATAATAAAAAGGGGAGAGACCCAAGGAGGCATAATAAACAAATAAATACATATTATCATTATTATACATATATATTTATATATAGTATTCAGTGGCACTTTTTGTTTTTGATGTTTTAGTCATAATACTGGCTTTGTATCTATATTTATACACCAATCTCTGCAGAGGAGTAAGACCCCAGCAATGACTGTCCTGGATATGACACTAAACAATCTGATGGTGAAGCTCCAATAACGCTGGAGCTTTGGTGAATGTGGAATACCCCTTCATTGCCATCACTCCCAGGTCCACTCTTGCCTGGTATATTGGGTCCTATCTATATGTCAAATAGAACTGTTTGACATTTAAACTGAGTGAAAATAAATGAATTATGTTAAATTGAATTGTTTGAAATAGAACTGTTTGACAATTTAACTGTGTGTAAACTAATGACTGATGTTTAATAGAATTTTTAGTGATACATAGCAATACTTGGAACCCTTTAACTGTGTGAAAACAAATAAGTAATGTTGAATAGAATAATTAATAAAGTAATGTAGAATAGAATGATTAATAAACAATTCAATTGTGTGCAAACAAATGATTAACAGCGTATAGAATTATTTGTATTCAATAACAATACTTGAAACCATTTAACAGTATGCAAAGAAATAAGATCAGGCTTGTTTAAAAATGCTATCATCAAAATGTGTTTACAAATCATATAAATTTAATATATATCTATAAATAGGATTTGGCATTAAATAATGTACAATGGTTGATATGCCATAAAACCAAACCAAACCAATCTATATTTATGATTGAGAAATACTTTTTTGTCGGTTTTTGGCCAAACAGTTTCATGTAGACAGACCAAATTTAGTGTGCATACTTATTGAACCAAAGGAAATGTTTTATCATAAATTTTTTTTGTTCTTCATGAAGAGAAGAGAACATTCATCAAAAAGGCATCTCCAAAAACAATTAGTCTGTGAAAATCCATGTTGTTGTAAGATGTTAGTTTTTTTTTTAATTTTTAAATCTTTAAATTTCAGAAGAAAAAATAAAACAGACTGTCTCATTGAAATGATTATTCCCATTTAACAAAATATAACTTACTTAGTTTTTATGTTACTCTTCAACCTGGAGTTGTAAAATAACTTTGTTGCTTAGGAGACGGTGTGGCTGGCAAAATGGTAACAGTTAGGACAAAAAAAATCCTTTGGTATGTGATTGTGAAAATAACTCAGTCTTGTTACTGAGAGCCATCTTTTCAAGCTACACACCTGTTCTGGTCATTTCAAGGGGATAAATGTTGAGTATGTTGTTCAATGCTTAATGATCTTCCTTAAGATACATACCAAACAGTGAGGACTATTTTTCTACCACATACCTGAGAATGCTCCTGAATTAATCTAACCAACTATCATGGGAGATAGGAAAATAACAATAAAACATGAATACAGAAATTGATAAATCTTGAGTCACTCATTTGAATTTAAAGAATATTTCTTGACAAAACTTTATGAAACGTTTCACTGAACAATATTAACTTCCTAATATAAAATATAATTGATAAATTTCTTTTTTGTTATATGGATTTATCTTTTATAGTAACAATTACCATTTGTAACAGTTTCTTCTAAATTTTTAATTGACTACAAAGATTGTAAAATAGTTATTGTTTAAGAAAATATATAGAAAATAGTCTTGGCATTTATATGTTTGTTACAGCCTCTCTTTGATCCAGATCTTCACATCTTGCTCAGTGTGAGTGACTACTACAGCTAATATTTTCATCTCGAAATTTTTTTATTATATTTACAAAAAATAAAGCTCACTATTCTCTAGTGTGTTTCCAGCTGCAAAGAAAATAGCAATGCATACTGTATGATGTGCAGTGGCCATCTTTATAGAAAATGATCAGCAAAGGAAAAAAAAAGAAATTTCCTACCTGGCAATATGGTGATACGTAATGTTCAGCTGTTTCTCTGTTCATTGTAAAAGTTTTCCACTTTGGTATTTTGGGACCAAATTTAAAACAACTGAGGTAGGTTCTTTCCATAAAAGATATTTTTTAATGAATCATAAATGTTTATATTTTTCAGCAAGTTTTTCAGCTACAAGTTCAGGATTGAACAATATACACATCTATCAAGGATCGATGAATAGACCATATTGTTTTAGGAAGAACTACATGTAGTTGACACAATGGAAAAGGCTTTGTTATCAAAGTTTAATAAAACTTAAAACATTAATATTAGTTAAAAAGAACACATACTCTTTCCAGCTTCATAGTAGGTGTGTCTTCATGGTCTGTTCATTCATAAATGTGAAGTGTCAACAGATATATTCTTTTTCTAGCTGTCCGTGACAACGAGGATCTCATCCTATAATGGAAGTGGAATGGTCAGACAAAGAATGATTAATGTTTGGTTCATGAAAAAATAATCTTCAAATATAAAAATGTCAGTTTCTTTAGTAGGGTGTATTAATCTGTTGGAGGAGGTGTGGCTGGCAAAATGGTAATTGGCTTCAAAAATGGAACCAATGAGCTGAGTTCAAATTCTGGCTGAGGCTGTTAACATTCACTTCATATTAATACCCTTAAGAAAAGCATGAATCTATCACTTCTCTCTTTAGTTACTGATAAAATAGTAGATTGGTTTGGTTCAGTTTGGTTTTATGGCATATCAACCATTTTTGGTTATTTAATGCTAAATCCTGTTTATATATATATATATATATATATATATATATATATATATATATATATATATATATCAAGTATGTGATTAGCAAAACATTTTGTAGATACACACATTTAAATGATTAAACAGTTTTATTTCAAACAATTCAATTTAGCATAAGTCATTTATTTGCACTCAGTTTAAATATCAAACAGTTCTATTTGACCCATAGATAGGACCCTATCAGGTGTTACCACTCCAGGCCAAAGAGAACCTGGGAGTGTTGGCAATGAAGAGGTACTCCTCATTCCCCAGAGCTCCAGCATTACTGGAGCCTCACCATCAGATTGTTTAGTGTCATATCCAGGACACTTGTTGTTTTTTTACTCCTGGGCAGAGATTCAATTGGTGTATTTTATAGTCCCAACCACTTAAGCTGTAAACTAATAGAGCAAACAGAACTCTCTAGTTTTGAGTGGCAACCCATCTAGGAGAAGTAAAACCAGGTGTGACAAGAGCTAGAGACAGCACTTCATAAAAAAACATTTTTCCTATTGAAACCACAGTACCATCATTGCTAGAGTGAAGTTGCAGCTTTTTCTCCACACTTTCCTCCTCTTTTCTCCATCTCAGTGTATTTACATCTCCTTCGTTCTACTCTCTTAAATTTTGTTAAAGTATTTATTCATTTTCATAAAAGTAGAGAACATCGCATGTATATTTATAACTGAAAGTTTGATAAGCATACAGTAGGTTGGTAGGTAGGTAGTTACAAACAATCATACTGAGATCTAGATTAATATTAATGTTGTATAGAGTGACAAAAATTCAGTTTTTTAGGAATATTAAAAACCACATGGTTATGTTCAATTCAAGGTCAACCAATGGCTTATTAGATTTCCTTTATGGCATTTCTCAGCGTAATGGGAGTTACTTGGCAGTACCTATCTCCTCTTTGAGTAAAATGTGACCGCTTGTACTAGGTTGCATGGTATCAGCAGCAAGATATCATCCTTGACCTGACTTGTTGGAAGAAGTGGAAACAGTCTGCTTTAAAGGTTAAATCCCTGATATCTATCTCTTAAACTAGTTACCAACCAAGGCTAGAGGACCTAGTCTTCAGTTTAACCCCTTGACCTTTACTGTTGTCAAGAGAGTGTGCTTGAGTGTAGAAGAGTGTTTTTTCTATGCCAATCTGGTTTGAAGCCTATACCAGCTATAAGAATTTTGTAAAAAAGTGTTGAAAAAATTTAAATAAAACTTTATCAATAAATATGAGAGAGAGCATTTTGAAAGTTCTAAATTCACTCATAAAAAAATCAATAAAAGTTCTCTTAATTCTAAAGAAATATTCCCTGGAAGTGAATTACTATTCATTCATGAAGAAGTGGACTCAAAAGATTTGCACCCAAAATTACTTTTTATTCATAATTTCCATGAAAGTAAAACTTTGTTCAAAATAAGGATAAAAGGTGCAATTTAACAATTTGAAAAAGACTGAATTAATTTTCTAATCTGATTGGTTGAACAATCTTTAGCACTGAAAAAAGTATTCTGACTGAATTGGTACAATTACTTATTCTTACATTTTATCCATAAACAAGCATCTTCAATGAGATTATTTGGCAGTAAGAGAGAAACAAGAAGAACTTATTGTCTTGTGGGGATCAACTCCTTCAAAGGAGAAGACTTTGTTAATATGACACATCACTAAGTGACTGATGACCATTTTTTGATGGTTGCCACTCCTTAACTAGTCAGAAGACAAGCAAAATTTTCATTATTTCCACAGTTCAAATACTTTTCTGCAATCATTTTCCAAAAGATATTTCTGGAAGAAGCACCTTTTAACAACAACAGAAATCAACTTTCTACTGGAAATATTTCAAGAAGAAACATTTTTCAACAGTGATGGATGAATTCAACCTGCTCCTGATGACAGTTTTGAAAAGAAAAAAAAGACTGCTACATCTGCAGAAAAAGAACCATTTTCAACTATTCAGAAGTTATTTCTGGCAACCTTCCAATATATGAACTATTTAACCTAGCCTTGTACAGAGAACACTTTGTACAAATTTTCAAATCAAGTTTAAACTCTCAGTCCAAGTGAATCAATATTGATCCATATATTTGACTGCAGAATTCATACGTTTTGATTATGTTTGTTAAAACCTTAAAGATTTTGAAAAGTTGTCCAATTTTCTTTCATTCACTGATTACAAATGCTAATCTTTTTAGAATATGAGATTTGTTAAAAATCTGAATCTTCAAATTGTTTTATTTTGAAATTAAAATTTAAAACCTAAATGAAGACATTTACAATGCTGAACAACTCATATAATAAAATGAAGATGTTTCAGACATGGGCAAAAAAAACCCAAGATAGTGATAAACCTGAACAATTTATTATTACCACAAATTTTTATCAAACTTCAATGACTTAGACACACATAGGAAGTAATTATTTTCCTTCATTATTGTTGTCAAAGTTTCTTTTGTTCTAAAAATAAAATTCTCAGAAATACCAAAAAATAGGAAATCTCTTAGAATTTTCTTTTTCTTGATTAGACATCCTAATTTGTAATTAGTCCTTTTCTAATTACTTTTTTCAACAACTACAGGAACTTTGACAACAATAATCAAGGAAAATAAATCACATTGAAGTTTCATTAAAATTTGTGACAATAATAAAAAAATAATTTTAATCATTAAGGGTTTTCAGACTATTGTCTTTATTGTTATATCCACAATGTTTCGGCCAATATGTCCTCTGGCCTTCTTCAGGTGTTTGTCAAACTCGGGAACCTACACTGAACTTCGAACTATGTCCTTTTTTGAATCCACGGGGGTCGCCTGTTCTGATTCCATTAGCCATAATCAGGTACAAGTGTTAAGTATTCCTGTTTTGTTCCTCATCTGCAGTCAGGATTGAACCTGCAACCTCCAGATGATTGTCTCCTAAGAAGTTTAGGGAACCAACGCCTAAAACCATTACACTATGTGTCCTGCTGGACACATAGTGTAGGTTCCTGAGTTCGACAAACACCTGAAGAAGGCCAGAAGACATATCGGCTGAAACGTTATGGAAATAACAATAAAGATGAAGACAATAGTCCGAAAACCCTTAATGATAAAAATCAAGCTTCGTCTCAGAAATTTAGAAGACTAATAAAAAAATGGTTTAGCTTTTTCCCATCTGTGTTTTTTTGTCCAATACTATAGATGTCAAGATTTCATCAAGATGTGTCAATGTTAATTGACAATACTTTTGATCAGAAGTTTTTTGGGAAACACAGCATATAAGAAAGAAGAAAAGCTGTGGCAGTGATTATCCTGCCAAAACCCTCAGCTTTCATGTGCAGCAACTGAAGAAAGGACTGCTCCATCCCTGATTCAGCTTGTTCTGTCATAACTAATGCTATCCCACATCCAAATGAATTCTTAAGGAGCACACCCATTGTTTAGTTAGACAGAGTTATGAATAAGAATATCAATTCATTAACTTCAACATTGTAATTATACTTTAAGTTGCTATCTTTTAAGATATCATCATGATCATTAATGTTTTAAGTATCAGTAGCATTCATATATCATCAGGATGATCACTCTTCTCATAAATTCTATCACCAGCATTAGCATAAATCCAGATTTTAGACTATCATCATTACCCTTTCTTTTACCATTTCATTTTTTTTTCAAACCATGGTAACATGCAAAAGATTTTGCCAAAATATCTAATAAATTCACTTTGTTATTTCTCTAAGTAAAACAACAGATTGTGTGATAAAAAATATGGAAAATGGATCTTTAAATTGATCATGGTCAAACAAGTCCAATAACTTGATTTAATCATGGGGTGCTTTGTTGTAACTTGTCTTAGGTAGGAATAACCTGCCCATCCCACTGTAGGTCTATAACTGGTTTGAATTCAGAGTTTTTCTTCTCTTAGACTAATTGCTATGCCACAGTTAAAGATTTGAGTCTTCTCTACAATTTATCTATAGCTAGAAGGAGAATAGTTGGATTCATACCTTACCTAAGAGTATTAGCATTAAATGAAATGCAGTCAGCTTCATCCAGGATTTGAACTTAGGTAGCTGGATCCACTTTCTATGATGATGTCTGCTTTACTGTGAGTGCCTCCTTTAAATTTAAAAATTGGAAGAAAAATTGAATAAAGTCATGTGTACTGCTGAGAAACTTATTATTGTAGACCACCTAAGGGTCTGGATGAATAACACAACTCGGGTTTATGTGGAACAACAGTATAATACAACAGAGTGTCGAACGTCAGTCTGACTACCAAAAAGTTAGGCCGGGAAGAACTTGCAGCAACCGAGATGAATGTTCTCCCAGTATTAATAATCATGGAAGTGTTCATTACCGTCCACAGGTTGGGTTCATAACACTTATATTCTAAAGTAATAATGTCTAGATGTCGAGGCTGCTAAACTTTCTCTAAATAAGTCAGGGCAAATTCTGTATATTTTTTGATCAGTAGATTGGATAATTTTTGATCTGGACTTTTTTGTGAAACACAGGATTGTACAAATCCAGAACCCCTATAACATTCATAAGACTTACTTTATGTGATTTTTTTTTATTTCTTATTATGGAAATTTATCTCAATGATAACATCTGATGGTGTGGTAGATATTTAAAAAAATTCTCAGTAGAGCTGTAAACCATATCAAAAGTTTCAGAGGTACTTAGACTAGTGGAACACATTTATTGTTAATTTCAGTCTTAATAAATATATCTTCAGTACTTTTGGAACACATCACATATATCTTTGAGTTACATTTCATTAAATTTCATTAAATTCTGATAAAATCATTCTGTATAACCTGTAAATACACACCAAAAAATGAATGGATAGATAAATATTAATTGACTGGAATGGAAAGAGAAGAATTGAAAAAGATAGGCAGAGACAGATAGAAAAACTGAAGAAAAAAAAAGAGCAAAAGACAAGTTATGATTATTTAATTCATTTGGTATATGCAAATGCTATTATCTTCATATCCATATGAGTCTGGTCGATTGAATGTCAACTAAATATAATAATGGATATTTTTTCTTTTTGTGCAGATCCATTATTGATAGAAAATAAGGTCAAAATTTATTTGTTCTTTTTTATTTTTTTATTAGTATATTGAGACTTCATTTGAGCCTACTTAGTGGATCAAAGTATTTCCCTAATCCATTGACCTTTTTGTATTTGATCTAATCAATTGGCTATTAATGCAATAGGCAAAAATACTTCTGCCCACATCCAAAACTGAATGACCACTCTTGCAAAGGGAAAGTCAAAGACAATTAAGAAGTAAAATTGCAGGGAGACAATAAATAAATGTCACTTGAGAATTTGAGAATTCCTTAACATCCTCTCTCTTCCTCCCCAATCCTTTGTTATTCAAATGGTAAAGACAAGTTCTTTTCTTCTATGTTTTTTAACTATTTGCATGAGCCTTTTTATCTCTGGTCATTGAACAGACATTGTCTTACCACTGGGTGAATGATGTTGTCACTCACCTCACCATTGAAATATAAAGCCCACATGATTGTGGACACCTAAAGAACTCAAGTAAGACTTTTACTGTTTTTGTACCCCTTTTTTTATATACTGCTTATTCATGAAACAATATGTGCATGTTTTATATGTTGATATGTCTTGTATGTTTATTATGTATGTATTGAATATTCCTATATGTGTAAATAATCTCATCTTGTCTCTCTTGTATATTACAGCCACTTACTTCCTATCTCAACCATCTTAGATGGACAAGACATGCTGGGAACTGTGGGAAAAATAAAGACTAACTTATAGGCAACATTCTCTTATGGACTCATACACATAGATGTGCTAGTGTTGGCCAACTAGCAAGGACTTATATTTATAAGCTCTGTGTGACCCTGGAGGCAGTCTAGAGGACCTACCAGGAGCAATGAATGATAGGGATAAATGGTGAGAAAGAGTAAGAGAATTCCATACTATCAGCCCACCTTGATAATAATGATATCAGTAGATATACCATTGCTGATATCAATCTATGCTGAGTGGGGGCTTGTTTAAATATCCTCCTAAGCTCCAAATGACACATGAAATGATTACTGAAGAGTTTAACTTAAATGACAAAATACCTGATGCATCTTTGCAAGTATGGAACTCTGAATGAAGTACTCATCTATGCCTAATCAAGAGTCAAGACTTAGATCACTACTGGCTAAAATTATGATAAAATGATTCCTTATTACTGATGGTATGCTGGTAAGTATTATTTATGTCTGAGTCAAGTTAAGCAAAACAGTTGGATATTATAATTTCTAGTGTGACAGGGTTCAGCATAATAATCTCCCAGATTTAAAATTGCCACCACACAGATACTAGTAGTGATGGGTAAGTGAGAGGTATGTTTTTGAGCAGCAGTTATAGCAGTAATAGCCATAACATTTCAGTTGACATCATGGAGGGAAATGGTGAATATCTTATGCTTGTGAATGAAACTCATTTTACTAAGTGGTAATATCCCATGGCCAGCTCATTCACCATATCTATTCCTTTGTTATTACTTTCTTTGGGGATACCTGAAGACTCAAGTTTTTAAACATTGGATGCAGACAACCAACAAACTGAACATTTTTATTTGTATCGAAATTTATTTTTCTTGCATTCTCATGATGCTGATGATGTTTTCTTTTCTTATCACGAAGTAAATTCAGTTACCATAGTCGAGAGTGACCCAAAGGTTCCCTTTTTGATAGCTACTACACTGAGGTGTAGAGGAGGGCACTACTCCTTTTACTGGATTGCTCCACTTTACTCTAGATCCTTACCTTATAGTGCTGAGTGCTAAACAAGGCGGCATCAAGTACCATTTTTTGAATCTTTGGTATGACTCGACCTAGGATTGAACCCTGGTCTCCTGGGCCACTGGCAAACACTCTACTCATTAGGCCAATTTAAATGATCAAACAGTTCTATTTCAAATGATTAAATTTGTCATAAGTCATTTGTTTTCACTCAGTTTAAATGTCAAACAGTTCTATTTGACCTATTAATAGGACCCTATCTCATGGTACCACTCCGGGCAAGAGTGGACCTGGGAGAGATGGTAATGAAGGGGCAATCTGCCTTCCTCAAAGCTCCAGCATTACTGGAGCCTCACCATCAGATTGTTTAGTGTCATATCCAGGACACTCATTGGAGTGGGGGGGGGGTCTTATTCCTTGGCTGCAGTCAGTGTATTCTATAGCCCCAGCCAACTGAACTCCAATACTTTTGACTCACTCAAGTATATTGGAGGAAATAAAAAAGAAATGTGTTCAAAAATCATCAATAAAATGAGTATAACCATATGAGCTAGCAATTCCTTTATCATAACTTAATGACATATTTTTTTATTTATAATAAGTCGTCTGTTGTTAAAATCCTAACAAAATTGAATTTTTATATCTGAAGCCATATTTCAGGTTGAGTGAAATTCCCTTGTTATTAAAGATTGTTTATGTTTTTTTTTATTTGTGAATAAGTGTGATAAACTTATTAGATTAACAACATAAAAAAGAGCTTACAGTGCAATCAGAGACAGATTATGTAATAACCTTCTGTAAAACAAAGCAGATTCATATCAAATTATATTAATAATTACAATTCTGACTCACATAAATCAATACTGATGATTTTAAAGAGTTACAAAAAAAAGTTTTTAATTTTGATTTGCTTAATATATTTAATCTTATTCTGTTGTTTTTTTTTATTACTTTCATTAATATTATTATTAGTAGTGATAAGAACTCTACCGGACATTGGCCTAAGTGTTCGCCAATGGCCCGGGAGACCTGGGTTCAATCCCAAGTCGAGTCATACCAAAGACTCAAAAAATGGTACTTGATACTACCTTGCTTAACACTCAACATTATAAGGTAAGTATCAAGGTAAAATGGAGCAATACAAGGAAAGGAGTAGCACCCACCCCTAACTTCGGGTCACCCTTGACTAAGGTCAACTAAGATTAATGATACATAGCAATACTTGAAACCATTTAACTTTACTGACTTATACTGAATGGAATTGGGAGAAATAGAACTGTTTGTTCATTTAATTGTGTGTATGAAGAAAATGTGTTTACAAATCATATATTTAATATATATGTAAAAATAGGATTTTGCATTAAATAACCAATAATGATTGATATGCCATAAAACCAAACCAAACCAAACCAAAAGTTTAGTAATATTTTGGTTACTTATTTTCTTTCTTCTTCATGTTACAATAAAAGCAACCTACCATTAAAAGTAGAGGCCATTGGGTTGCACCATCTGAAGCAATCTTTCTGTGAGTCCTTTGATCTCACACTGATACCAGTTCTTGTCCTTTGAGGCAAAAAACACTGGAGCCTCCACTTCTTCCTGGTTGTTGAAGTATTGAAAGCATAGAAAGTGAGCCATGGTAATAATCCAAGGAAACTAACTAGGTCCAGACTATTAGGAGAGTGAGGCATCAGTTTGTTTCCCTCAAGTTCCTGGAGTTTATTCTGTATCATTTGACTGGTATGAGGTCTAGTGTTGTCTTACTTCAGAAGAGCTCACACATTGGCATACATCTTCTCCAGCTGATAAAATTTGAATGAAAACTCGTACAGCTAGACAATGATAGTTATTTCATGACTTAAGTGAACAATCCTAAACTTGGAATTCGGAGTCATTGCAATGTATTCTTGTTTATTGTTCTGTTGTGAGAGCCAATTACCTACTTTTGAGTAGCTCTTTTGATTTTGAAAATAGAAAACCTGTTCTTAGGATAACTAAAAATCAGCAGCATCTATAGTATAAATTTAAATTACTGCCAAATGGCACTCTCTGATCTTTATGGCACTGGATAATGCCTATCTAGGAAGCATCCTTGTAATAGCATTGTTAACTACTCTATTGACAGACAGCATGTGCTAAAAATTGCAAACAATTTAAGAGAGCTCTATATCAAAGCAATATAAGAAATGTATCAAGAGTAAAAATAACGATTAATAAAATTATTTTTGAAAAATTCAGTTTCTTGACAAACACACCAAGTAAATATATTTTTATGCCAGTGCTTAAACTCTTGAATGGAATTGTGTGTCCCAGTCAGCTGGGGCTGTAGAATACACTGACTGCATCTCTGCAGAGGAGTAAAACTCCCCAACAAGTGTCCAGGATATGACACTAAACAATCTGATGGTGAGGCTCCAGTAATGCTGGAGCTTTGGGGAATGTAGAATACTCCTTTATTGCCATCGCTCCAAGGTCCACTCTGGCCCAGAGTGGTTGCATCTGATAGGGCCCTATCTTTAGGGTCAAATAGAGCTAAACTGTGTACTTATGCTAAACTGAATTGGTTGAAATAGAACTGTTTTTATATTTAACTGTGTGTAAACAAAAAATTGTACTTATGCTAAACTGAATTGTTTGTATTAGAACTGTTTATGGTATAAAAATGGATTTGGCATAAAATAACCTACAATGGTTGGTATGTCTTAAAACCAAACCAAACTAAACCAAATGGAATTGTGTATGGAAACAGCTGAATATATTGTTAAAGTCACCCTCCAACAGGGCTGCTACCTGTTGCTCCTGAGTGCTTTTTTCAATTTAATCTCTAAAAGACATATTCTGGCTAGTAGGAATTGTTACACTCTAAGTCCAATCTCATTATGATTTATGACTCATTTATCAGGGTCAAAAAATAGGATGATAAACTACCACACAAGATGCGTGCTGACAGCTTCTTCAACGGATACACTAGTGGGTAGGTTACATGGCCTCTTTTGGCAGACTGGAAGGCACCACAAACAGTGCCCTGAAGAACATGAATACACTGAGGTTTCCTCTCACACTCTCTTTTTTTGGGGGCTGGCAATAATTAGCAATTAGGCCCCGGATCTGGTTACACAACATGATGCCCCCTTCTCATGGCATGATAAGCCAGCACACTTGACAATCCACAAAACGTACATGGTGCATCCTCAACCTAGCTGCTTATGAAACCTCACATGTATCACTACCCACGAACACTTGGCTATTTTCAAATTTGTGGCTTATTCCCAAATAGAATGCTATTTAACTGTTCTAACTGCATAAATGTGCAGCATGGTAGCTCTTTTGGTATCCGGCTTCCTCATACTGACTGGTACGATTTGTATTAAGCTCTCCCTTATAGTCCTCTTCCCACATAAACGCATCCAGTGTAAGAGATCAGTACACTGTCATATCCATGCTCACATATGCTGCATATTGACCCTAATCATTGGTCTACCTTTGACCAACCCAATGGAGAATGCTCAGGCACCCCACATATTACAATGTCACCATGAGCCATGCTCCAAAGTCAACCTTTCTTTTACAACTATCACAGCAAACAAGAATACAAGTCTATGCTCTGTGTGCCAAACTTCCTTTCCTACTAGTATGGTCTTTTGTGTACCCTGTGGTACTTGAATGAACTTAGTATTGACGACTTAAAGGTTTGTCTTCGTATATTTGTCCTATTTGAGTCCCAAATCTCATCTGCCACAATTGTTTGAGAGTGGGGAGCACAAATCGGACACATGTAGTAGAGGAAATGCATTATGGTTATGAGAAATCGTGCTCAATTCAAAAATATATACCAGGCTTTATATCTGCCTAACCATTGAAATCTAGCAATAATCGTCAGGCTAAGTGCTGGGATATAGAAATGTATAAAAATAAAGGAGGTAAAAAAAGGGGAAGGAAAGCTTATTTTTGTTACCTGAAAGAAAAGTGTGTCTATATTTCTTAAAAAACAAAAATAACTAAGTAATTTATTTCAAGAGAAATAAACTTTACAAAATCCGGCTTTGCATATTTTCCCTATGCTTGTCGAAAACATTGCATAAGGTAATAAAAATATCATACATTCAAGTAACGACAATATTATACCCCCCCCAATTTTTTTTTAAAAGAAAAGGAGAAGGGCATAAAGAAATAAAACGACTGATTTGCTCGAAGCCATGCCGTCAACCACTTAATGTCAGTTTAACTTTTGTTAATGATAAAATACCTTTCTTTGGTATTTTATGTCAAAGTTCATTTAGAAGCCAATTTTTATGGTTTATTCTTCTTCTCGGTGTCTCCTTCTTGTGTAGAATCAGCCTGGACAACAGTGTTCTTCTAGTTTCCTGTATAGACTTGTTGTAAACGAAGCTTATTATTTCTTTAAGTGAACTTCGAGTAGACCACCGCTTCCTACTCTTAGATGAATATCTTTTGTTTTAACTCGAATTTTCTTCTGTTGAGCCTACGGAGGCTTTTACCACATTTTCTGACCAGAGCTAACAGCTTCCTTTGTTGGTAAAAAGTTAAATAATACCGCCTCCAGACCTTAAACTCAACTTTCTTTTAAAGGGGTCTGCATACCAAGACTACAAATAGCCTGCAGTAGGCTTATTGTTTCAACAAGTAACCATAAAAACCCTGTAAGAAAAAGAGGCTTAGCCTAAGACTAATGGGCCTATTTTAAGAAAAAAACTGCCTAAATCGGTGAATAAACAAGAGCTCACAAAGCAAAAGGAGCGAGCCAGACAGAGGCTTCAGTTCGTGCTGAAAAAAAAAAAAAGAGTGAGAGAAGGAACCCTTGTGGGCCTTATTTAAATAACAGAAGGGCGGGGGCTAACGGCACAAGTTCAAAACAACCAATCAGATTTGAGCAGATATTAACTGCCGAATTTACAGTTTTCAATATGATTTGATATTTTCTCGAGCTAAATGATGTAAAATAATTCATGAATTAACAACAGCTTATTTATTGCCTGAGCAAACTTTATTGAATGAATACAAGAATGACATGAAATACTAAAAGATCACATTATGGAGAAAAGCCCTATCATGCTGTCGAAGAGTCCTTTGGAATTAGTTGAGAGTCTTTAACAGAATGGAAGTTGCATGAAGACTCACATCAAAGCATGGTTCTGTAGCAGAAAGAACTTCATATTTTTGTTTGGCACATTTATTAATTTGCCCGTTAGGGTCGACGCATATTTTCCCCTATTCAGCCTGGACCATTTTTCCGGGCAGCACCAAATTTGGAAAAGCCCTCTAAACACTCTTCCTCAGAAGCTTTCGAACTGGACAGACGTCTTACTGTCCGCTCTCCTCCTTTTAGTAGCAGTATCACGACACCATGAGAAAAGCCATCTAATTTACGGACCTCTTGAGTCTATTCTTTTAGACCAAGGGTTCCCAGTTGATTATGAATTCAATCCGCCTCACACAGGAACAACTTTACGTCACCTCCAAAATTGGCTATGTCGACTGCGCCGCAAAATTCCGCTCCGACATCCAGCTGCTTCATCCCTGAACAACATTTTCTGGAGACATTCCCACTTCTCTTCCCAAACGACCAGGACCACACATTCATGGACGACGACAACGTTCCTGTCCTTAACCAGCAAACACGACTTCTGCTACACCCATGGCGACCATATCTCACTCACACATTCAACAATGCCTTAATCTAGCGACGCACATTTCACTCAGGCAAATAGCTGCAAAAATTCCTTCTCAACTCCATAACTATTTCCCTCCTTCCTTCCTTCCTTCCGACGAGACTTGCAGCATAAACGTAACCCTTTTCCACGCTGCCATTAAAAACCTTCATATAAAAACCTTACGGCATCTTCGTTCTTCTCTCTCCTTTATTTTCCAGCAACATTTAGCGAGGAAATAACAACCACGTAACAACACTTAACAATATTTTTCCTTGTTAAAGTTCTATGTGTGATACACATTCCGGTATGCTTTTGGTTGTTGAAGCCGGACCAGAGAGAGAGAGAGAGAGAGAGAGAGAGAGAGAGAGAGAGAGAGAGAGAGAGAGAGAGCGTTTTGCATACTACTTTTGTCACGGCACCTAGCAGCTGTAAGAAGTACTTTTTGGAAGGCAAGGAATATAATCGCTACAACCCCTTAGGGCCTTTAAAATAGAACTTTTTGCTGGACGGACATTTTGACAACAGAATTGCTTGTATATTTTTCATAAATACACTTTTCTTCATATGTTAACTTTTCTTCGTCATTTTTCTGTCAATTCGCTGAATAGGCGAGTGATAGTGTTACCCTTATCAGGTCAGTCTTCTGTTGTCTTCCTTTTCTCCCCAACATTACTATACATGAATATAACAACATAGACATTCTTAAAACATGTCTCAAAGTCACGTGGTGCAAGATTTATTGAGGATTAGGATATTGCAAGGGTAAGCATGTATTTGATAATGAGGGGCAGACCAAGGTGGGTCATAATATATACCGTACATACTCGTGTAATGAACGACTTTTTGTAACAAATTTTCACTTAAAAAACAAGCAGTCGTTCATTACAGGAGATATGTTTTTGAAATATCAAAGCTTACCTTGTTTCTGCGCCTAACCTTGCCGTAACTTCAATCCAAAGTGTCAATAGTATATAAAATTCTATATTTTACAACCAATAAGTAAAGCACAAATAAGTAAGAAACACACGTACATAAATCGGATCAGAATCACTAAAACAAAAAACTTTTGTACAAATCTGTAAAAATCAGGATCCAAAATTAAATTTGATTGTTTCTGGAATCTGATTGGATAGGATAGTCAATCACGTGCTATGCTTTTGCTTACGTCCGAGCTGTTGAACTCCAAATGAGCTTGCCACTGGGTGCTTTCTCAAGCAAACCTAAAAGCTTTCGTTTGGAGTCAGTCACGTGATCAGACAATTTATTTATTCCCGTTTTCGGTGGCAACGGATATACTCGACCTGCAAGAGTGAGTTCGAGTCTCATTGGGTGCCCCATTTATTCGGCCTTGAGCCACATTTAAGCAAAAAGCTTAGTAAATTACTACTCGGCCTGTGACCGGACATGCGAACATTCGAGAAAAGTTCTCTCTAGTAACCATGACACGTACACTGGTAGCTGCATGAACATGCGAACAACCGACCTAATTTCCATTTCGATACAATAACAACACACCAGTCTGCTGTGATTTCACCCCACCCTAAATACTTATAGACGTGGCAAAAGTAAGTCTTGCCATCTTTCTGTCCGTCCACTTTCTTTGGGAACCACCTTAATCAGATTTCATATATCTTCACCCCTCCATACACACACGCATTCTCTCAGTAGCCAAACATACTCAGCTAATAAATGCTAGGCACACACGGGGTCAAGGTACCTGCTGCGCATTTGAGCTTCGGCTCGTTCCCCCCCCCTCCCACAATAAAAAGGGCCTTGTGCCACTCTGTCGTGGTGGGGAGACAGACAAATACCCACCCGCACACATATTCACACATTATATGGACTGATACTTCTTAACAAGAATAATGGCAAACTGTTAAACTTTTTGTCTCTTACGACTACAACACAACAAAGCAACAATTCGTAAATTATAAATCTTCATGTGTATATAAATGTATTATCATTTCAATCTGATTTTCCCCTTGTCTACAAAAATCATTTCTTCGCGTTGTTTTCATAAATTTGTGTAGTTGTTGCTGACAGGACACTCGGATTTTAATATTTTTTCTTTTTGATCCGAGTAGACGGACTCTATATATCCTCGTATAGGCTTTATCTTGTATTAGCTCATAGGTGTGGGGGGAGTATGTAATTTGGTTATTTCAGTAGATTGCTCTCTAAATTATTCCCACCACAAATACAACACAAAAACTTTACAATCGCGCAAAAGAAATGGAATAGAACACAACGAACATTAAATAACAAACAATTTAATATGCATATAACAGAATATGAAAAACAAAATACATGATGTGTAAATGGCCTTTTAGAAAATAAAGTTTGAAGAAGAGAATAAATTTGTTGAAAGGTATGTTCATGTTATCAGAGTCCGTAAATAAGTCGTTCTTACTTACATTAAGTTTATAGCGGGTTTTATGATTGTGGCGACATCGTGTCCCGTGGATGAAAGAAAGTTTGTCGGGTTTTCCTTTTGAATATAATTCTCGGCCATTTGAAAAGAGGTCATGAACTTCAGTTGAGGAAGGAAAGGAATTGGTTGGACATAGTATCGGCTACTGGCTTAGTGGCTTGTGTTCGTCTGTGTCTTCGTTTGTGTGTAAGCTTGTGTCTTGTGTGTCTGGCTTCCTAACTCTGTGTTATTTATATCCTACAGGTGGATCAAAGAATCGCCCTAAAATCTTGGCGCGTAGACATTTATTGACCAATCAGATTTGTATTTTACTATTTTATTTTCGAGCCTAAATATTTTCTGTTAGTTCACTTCCAATCCTAATTTTCTAGAATGTTCTATTCCATGTTTTTAGCTGATTGGTTGAAAAATATAAAAATGTAATTTAAATGCTAATGCAGGTTTGATCCTAAATTTCTAGAATGTTCTTAAGTATGTTTTTATTGCTTATTTTAAGACTAGAAGAAATGTGTATCCTATATAGGTACTATATATATATATATATATTATCAAGGATTAATTTATAGCGGTGCTTGAGGATAACACTATTGTTTTTAGGCACACAAATGAATTACGAGACTTTGCTTTAACAACACACACAACAGCGAAAGTTTTTTTTATTTGCAGCTTTGAATATTTGGTTTGTTCTTGGTGCTGCAAGACTCGTGGTGTTTAGGCTTGTTGGATGTTTGAGACGAAATGGCTTAGCTAGATGTTGAGATGGCAGCGTGTTGTTGGACGTGTGAGGGAAGTATTCAAAGTCACCGTGTAGTTTTGTGTCGAGAGCGGAGTGGCGCTCGGATCGACATAGTAAATTTTTGGGGTGACCAGAAGTAGTGCCTGTGGAAGGCATGCTGAATGTTTCTAATTTATGTTCCACTGGGATTCCTCGTAAAGAATCCATAAATTAAATGGTTCCCTCGTTGAGTGTCCATGTTGCTGCAGCTAGTGTTAAAGCCACAGTGAGTTGTCCCCACTGGGTGGCTTGTTTAGCTAAAAAGCATCGCTAAGCACGGACGACCAGAGGCACGACTGTTCTGGTCGCCGCCTCAAGCTGAAGAGAGCTGGTTTTGGCCGCTCACCCGTTTTGCTAGCCGGAAATGAAGGTCCGGGCTGAATAGGATATGTCATCCTGATTGGGTGAAATTCAGTGTTGAATTAAATTGCGCGCCAAAACAAAATACGAGATTTTCCTCTTCTCTACAAATTTGACCAACGCTAACTCCCAATTTAAAAACCTTTTAGAGTCGACATTCGGACAAGATCAAAGACCACTGTTACCTACTAACCCAGATCTACAATTAACAACCAGACAACCAAGTCTCCGGATTTCCACCACCAGATCCAGATCATTCATAGCTTACAAACCTACGTCACATGCAAAGCCAGCCAGCTAAGAACAACTTACACTCATTTACCTCCTGAACCTTATCTAGTGGAAGAAGAGAACATATTTTCTAATCTACTGACTTCTATTTTTTTGAAAGATACGCTTGTCTATAACGGTCAGGCAGACGAGAATTTTGAACAGTAGCAGAGATGAGGGTGTTAGGAACACATGGACGAAAGGTATTAAGTTTTAATAAGCTAATCATATCTTTGTAACCAGTTGTAAATTGTACAATAATAACAATATATATGAAAGACAATTTCCTCGCAACTCAAACTTCTTGTTTGTTACTTTTATAGTTTACTTTTGTTTATATTTCGTTTCACAAAAAATTTTCGTTCACGCCCTCCCAATACCGACTCGGTAAGGATACATGCTTACAAACTCAATACTACCCCAACAGTCTAAACAAAGGCTATTAGTTAAGATGATAAAGTTTTTACATAATAGTTTACTATTTATAGTAAGGTTGGCGACCTTAGTCGGGGGTGACCTGAAGGCCCCCTTTCAATATTCCCTGGATTGTTCCACTTTACTCTTGATCCTAACCTTAAAATGCTGAGTGTTACGCAAGGCAGGTTCAAGTATCCTTTTTTAAGTCTTTGATATGACTGGACCAGGGATTGAACCCCGGCTCCTGGACCATTGGCGAACACTCTACTCATTAGGCCAATGGCCCAGTGTACAAATATAAAAAACAATGAGCAAAGTTTCGTAAAAACTACATTGTTTAATCTATCGTATTGCGTTGATTTTGATTATATAACAGTAGTTTTGAAAGTATAATTGTTTGAATGTTTTCTCATTATTTCATGGGATGTTGAAACATTTTTGTCGGTTAGCATATACAAAAACATCTATTTGTAGCTAAAAATAGTGATCGTTTATTACACGAAGGCGTTCATTACATGATTATGTGCGGTATATGAAGACATACAGGTGGATAAAGTCAGCCAGAGAGAGAAAGAGAGAGAGAGTGTGTGTGTGTGTGTGTGTGCACCCGCGTCAATTGAACATGGAATTAAAGTCAGCTGGTGTCTGGATGTGGGTGGAAAGAGATGACTGACAAACATTATACTATCACTCCCGACTCAGGAGAAAAAAAAATTAGAAAGAAATAAAAAAAAAAATCTAGAACTGTGGAAAAAGAAATTTCTTGCTCTTCATTTCTTACTTTTCTTCCACACAGAAGATCATGCCACAAGCAAATCAGTGTTTGATTTGAACCTTCTAATGATTTTAATCTCTCACTAGAAATAATTAGGACTTTGGCTTATCGTAGACGTTCCATCTGCTCAAAACCTAAAATCCCGGTTTAGAGAAAACGCTGAGTCACCCGTGACTTCAGACAACAACAACGCCGTGCTCATAGTCTCGAGTGAACTTCTGGTATCAACACACGAATTATTTGTCGAAAGGGATAAATTCTACTGCCCGTTCGGAAACGGTTCGTAACCACAGGATAAAATATATCATATTCAAAAGCCCCTCTCCAAAGTACAGTGAAGTATTTCATAATTACTTATATCTGACGGAACCTCTCCGAAACTAGTAGACAAATTCACCTACCTATGAAGCAGAGTCTCATCAACCGAAAAGGACATCGACACGCGGCTAACGAAGGCATGGACAGCTATCGATAGGCTCTCGATCATACGGAAATCAGACCTGACCGATGAAATGAAACGCAGTTTCTTCCAGGCAGCGGTCGTGTCGATACTGCTGTATGGATGCACTACTTGGACGCTAACTAAACGGCTGGAGAAGAAGCTAGACGGCAATTACACAAGAATGCTGCGAGCAATACTGAACAAGTCCTGGCGGCAACACCCCACAAGGCACCAACTATACGGCCACCTGCCTCCCATCACGAAAACTGTTGGACGGACCAGATATGCAGGACACTGCTGGAGAAGCAGGGACGAGCTCATAAGTGATGTACTCCTATGGACCCCCACATATGGCCAGGCAAAAGCAGGACGACCAGCTAGAACATACATACAGCAGCTTTGTGAGGATACGGGATGTAGCCCTGAAGACCTGTCAGAGGCGATGAACAACAGGGAGAAGTGGCGAGAGAGAGTCAGGGATATCCGTGCTAGCGGCACGACATGATGATGATGATGACATATCTAATAAAGGAACTTCCTATACATAGAAGCCTCTTCACTCAGGCCAACTCAGCAAGCTGTGACTGAGAAGAACGCGCCCGGCCTTTCGCGAAATTTGGTTTTAGAGTGTGGTATGATATTGTACAGCGTCTACGCAACAGCCAGCACACCTGCTCAGACTAGCACCAATACTTTGAGGCTACATCGACTCCCCACCGGTTAACCAAGGATTGCATAAACCGGAGCATTGATCATCCAGCCTCTGCAACCACTACGTCCACATCTTTGTCTCCTGCTACGTCAACAACCTGAATACAGCTACGATCTGCACTGAATATACAGCTACGATCTGCTCTAAGCAACGTGGCCATCCTTACCTTCTAAATGTGCTGTCGCCACAAACTTATAGACAGCCGAATTTTCGACTTTCTACTGTACTGACTTTCAACACTCCGCAAGACTACACCGACATAATTACAACAATGGCGATTCTACACACATACATCTTTCATGTATGATTCGCGCAATTAAAACCTGAAATTTAAACTTATCCACATGTATCTGTCTTTTGTTCAGTCCTCTATTAATCACTTACAAACAGTTTGCAGGATTGACGCATTTATTGGAGCTCTGCTACAAGCTGGTTTGAATGATGAACCGCGAGCTTGTTGTCCCCTCTAGAAAAATTAATCAAGACAAACGAAAATAAACCTTGCCTCAAGTTTAAAAATAGATCAGAAATTACAGACACAGAGATACAAATTCTGGAGCAAAAACCAACCTTAACGTGTATGATTAGTTCAATACACTATAAGTTAATTTGTACTTGTTTATGTACCGCTGAACAAAATAACCAAACCTCTTTGAAGAAGAACAACGAAAGGTTTATTTTTATGACAGAAAGTAGACTTCAGTAATTCTTTTGTAGCTTTCACTGACACAGAAGAAGATGCCAATGAATTTAATGGAGTAGAGAAGAAACAAATGGAGTTAGATATCTAAACCCCAAACCGACTACTACCAAACGAAACAAAAAACACCAACAAATTCTCAGGTGCCCCATATTACCTTTCAGGATTGCTTTTAGACAATTAGTTTTCATCATCTATATAACATTAAATATATATTTGCATATATAAATATATATATATAACCATAGCCCCTCCAAAAAATGACATAGCATAGAGACATTTTTATTAGAGTCATCTTCATCATCATCATCACGTTGTGTTGACTGCAGAGATTCCTTTGACTCTCTTTTGTCATCTGTCTTTCTTGACTATTGATCTTGGTAAATCAGGTAGATGGTATCCCGTGTCTGCACAGATATAAACTGGTTGGATATCAAATCTGGTTTGTTTGATCCATGATATAATAGTGGTAGCTCACCCACATCAATATCCTGATGATTGAATCCAAATATAACCATGTACTGGACCAGATATAAACTTGTAGTGCCAATCCTGGTCAAGTCAGTACAAAATTTATAACCAATCGGAAAAACTGGGAATTTAGGTCGTTCAGAACCTTTATCTAATCCTGGTAAGCATCGTGTCTTGCCATGACAACCTCATAGCTGTAACGTTTCCCAATATTTTTCATAAAAGTAAATTTTTGCGGGTCAAATCATTATCTGATAAAGCTTGTCATAATAAATATTAGTGAATTTGCTGTGGATGGCAAAGTTTTACACAAGGCTCTTGCCGAGAGTTTGGTCAATTTGCAACAAGCTTCCTGTGTTTGCATCCTAATTATTACAGATTCGCATCATATACTTCATCATACATATAACCCATCATCATCATCATCATCTCGTGCCGCCAGCACGGATATCCTTGACCATCTCTCGCCACTTTTCCCTATCGTTCATCGCCTCCGGCAGGTCTTCTGGGTTACATCCTCTGTCCTCACATAGCTGCTATATGTAAGTTCGGGCTGGTCGTCCTGCTTTTGCTTGGCCATATGTGGGGGTCCATAGGAGTACGTCACTTACGAGCTCGTCCTTGCTTCTCCAGCAGTGTCCGGCGTGTCTGGCTCGTCTGACCTGTATAGATTTCGTGATGGGAGGCAAGTGGCCGTACAGTTGGCGTCTCGTGGGGTGTTGTCGCCAGGACTTGTTCAATATTGCTCTCAACATTCTTGTGTAGTTGCTGTCAAGTTTCTTCTCCAACCGTTTGGTTAGCGTCCATGTAGTGCATCCATATAGCAGTATCGATACAACCACTGCCTGGAAGAAACTGCGCTTCATTTCATCGGTCAGGTCTGATTTCCATATTATTGAGAGCCTATCTATAGCCGTCCATGCTTTCGGCAGTCGTGTGTCGATGTCGTTTTCTGTTGATGAGACGCTACTTCCTTGGTAGGTGAATTTGTCCACTAGCCTCAGAGAGGCTCCGTCTAGAGTGGTAATGTTGCCCGTTTGGTTGTAACACATATATTCAGTTTTGTGCGCATTGACATGGAGGCTAATGCCTGCTCCAGCTCGTTCCAAACTATGCAGTAGTGTCTCTGCTTGATTAGGCGTATTCGCCAGTAACGCTAAGTTATCAGCGTAGTCGGCGTCTGTGATTGTTTTTGCGGGGTACCTTTTGCTTCTTTTCTTAGTCAGCTCGAAGCCATTTTCTCTGATTTTGTCGATCGAAGTTCTAAGCACGTAGTCCAGACAGATGATAAAGAGGTATGGGGCTAGCGTGTCTCCTTGTAGTACTCCTGCAACAATGTGGAAGTATTCCGTGTCTCCATCTGGTGAACGTACTTTCACTTTTGTGTTTTTGTAGAGGATCATTATTGCTGCTACGGTTTCTTTTGGTAGGCCGTATGATAGTAGGATTAGTTCCATTTTCCCCTCTGTGGATGGAATCGAAGGCCTTGGTAAAGTCGACAAATAGTAATGTCGCCAGAAGGTTTTTTGCCTGGACGCCTTCAAGGATTCTACGGATGGTCAATATTTGTGAGGTTGTGGATCTATTTCTCCGGAAGCCATTTTGGTTTTTCCTAAGGATGTTGTCTATTTTGGGTTCTATGCGGTTTCGTAGTAGGGCATTGTAGATTTTGGCTGCTATGGATGTAAGTGTTATCCCTCGGTAGTTCTTGGCTAATCCGAGGTCGCCTTTTTTAGGGAAAGGAAGGTTGCATCCCTTCATCCATCTTTCTATCCTATTTTGACTATAGACAGCGTTGCATTGCCGGAGCAGTATATCGTCGAATTATCTAGTCTTCCATACTTCTGGGGGGATCTCGTCTAGCCCTGCAGCTTTCCTATTTTTAATTCTTCTGAGAACTGAGTCGAGTTCTTCTTTGGTGAAAGGACCTAGTTTAACGTCTAATTGCTTACTGATAATTCTGGTGATCGGTTCATCCGTTATTTTCGGTGGGTTTCCTAGTAGATTTTTGAAATGCTGTATGTATTCTGCCTGTTCTTTTAGATATATTCCTGCTAATTGATATTGTGCCTTTTCTAGTTTTCGGGCATTTGTGTTTGTTGGGTTCTTCCGATAGCTTTTGGAGACAGTTTTCACGAGTGCACGTTTTTCTCTAACCTCTGACGTTTCCCAAGAGACTCTATATTTAGTTCTAGGTTTTGTTGGGATCCACTTTGATGCCGCCTCTAGGTGTGCTTCAACAAAATTTTCATATTCGTCATTTGGGGTAACTTTTTCTGTCTTCTCTTGTAGTGTTTCGAATCTGTTTCTTAATTCTAATGCATATTTGTCTCTAATGTCTTTGTTGTTAAGTAGGGCCCAGTCATAGTGCCTAGTTGTCGCTGTTCGTGTGGCGTTTTTTCGTAGGCTTAGACGTATTTTGGCCGTGACTATTCGATGATCGGAGAACACACCCTCGAAAGTGGAGTATGCCTCGCTATTTATAACACTTTTTTTCCATTTTCTGTTTATAAAGAGGTAGTCTATCTGTGCTTTACTCTTGTTCGCGTATATGTGGGTCCATAATTTTCCCTCCCTTTTTTGAAAGTTTGTATTGAGGCATGTTAATCTATTTTATATCATGAAATCAATTAGATGTTATCCATTCCTGTTTGACGTGTTGTGTAGGCTGTATTTGTTGTTTCTGTTTTTCCCGATTTGTGCATTCATATCTCCGCCAATGACTAGCAGGTTGTGTTTCGGAATGCTACGTACTAGGGAGGATAGATCTTCGTAGAAGGTGACTATTTCGTTTTCTTCGCTAATATTGGTAGGGCTGTAGCAGGAGATGATCTTTGCTTTGGGGTTGCCATTAAACGTTGCGGCCATCATCCTAAGTTATTATAACCCTTATCTATTATAGTTTACTTTTTACTGATGTTTTTTATCTTTTATCTTTTACATTTTTACTTTTTATTCATCCATTCCCTGTAGATGACTGGGCCCTTCAGAGAAAAAAGTTATAAAATTTCTCCTGATGGAATAAGCTACTTTATATATGTATTTACCAGCCCCTCCGCACGAGCAGGATGCAACACAAGGTCATTTTTCAAGCGGAGTTTTAACAAGTTTGAATTCAGAGTTTTCCTTCTCCTAGACTAGATGCCATACTCAGGCTAAAGATCCCAGTCTGCTCGACTATTTATCCATAGATGGAAGGAGAATAGTTAGATTTATAACCTTCTCAAGCGCTATGAGAAATGTAAGCAGCTTCATCTAGGATTCAAACTCGTGTTGCTGTGTTCCTACCCTACGATGATAACCATTACACCACGGGCTCCTCTCAAAAGCCACTTTATATATAAACACTCCACTGAACTGGTTTTCACATATTATTTCTCTTTCATACATTTATTCAGATGAATTGTGCTTGTGGCATAACAGTTATCATTGGAGGAAATGAACTTGATGACTCAAGTTCAAATCCTTGATGAGGCTGTTTGCATTTTACATTGTTCTAATATCCCTGAGAACGATATGAATCCAACAATTCTCCTTCCAACAGCTATGGAGAAATAGTATGGTAGACTAAACATTCTAATCTTGGCATAGCAACCAGTCTAGGAGAAGGAAAACTCCGAAATCAAACCAAATTTAATGGAATGAATGAATCAACTGATGGAATTAAAAAAATTTTTTTTTAAATTGACCTTGTGTCATATCCTGCCCGAGCAGAGGGGTTGGGTAAATAGGATAAAACTGATGGAATTAGAGCTCTGGTGATTTTCCAGTGCAAATTTAAAGCCAAAACACCCACAGTATTCAAAAATGGGATGGTATTAGTTAATTTCACGCCATCCAAAAGTTTTTTTTAAAAGTCAGATCAGGGATTGTCCTGTCAGAAGCCGCAGAGTATACTAAATATTGTAAATATGTTGTTTGGAAAGTTAATTGTTATGGTAATTTACCCACGCACGCATGAACATTCCCAGTCATAAATAGCAGCTGGCACTGCTCTAAGGCAGAAGGTAATATTCCAGCAGACAGCCTTGACAGTCGGACCGAATAGTCTCACTGATAACTCTCTCATTTGTCTATGTTGTATTACTATTCTTTGTTAATATATTTGTTTAACTCAATTCCTCTCTAACAAGGCCACAACAACTTGGCGACGAGGACCCTTAAGAACCCTTGAGGACCCCAAAAGGGCTACGTGGAAATTGTCAATATTGGCTTGACATTGGATGCACAAAATATTATTTGCGTCTCGTCTACTCAACAGTACTTGACAATCCAGAAAAAGAAAACCGAACAAAAAAAAGTGTAACTAACTTACACTAAACCTCAACGCAAGCCACTAAACTCCGAGAATTCACTTTTTTAAAGCACTCGTGATTCCCTGAGTATCTAAGAAATTAAAGTCATTTTTTTATTCAAAAAAGAAAAAAAAGGAAAGTTTTTCACCTCAATTAAATTCTATTTCGGTTTAATCCTTAAAAAGACACTGACAAACATGGACGAATTTAAATCCGCCATGCTCAATTTTCTTAAGTTCCAACATGAACAGCAAAAAAGAATGGAAGAAAAACAACTTGAGTAGCAAAAAAGAATGGAAGAGGAACAACTTAAGCAGTAAAAAAGAAAGGAAGAGAAACAACTTGAGCAGCAAAAAAGAATGGATCAACTCCAGCTGGATTTACAAAAAGAACGCCTTGAAATTCAAAAACAAACAGAAATCAGGCAACCAAAACTCGAAGAAATTCTACTTCAAACTTGTAGGGGAAAGAAAATTTCGTATTTTAGTTTGGCATGTAGGGGAAAGAAAAATTCGTATTTTAGTTTGGCATGTAGGGGAAAGAAAAATTCGTATTTTAGTTTGGCGCGCAATTTAATTCGACACTTAATTTCACCCAATCAGGATGACTTATCCTATTCACCCCGGACCTTCTTTCCCGGGCAGCAAATTGGGTGAGCTGTCAAACACACTCTCTTTGGCTGAAGAACGCCGTCCAGTGCAGACGTCACACTGGCCGTTCTTCAATAGCAATAGCAACACTCTTTAGCTGGACAACGCCGCCAAATGCAGACGTCTCACTGGGGGCTCTTCTAGCAGCAGCATGGACACACGAGGGAACCCATCTAATTTATGGATTCCTCGCAAGGAATCCCAGTTGAATATAAATTTGATACATTCAACAAGCCTCGCACAGGCACAACTTTATGTCACCCCAAAATTGGCTATGTCAACGCGATGCTTTTATTCCGCAAACGACACCTAGCTCTCAATTCACCTCTGGGCCACCTTAATGGAGACAACGCAAACTCTCCACCAGACGCACAAAATTCACGGTGACTCTAAAGTTCAATTCCTCCAACTACAACATGGCTTTCGTTAAACTACAACGAACACAATCCCTCACACGTCCGACGACACACGCTGCCATCTCAACCTTCTCAACTTCTCATAACTCCATTTCGTCTCCATACTCACAACCTCTCGCTACGAGACTTGCAGCACAAAAAGCAAACCCAATATTCCATGTTGCAAATAAAACCTATTTCTAAAAACACATTTCGACAATCGCCATCTTACTTCTTCATCCTTCCTTTAATACCTAACTACAATTAGCGAAAGACCTTACACTCTTAGCGAGGAAACAACTCAACATAAACACGCACCCACGTTACAACCATTCCTCGCTAACAACAACAAAAACTCCGCTTAAAAATACTCGCTAAAAACTCAACAAGAGCAAAGAAACTTGCTTGAACTGGCAAACAGGGGTCAAGTTAGAGAAAATAAAAATGCGTTCTCACAAAATACGATCTGGGACGCAATAGACAATTTTCCATATTCTTTGGACGAGGATATAACCTTCGCCTCCTATTTTGAAGATTAGAGGATTTAGACGCCACAAATTGCGTGAATTGGGCAGACTCTAAGTTCGCCAACAATTTCGAAAACTATGTACCACGGAGCATACCAAATTTGTGAAATATATCTTACATCGTAAAACAAGCGAACTGACATTTACCGAAGCGGTTAAATGTCTTAGAGAAATTTTTAGTCTTAAAATTTCACTCTTTCATAAGAGATGGAAGTGTATGAATATGTGGGGATTTAGGAATTAACAGTAAAACTCCCAACCGGATATTGACTCGTCGGCTGCCAGATACAAAATGTATAAACGCGTCGCCACGCATAAGGCTCCACGCATCCATCCGGTTAAAAATCAGAAAAAAGAAAAATAATAAAAAGTAAAGTAGCCAATGGGAAGCGGTCGCACCAAAATTAGAAGGATTTTGGAGTGGCGAATTTGGAGCCGGTAGAGAGAGATAAATACTCAGGTTTTCTGTGAACCGATCTCTTTTTCGGGTAGTGACATCGAACCGACAACACCGATTTTACTGTCTGGTGTTTTGGGCACCACGCTATGTCTTGGGACGTAGCGTTGGTTAGTCCATTCACCAAGTAAATAAAGGAAAGTATGGAAGAAATGTTTTCGTCTCTTATCTGTTTCTATCTTTTCTTTTTGTATATTTCTTTTGGACTTTCTTTGGGCAAGGCATTGCGCCAGCCAGTCAACGTGGGGTAAAATAATATAACCAAAATAGGGAGTCAGATATCTTACGGCAACACAGTCTTGCCCTTAGCCACTGACGACTACCTAAAAATATTCAAACCCCACAAATATAACCAGAAACTATAGTGAAGATTACACTACATTCGCGTCGGTCGTGAACAAGCATTGCGACGATTTCAAATTGTCACAATTGAATGCGAATAATTTCAAGTGTCTTCTGTTTGTTCAGGGACTCATTTCAGCAAAAGACGCTGAAATTAGACGTAGAGTCCTGAATAAATTGGAAAACAAGCCAAACTTTACTCTCCAACAAATAGCGGAAGACTGTCAGAGCTTCGTGAGCGTACGCCAAGATTCGAAAAACATCGAAGAATCTGGCATAGCAAACATAAGAAAGGTATGCGATAAGAAAAACAATCTAATTCTCCCTCTAAATCAAACAATACAAAAAGAAACAAGACAACTTGCCTCCTGACCCGTGTTCCGGTTGTGAGCCACTACATTGGTATAATGATTCTCTAACCGGAATAAGAAGTGCCTAACTTGTAGCCGTGTCGGGCATAAGAGCTCACACTACCCAGCGAGAAAAAGGTTAATAGCTGCGTAAAAAACACAAAATCAGATGAACAAGACGGGTTAAACATTTGGAAATACGAGCAAGTACAAATCCTAAATAAAAATATAAAATTACAGCAGGATTCTGGGTCAGACTTGACAATCATAAATCTGCACACTTGGAAAAAGTTGGGAAAACCAGCTTTGCTAAGATCTAATAAAATAACCAGGTCCGTGACAAGGGAGAAAATCAAGTTTAAAAGAGAACTTATCACAAATGTAAACTTTCAAGGAAGGACGTTAAAACTAAAAGCTTTCGTATTAAAGAATACAGAAAATTTATTCGGCACCGACTGGATGGAGAAATTTAAGTTGTGTAACATGCCAATTAATTCATTTTGCCCAAAACTCGAAAACCTGACCACCGAGGCAAAAATTTAAAAAAATTTAAAAGAAACATTTCCGGAAGTTTTTTTTTCTGGGGGCCTTGGTCTGTGTAATAAGTTGACGTCAAAATTAGAATTAAAAGATGACATCCAGCCAGTGTTCAAGAAAAAAAGAAATGTGCCCTTCGCTTCTTTACCGCAGATAAATGAAGAACTCAACAGACTTGAAAGAATCGGGTTCTTGTCGAAAATTGAGTACAGTCAATGGGCTTCTCTGACTGTCTATGTGAAAAAGAAGTCAAAGGAGATCCAGATCTATGCCGACTTCTTGACGGGGTTTAATGCTGCACTCAAAGACTATCACTATCCTTTACCAAGCCCACAAGAAATTTTCGCGACACTAAATGGAGGGAATTTTTTTTCAAAAATCGACCTCAGTGACACGTATCTTCAAATACCGGTGGATGAAGAAAGTTCAAAATTGCTCAGTATCAACACCCATCGTGGGTTGTACAAATTCGGACACGTCTTCCGTTCGGAGTCAAGGTTTCACCGGCAATCTTCCAACAAGTAATGGACACTATACTGAACGACCTTGTCTTCGTGGTTGCATATTTGGACGACATATTAAAGAATAGTCAAAATGTAGAACAACGTAAGGAACATGTTCATAAAGTCTTCTCAAGAATTCAAGAATACGGTTTCAAATTGAATGAATCCAAATGCGACTTCTTTATGGAGAAGATTAGATACTTGCGGCACATTGTCGACAATGATGGCAGAAAGCCAGACTCAAAACGGGCTACCACAATCAAAGACATGCCAGCTCCCGAAAATGTCTCTTCCTTACAAAGTTTCTTAGGACAGGCAAACTACTACATAGTATTTATACCTAATATGCACAACTTACATGCTCCTTTAAACGAACTTCTGAAAAAAGACAAGGACTGGGAGTGGAGTCCTAAATGCCAGAAAGCATTCGTGAAAATAAAAGAAGTCTTAACGTCGAACTTGTTTCTCACTCATTATAACCCAGATCTAAAAATTATAGTTGCCAGCGACGCCAGCTCGTATGGCATTGGAGCATGTATTCTACACAAGATGCCAGATGGATGTCACAAACCAGTTGCTCACACATCGAGAACACTTCTTCCTGCAGTAAAGAACTACTCCCAAATTGAAAAGAGGTTGTTAGGGATTATTTTCGCAGTAACGAAGTTTCACCGGTACATTCACGGTAGACACTTCATAGTGCAGACGGACCATAAACCATTGCTTACCATCTTCGGTTCTAAAAACAGGTCTGCCTGTGCATACAGCAAATAGACTGCAGAGATGGGGAACAATACTCTTAAATTATAATTTTAAAATGGAGTTCCTACCGTCTAAAAAACTGTGATGCCGACTGTCACGAGGTCTACCACTGAGAGGAGAGAAATAAGGAATTACTACTACCCCTCCGTGTTTGAGTTAACAGGCCGCCAAAAACTGACCGTTAAAAGAGAAATAAAGAATGTAGGTCAACTTCGGCCGGCCTGTCGGAGAAAGTAAAGAATGTGTGTCAGGCTATTTGTACTCCGTAACCTCACTCGGGTGAAAGAGATAGTAGTCCGAACGGATCGCCTACAGAATGTAAGCCAACAGATGTTTGCACTCTGTGACCAGAGGGAAGAAGATAGAGGCTAAATGATTGGCCAGAACCCTAAAGCGGAAGTGGCACCTTATTCCGTCAGCGGAAATAGGGATAAAGAAAATCAGTTTTGGAACGGAGGTCGCGATGAACAGATAGATGTGAACACTGTGGCCAAGACTCCGGGTGAAGGAGCGGAAAACTCTTGGACAAGATGACAGACGCATTCAAGCCAATCTATGTAAAATTCCGCTAGCCCGTAAAAGAGAAAATACTCTCCGAAGGAACCCGTCAAAAAGCTATGTACTGCAATTACGTATTCTCTCTCTCTCTCTCAATTTAAAGAAAGAAGAAAAAAAAAGAAGAAAGACATTTATATTTATGTATTATCCGCTGATAATATAGCCGACACGGTGAATATGTGTGTCCGCATATATATAAAAAACCTTGTCATATTTTAATGTCCCCACGTGTTGAAATTTATTCATTGTGTTGTCTGCCTGTTAAGTTGTCTATTTCATATTTGTTTTCAGCTTCGTTCACCTCATGTTATTCTCGCCTAAATTGTCCTATTCTTTCCTTTAAAAATATTATACGGGAAACCGGAATTGTTGACTACTATAGTTAATATTATTATATCAAAACCTATAGGCTCATATCTTCCATTATCCTAGGGGTAGGAAGAGCTAGTGGCCTGGTGGGTGTGTGTGTTAACGTGAAGTTTGGAAAGCCCTTGCCAGCGGCGGTCAGTCTAGCCCCAAATTAACCCCAAAATAATCTGCTGGTTCCTATATGCCCGAGAAAGGACTCTGAACTAGGACTTATTCTACGAGGGATCAAGTGCCAGGCCGCCCCGTTTCACACGTGCAAAAAATAAATTCCTGTCTTGGGATTTTAATAATTTTGCCGTCACACCGACGGACTATCTTGATTAATCACGAAATACAGGGAACCTCTTGAAGATACTGTGATTGCTTCTCTTCGAACCAATGGAGAATTTAAAACCACATTATGCAACCGAGTAAGGGAACTCCCACTAACCAAATCAAACAAGAAGGAGAATCCTGAAAGATTTCCATGCTGGCCACCCAGGGATTACAAGGATGAAAAGCCTTATGCGTATACTGGCTGAACATGGATAAGCATATCGAAAACATCGTAAAATCCTGTAAAGGCTATGCCTTGGCAGCTAAGGCACCCCGATCAAATATAGTCCTTGGCCTAAAACGGACTGACCATGGTTCCGAATACAGATAGACTATGCAGGCCCGCTAGATGGGTTCTACTATCTTATAGTAGTAGATAGTTTTTGAAATGTCCTTAGATGTAGAAATCCCACTACAGAAGTTACAATCAATTTCCTCCACGAACTGTTCGCCAGATTTGGGGTAGTTGGTTGTCTCGTGTCCGACTATGGGACACAATTTATGTCCCGCGACTTTAGAGATTTTTGTGTGAACTTCCCATACCACCCAAAGTCCGACGGACAGGCCAAACGCTTCGTGGGTACGCTGAAAAGAGCCCTGAAGAAAGCTAGGGGTACACCCACAAGAAAAGCCCTGCAACAGTTCCTTCAAGTATATAGAATTACACCCAACGACCATACACCATCATTAATACCCCTAGCCGAAGTAATGTTTGTCAGTGTTCGACAGCTACTCCCCAAACAATCAAAACCTGGATGAACAAACACTGTGCCCCAAAAATTCTACCAACATGGAAAAAAAGTTTTTTCCTGATATTTCGTGATAACAAATCTTTCTAGGAAATGGATACAATTGAGAAAAGAGAAGGAAATATGATCTACATAATTATAGGTCCCCAATTTATTCACAATAGACATTTGAACCAAATCAGAAAACGCCTGTCGGACGATGCTGACTGCAGTCCCCCAGAAGAGAAAGAAGTCATGGATGTTATTGATGATACTTTTGACATGCCAATACCACAAGCAGACCCGGAACAACGCCGTTTAAAGAGGAAAATGAAAATAGCAGACTTTATCGTCATTAACCCAAAGAGAAAAAGGTACTGAGACTCCTGTCGAGTTAATACCTAGGAGAGGGGTTTTATGGTATTTTACCCAAGCATACATGAACATACCCATCTATAAGTAGCTCTTAGGCAGAAGGTAATCTTCCAGCAGACAGCCTTGACAGTCAGCCCGAATAGTCTCACTGGTAACCCGCTCATTTGTATAGGTTTGTACTACTGTTCTTTGTTAATACATTTGTTTAACTCAATTCCTTTCTTGTGTCTTTATTTCTTGCCCCTGACAAGGCCACTACATTAATGATCCGATTGGACAATCATCCAAGACATTTGTATACCATAAGGTAACATTTTGAATTTCAATCCTCCCCATCTACACAGTGTGAAGAAACGATTGTTCCTTGTCTACAACATTTAGCCAAATTTGCGATTGGTGACCCCAACTTATACCAAATAGAGATGATTAAAATTAGGCACACCCTTTGGGGTAACTACTGTTCTGTACAAAGGACATTGTCTTCTTCAATTAGAGGAGCAAGTGTGGTCAATGATAATAAAAAAAATGCGATGGTTAATTTATTTCCACAAGAGACATGTCTTAAAGAATTCAAAAGATATGGGGTCTGAGCCATATCAGGAAAATATTCAGAACCTGTTCAACCTTTTCGACATATCTTATTAGAGCCAAGTCACTATGGATAATTGTATTTGTGTTAATCGATAATGTAATAAACTTAAGGCAACCAAAGAAGCATTGCCCAGTCGTTTGGGGCTGTAGAACACACCGACTGCTTCACTGCAGAGGGGTAAGACCCCCCCACAACGAGTGTCCAGGATATGAAACTAAACAATCTGATGGTGAGGTTCCAGAAATACTGGAGCTGTGGGGAATGCAGAGTACCCCTTCATTCCAATTGCTCCCAGATTTACTCTGGGCCAGAGCGGTAGCACCTGATGGAGTCCTATCTATGGGTCAAATAGAACTAAACTATGTACTAATGCTAAACTGAACTACTTGAAATAGAACCGTTTTGACATGTAAACTGTGTACTTATGCTAAATGGAATTGTTTTAAATAGAGCAGTTTTGAGATTTAACTGTGTGTTGAGAAAAACTATGCTTATACTAAACTGAATTGTCTGAATTAGAACTGTTTGAATAAACTGAATAGCTTGAAATAGAAATGTTTTTGACAATTAAACTGTACTTATGCTAAACTGAATTGTTTGAAATAGAGCTGACTATTAGTATAAAAATTGATTTGGCATTAAATAACCTACAAAGGTTGATATGCTATAAAACCCAACCAACCAACCAATCAACCAAAGTAGCAAATTTTTTTGTCAATTCTATTCTGAATTGTTTTATTTAAAAAATACTTAAAATATTCTTAGTGTTGAGTAGTGAGGAGCCTCAGGCTTATTTTAAGAAGTGGTCATATATAAGAAATAAAATCATGATGAATTAATTAAAAAGAATCAATTCTTTGACTGAATTGTAAAGGGTTTATAAAAAGAAATCTTCTACTTAAGACTAAGTCCCCTTTTGGTAGAGTCCTTGTTTCTGTAGAGATGAAAAAAACTTTTGTGCCACCCCGATTAATTTAATTGAGAATGACTGTGAGAACTTTTTTCTCCTTGGAAGTAGAATTGGGGTGGGGATAAACGATGGAATTTTTAAGTTGTTTTTTTAAATAAGGGGAATAATAATAGACCACCTTATGTATATGAATGACATTAAAATATTTTTCATTAATGAAATAGAACAAGAAACCCATACACAAATTATAAGAATATGCAGCCATGATATACTGGAATGGAGTTTGGCATAGAAACATGTGCCATGCTGATAATGAAAGAAGAGAAAAGAGAAGCAACAGAAAGAATAGAACAACCAAATCAAGAAAGAATCAGAACACTTGAAGAAAAAGTAAACAACAAACACCCAGTAATATTCGAAGGGGACATCATCAAACAAAAAAGAGATGAAAAAAAAGTAAGAAAAAGTAAGAAAGAGTAACTGAGAAGAACAAGAAAACTTCTCAAAGTCAATTTCTGCTGCAGAAATCTCATCAAAGGTATAAATATATGGGCTGTTCTTCTTGAAAGATATTCTGTACCATTCTTGAATTAGCCAAGGGAGGAACTCAGACCGATGGACCAAAGATCAAAGAAATTGATGATGATGTACAAGGCCTTACACCTGAGTGATGACATAGAGAGACTCAATGAGTCAAGAAAAGAAAAAGGAAGGGAACTGGCCAGCATTTAGGATTGCATTGATGTGTAGCAGAAAGAAATAATTTCAAATTTATTGTTTAGTGCAGGAATTATTTTGGCTGTTGAGGTTTCGATTTATATTTTCATCCAATGAGGATGATTTAAGCCTTTCAACTCGGATGACTTTCCTGGGTAGTATAAAAGGCCACGTAAACACTCTCTCACTCTCTTCCTCACTCATTCTAGCAGCAGAACAGACACATCAACATGAGAGCACATTCAATTTTTGGACCATTGTTTTCTCTAGAAGATCATTCCTTTAGCATTTATTCATTCCTTCTAGACCAAATGGTCCTTGAAGCTTCAAGTTGGATGCTTAATTCCTGCTCTAACATCCCCAACTGCTTTCTTCGTTTTGTATGACTTACAGTACAGGGTTATCTCTCAAGCTGACATTAAAGTTTTCGGAAACTCACTGATATTCTCAACCACTCAATTGATTTACTCCTTAATGTAACAGGGCAAGACAACCAATTTCTCTTGTTACTAAAGATGCAACAATTCAAGAACTCAAGGAATACACCAAAAAAAAGCCAAAGAAAACTAATTACAGCTGCCAGTAACAGCAATTCAAACCTACTCACAGTAAAACTACAAGATCTTGAAAACAAAAATGGAGAAAAAAACAACTGTATGGATTTTTCAAGCAACAAACTGATGAGACTGCATGCAAGAAAACCTAAACATGACTTAGGAAGGGAAATCTGAAGAGAGAAACTGAATCTCTAACAATATAAACTGAATCTCTAATGCCATAAGGACCAATTATATCAAGGCGAAAATTGACAATACACCACTGAATAGCAAGTGTAGGTTAGGAGTGTAGGAGACAGAGATGAAATGGTTAATCACCTTGTAAGTGAATACCACTGGCAGCAAAGTGGTATAAGATAAGGCATGACTGGGTAGGGAAGGTTATCCACAGGGTATTATTCAAGAGATTGAAACTTGACTATATACCAAATGATATCTGCACTAACCAGAATCTCTCCAAGAGAATGAGATGCATAAAATTCACTGGGATTTGGGGACACAAACAGATTACCAAATTCTGGCCAGAATATAAATAAGAGAAAACAAAAAGATAAACAAATACTTTGATCTAACTAGAGTACTGAAAGAACTATGGAACATGAGAGTGATGGTGGTGTGTTGGAATGATCCCAATTGGAAATTGGAAATAAAAGAAAGAATTGAGGCCATCCAAATCACAGCATTACTAAGATCAGTTAGAATACACATGAAAAGACAAAATAAGCTTATTCAAAACATACCGAAACATATAACATATACATAATATACATACATGCATTGCTAAAAAGAATACACAAACATACCAACAGATAAAATATGTAGATGTTATTCTGTGAATAAGCAGTATACAAAAGGGATATAAAAAAAAGGTTTACTTGATGATAATAGAAAGTAAAATGAGTTTAAACTGTTACATGATGAGAGCAGGAGACATTCTCTTTGACAGATTCTAGTTTGTGCTTGTACCATTTGTCAGAATGATCAAAATTTAATCTTTTGCACAATTCCCAATGGATAATCTTTCCAACCCAGTCATGTCTAGTCATGTCTAGTCTTGTATTTCTTTTATGTTAGTTTTCTGCATTTGTTTATAATAAGATTAACTGTTTCATCTCTGTTACCACATCACCTTCACTTGCTATTCTTTGTATTATCAGTTTTTGCTTTGATATGATTAGTCTTTATCACATTATTTTGTGCTGCTATTAAAAGAGATTCAGTTTCTCTCTAAAGGTTTCCCCTTCCTAGGCATGTTGATATCATCTTGTATGCAATTTCCTTGAATTGTTACTTCAAATATCCATATTGTTGATTTTCTTTCCATTCTCATTTTCTATATTTTTACATTGTTTTTCTGTTTGTTTTTAAGTTATTTCCATTGATATTGCTACTACTGGATCCAGTTCTTTGCTCTTTTTTGTATTTTCATTGAGTTTCTGAATTGTTGCATCCATGCGGTCCTCAAGGCTGATGAGTCCTCTTTTCCTTCTTTTTGATGTTTCGATTAAGATATATCCAGTCTTCTGGTTATCTGTTTATGTTTTTGCTTCGCAATTTATTTTTTAGCATTTTGACTTGTACTCACTGTATTGTTGTAGATATGTTTTTACCATTTTTTTTCTAAAGATAATCTGTATCATATTATTTTTCACACCTATAAGAATAACAAATCACTTTATTTTCTTTATGTCTTCAGTCTAATCAGAATGACATTTACTGAAATAAGCAAAATGAATTAAAAATGAATTTAAAAAAATCTTATCTCAGTACTCTGCAATATTTACTTGTTAGATGAGTAAAATTAATTTTAGATCCTGCTACAATTTTTGTTCATTATAACCAAATGCTTTTTTCTTGTCACAACAATATCCTTACTTAATTAAAGAAACCTAACAAATGTCAATGCATAGCAATTTTAAAAACCCAGAGAGAATTACAACATATCAAAAAGAACTTGAACACTTTCATTGCCCAGTCGGCTGGGGCTGTAGAATACACCAACTGCTTCTCTGAGTGCCCTGGATATGACACTGAACAATCTGATGTTTAGGTTTCAGTAATGCTAGAGCTTTAGGGAATGATGAGCACCCCTTCATCGCCATCGCTTCCACTCTGGCCTGGAGTGGTAGCACCTGATAAGGGTTCTCTCTTTGAGTTAAATAGAACTAAACCTTGTACTCATGCTAAACTGAATTGTTTGAATTAGAACTGTTTGACTACACTGAATAGCTTGAAATTGAAATGTTTTTGACAACTAAACTGTGTACTTACATTTAAACTGCGTACTTATGCTAAACTGAATTGCTTGAAATAAAACAGTTTAGACATTAAAACTGTACTTACATTAAGCTGAATTGTTTGATATAGAACTGTTCTGATGTTTAACAGTGTTATGACAAAATCTTTACTTATTCTAAACTGGATTGTTTGAATTAGAACTGTTTGAATAAACTGAATTGCTTGAAATAGAAATGTTTTTGACACTTAAACTGTGTACTCATACTAAACTGAATTATTTGATATAGAACTATTTGTATAAAAATGGATCTGGCATTAAATAACCTACAAAGGTTGATATGCCATAAAAACCAACCAACCTAGAATACTTTCAAGGCCAAGTCAATAAAATCAGAAATTGTGTTGAAAATAGACAGTCATGATTAGTATGATTGATAGTAAATGGAGTATGTGGAAAGAAAAGCACCATGAGAGCAAATCTTAAAGCTGCTAACTAAGAATAAAGACTTCAGAAGTGGAAAGAACATATCAAGAATCTGCATGGAAACATTTTTGAAATCACTGATAACCTACTAAAATAATTATCAGTAGCAAACTAGACATCAAACTCGGAAAGTTTATAGAGAAAGAATTCGACACAGTACTGAAAAAAAGCAGAAAAGTTGCAGGTCTCAATGAAATACATCCTGTAAAATTTGATGACGTACTTCTTTGATTATGCAACACTGTTTATAAACAAAATCTAAAAGAGAAATGGACAAAAGGCTTCATTTTCCCCTTCTTCAAGAAAGGTAATGGAATCACAAAGAACTATACAGGCATAACACTTACTGCTATAGCTGCTAAGGTTTATAATACTCTGCTTGTCAATCATACCTAATCTGAAATCAAAAAAATTCTTAGAAAAATCAAAATAGCTTTTGGAGAAATTGATACACAACATCATAGATTCTGACTGTATGTCGAACCATATGGCTGACCAGCAAGAGCTCATGTACATAATTTCTGTGCAGACACTGGATGCTGTCAAGAAGACCTGCTAAGAGTGATGGATAATTGGAATGGATGGTGAGAGAGAATCAGGAAATACTGTTTTATCGGCATGACTTGTTGACGATGATGACGATGATAATAACCAAATAACGAACCAAAATTTCTCCTATATAATTTGTTTATTTTTATCATTATTTAAATGATCACAAGAAAAACAATTATTCATTTTTGAAATCATGATAAAAATATCTATTGTTTAATTTGTATCCATTTTTTTATATTTTAAATTCATATTTTTACTTGATATTCTAATGATTGATGACTATTTTCCTTCATTCAAACACAATTGTTTGCATGTCAATTTTAAAACAATGAAAATGATTCCTTGCTTTTTCATGCACACTGATTTATAGTTTTTTTGTGCTCACAAAATTTGTAATTTAGATCTACTTTAATATTGTAATGGGGTATTTTACTATTAAGAATTCTGCAATTTGTAAAATTTCAAGTATATATTCAAAGCATTCGGTACAATACTGATAAATAATCATTAAAATTAAAATCAATTATCAAATATATTAAGGAAAAGTTTTACAATTACATGTACTAGTTTTTAAACTATTTTTCTGACCTATTAATGTCATTTGAGAAGTATCATTGTTGTTCTTCCTTATATAATCCAACCCCACAAAAAGTGGGGTCTTATGTATGACACCTGATATTGGGGCTCCAGTTTTGGAACTCTAGGGAGTGTAGAGTACTCCTTCTTGGCTATTATTCCCAGGTCGACTCTGATACTGAGTGGCAATACCTGTAGGTCAAATAGATCTGTTAGCAAATTATTTGTATTAGATTGGAATATTTGATATCATAACATTATACAAAAACTCTTAAGGAACAACTACATAAAAAATGGAAATATAAATGTATAATGTTCACAATTGCCTAACTTCTACATGTAAAATAACCCCTGATGTGTTGACATGCCATTGAAATCAATCAAATTCCTTATATGGCTTTTTCTTATTACCTTCATTCATAGATGTAATTTGAAAGATTATGATGCACAAGAAAACCTTATATTTACTTGACTTTTTTTTACATGGTAACTATTTTATGTTATCAATCTTTAACACTGGAATGGTTCTACAACAAAAAGAAAAAAAATTTTTATGAATATTTATATAAAACAAAATTATAAAAATGAGCTAAGTTTATATCCTTATTTTGTATTTTTTTCTTGAAGATAATTCACTGAATTTTTACATTTTATATAGATTTTATTAAGGAAAAATCTTCGCTTTTGTTCTATTCTTATAAAATCATTTAAATATTTTGCTCCCTTGCACATTTAAGAATAATTAAATACTCTCACTTGCATCCTCTAAAAAAAAAAAAATTCTGAATAATGTTTTAAAACAAAATAAAATCCAATTGTTAAAATTTGATTGTAACGATCACCATCATAATCAACATCAGCAGAAGTATAATCAAAGCTTAAAAATTGAATGTTCATTTGAAGACCTGTGAAATACTTGTTTAATATAATCGCACGCTATTATTACTGCAGAAAACCGGAAGTTTCATAGAAAACCCACCATGTGTTCCTCTAATTTACTCAACTGAGATCTATTGCAGCATGTGAAAAAAAGTAAAAAAAAAAAACGCAAACAAAAAAACTAACTAACTTGAAGGGATTTTAAAAAATTATTGGTAAAAAAAATGAGTGCACAACCAAAGCAACAGATTTTGATATTTACATTGTCACTTTTATTGTTTTATCCAGCACTGGTTGATAGCAAAATCTGATTGTAGAGTAGTCGGTCTTATCGTTCACCGGATTTGGTAAAAATGAATGAACTCAAAATGGCACAATCAGTGTAATTGTTGAACTTGATACGACACCATATATTTTGAACAAAAACAGACAGCAGACAGTTTCCTTTGCCTTTTAATTTTACTTGGAACTGTCTTGAACAATAACGGGTTTTTTTTAAAAGTATTTCTCCCTTCTACGTGAAAAAAGCCATATCCAGTGGTCTGACAACACTGCTACCTAATTTCATAAAAGACATTTTTATACTAATTCCTTAGACAATCTTTTTGTACACTTCAAAACAGTTTTTGCTTTTCTTTTCTTTTTTTTTTTTTTTTTTTTTTTTACTTTACACACTCGGATGTTGTATGAATTTATATTGATATTGTTCGTTTGCTATAAACCTTTCTTTTTGTGTAAAGAACATGAAAGAATTCGACTATGTCGATTATGGTAGTATGATGTCGTCATGTCTATAGTGTGTACGTGTGTAAGAAGATTTAAAAAGAAATGATGTTCCAGTGTTTGTGAAGCAAGATTCAGTATCAATGCACCAATATTATTTTACCAACATTTCATGTCTGATAAATTCTTGATTACTTGGTGGAGTGGGATTGTTGTAAAAAAAATGGACTTGGCTAGTGCTGGTCCCATCGTCTTACACACCCTTACCAGTGCTTGCAGCCAGAATGCTGACATTCTTAAACCGGCTGTACACCAGTTGAAACAGTGGGAAACTAGTCCTGGATTTTATACTATTTTATCAGTAAGTATCTTGACTAATACAAATTGCTTTTCAACTTTCTATGTATTTTTTAATGAGATGCAATCTTTTTTTTCTCGTAAGATTAATAACTACCATTATTTTGAGCTAACAAACGAAGCCATGTTGGAGATAAAACCTATTCGCCCCTTTTTCCCGGTTTTCGATTTTAGTTGGATTTTTTTTTCTCAATTTGATGTTGAAGATCACTTAAAATAAGATAACAATAAGAATTAGAAAATGCTATTAAACCCTCTTGAATATAGATCTGAGTTTCTTTTTTTTTTTTTTTTTTAAGTTTTAAATCACAGCGATCTGAAATAATGTAATTCACTCAAAATTCTTCTGCGCACATAAGTATGAAGTCACCATTTATTTCTGGAAGAATTGTTACAGAACAGATTTTAGGGAATTAAAATAGAATTTTTGTGTTAAATATATTGAAGGACATCTCTAAGTTCGTATCAGAAATTCAAATTATACATAATAACATAGCCAATTTTCTATGCAGCAAATATGTTAATATGACAATGTCGTTACGGTTACAGGTATAATTTTACAATTTATTTCGTCTCACGTGTCTTTTATTACATTACTCCTCGTGGGTATCATAATTCATCCTTCAACAAATGTTACTGCTTCGCTGGAGAGTTCCTTTTGGAATATTTTTTTTCTGTTCTAAAGAATCATTTTACATTTGGACCACGATTTCTTCATTTGTACACTTTTCTCTTTAGAGTCAAACTCATTTATTTTTAAGTGTAGACTAAACTTTAAAATAACCATTTGGATCCAATGCCTCCCTTCTGTATAGTTTGAAATGTTTTGAAATGTTAAAAAAAATATAAAATAAAATAAGCGTTGGAATGTCTTTTATTTTTTCACTTATTTTTATTAATTTTTTTGACTTAACTGAGGATGCACTCCACGATTATATTCTGATATTGTTTTAATTTTCTAAGCTCTTAAGTTGGATTTAAACACTGGAAAATAATTTTATTAAATTAATGCTTATATCTAAAATTTATTCTGGAAATAAGTTAGTATACAGATCTTGTTTAGCAGACCTCCCGTCTTAATAGTTTAAATCCATCATTCTTAGTAATGGTTCTGCTTTATTTATTTTTATTTGCATTTTCAGACTTAGTTTTCATGTAAAGCAAATACCGAATTCGTATTTTTTTTTCCTTTTGATTTAAAAGTTTTACACTCATTCTCTCAAAATGCTGACCAAAAACAATTCCAATCTTCTTCATCACGTGCTGCTCTTGTGAATACTTCAACATTTCTCTTGTTCAGGTATTTTTTCGCTTTGTAAAACTTGTTTTGGACTAATAAAAACAAATTTCCATCGTCATATTCTCTCTTGAAACTAAAAAATTCACAAGGTGTTCACTTTTTGTTTTGTACAAATAAATAATCTTATAGCTTAAGGATATAACTCCTAAAATTTGATACTAAAAATATATAATAAATTGATTGGATTTTTCCCTCCATTTTTGTTTTTAACTTGACTCTTGACTGAGGATGTGAAGCAATGTTTTTTCCCTTTTTTTTTCTGTTCTTAGCCTGTCATTAACCAAACACACTAAGCATTTTTTTAAAATTTATCTCTTGATCTTTGATTTAAATATCATACTAAAATTGATTTTTATTCAGACCATTTTTTTTTCGTCGATTTTGAATGACGTATATTGGATCCTCTTGAGGATCTTTGGAAAAAAAATTACAGCCATTTTTTTTTTTTCTTTCAATGTTATGTGAAAATACTTGGCTCTGTGCCACATTTTCGTTTAAAAATATTAAAAACTATTCTGTTGCTTAACTTAACGTATAAGATCTGTTCACTAAAGAATTTTTTGAAGATGTTTTATCAGAGATCTGCCTTAAAAGTTTTAACATTTTCTGACATATGTTTATTAATGAATGGCTCAAATTTATGACGCAGAAAATTATAAAGCATCTTCAAGATTTTAAAATTTTAATTCATGATTGTATTGTTGATTTATTTCGGTTTGTCTTTTTCTAGTTGATAGGGTATTCTTTTAAGGAAGCTAAACAAGCTTGTTTATCAAATAAAAAGGTCTATTTTACTTGTTTAAACCAAGAACGTAGATTCATTTTCTAAAATATTCCCTTTGTTTTGTTGAATTTTTAGTAAGTTTATATCTAGAATTACAGTAAAACAGCCATAATCTGAGACTTGAGGTCACGGATGGATTTCTTGTCAAGTTTTGCTGTTACTTAAGTTTTTTTTAAACTAATCTATTCCTCACAGATGAATCCCTTGAATTATATTTTTAATTCGTTGCTTTTAGAGAACAGTAAAATTAATATTTTGGTCATTTCTGACCACATTTCTCTTCATGAGCCATAGTTTTGTGAATGCTAAAGACTTTAATATGACATCAGTTAAAATATGTTGTTAACTTTTGCATTTATGTAATAATGTGGTTTAGGACAAGGTAGGGTAATTGAATTTGGCCCTATTCATGGTGAATAAGTACCTGTTTCCATAATTCAGTTTTGAGAAATTGGGTTCATTAAAGTTAGTTGATCAATTCGACGCATACATCTTTTTATTTGTGATTAAACTAGTTTATTTACAAGTGTGGGGGAGAAACAAAATTTTATAGGTATTTGTTTACCAAGTTGACCAAAATAGTTTTGTTTGTAATAATCAATTAACAGTTGTTTCTCAGTGTTGCCTAACCTGGGTTACCAAAATTGATTTCAGAGTGTGTTCGGAATCGTCTTAGGAACTTTACCCGTGTAGATGATTAATTACCCTTTTTATCAAAAGTTTAGGAGACTCTTCTGGATTATTCAACTATTCATTGAACATATATAAAGTCTAAAATGACAACTAGCTCTATAATAAGACTGAAGAATGGTAAAATTGAGCTTGGATATATTTTGTGTAGAAATAATTATTTATATACAATATATTAAGCTCAAATTTACCTTTCAGTACTATTTGTCATCCGGCACTTCAAACTTATTATATTTATATTGAAATATACAATAAAAAAAAGGTAGTAATTTACTAAGCTTAGTCTAGTTTTGCACAGGATCAGAAGTATGAAACATCAAGTGAAAATTTACCTTATTAGCAGTGATCTGCTAGCTTAGCTTTCAAACCCTTACAAGAATTATGGAAATACGGCTTACTGATTGTATTGTTTAAGAATTTTAAAAGGATTATTTTTAGATTTGTCTCAAATCTATGAAAATCTATCTGCTGTTTGTTGCAGAGTCTTGACATGCAATAAATCAATGAAGGTATTCAGATTCATTATTGATATTGCATTTAAGATGCTAATTGTTTTGTGCTCCTATATCAAAGAAGATTTGAAAATATTAAATCATTTTTTATATATGCTCTTTAATTCTTATAAAAATATTTTGACAAATACTCATTTGTATAATTTACTCAGCTCATATTGCTGACATAATTTACTATAATATTTTGTTATGATTAAGTAACATTAGATAATCTGTGCTTAACAACACTTAAAATATTATCATTCTTCTACATTAACCTAATTTTAATATACATTGATAGAAAATATAATTTAAACACTCTGAATGTTTCAATTTACTCAAGGTTAAATGTAGAGTGACAATAGCTATTTTACAATAGATGATCACATGTGGATCAGTACAGATTCTGAAATAAGGGGTATATCAACAGTATTCAGATCCAATATTAATAATATAAATTTAAACAAAATGATATAATATTTTGCTTCCGGAACTTTTAAAAAATTAGGACCTTAATACTTTTAGGACAAAAACTGAAATAACCAACTTTGCTCTATCTTGATTAGTGGATATCTGTATGAAGGGTTAGTGATAATTTGAGAATATTTTCAAAATAAAGTCATGACAGGTCTAAATAATGAATATAGAAATTGATAACTATGAAAAATCATTTGCCAAAAATGTAGAGATGAAAATAACTTTTTTTAGCATTATTTGCTGAGTAAATAAAATGAAAGTATAAAACTGGGAATTCTTTCTATCATTCTTATTCCATTCAATTTCTTGCACCAGCATCATCTTTTAATTCAGTTATTTCATTTATCCTGTATATTCTCTTTTTTCTTCAGTTGTAGACTGTTAAAACAATAATGGTTATGAGTTAAAGGATAACATTGGATATGAGAGTAAGTTCTTTGCTAATCTCTCTAAAGGGTAAGAAGCAGTGTGTCCCTAAGGGCAATTTGAATTCACTGGCCAAAGCATAATGAAGGCATTTCAATAGTTTGTTCTGTAATGACTGATCTTATTTTCATCACTTCCAATTATTTATAATGGAATGAAGTATACAAGCAATATCAACAATTATAAAGTAATTATAATTCATAGGATTCAAATTTACAATTAGATTAACCCATTTAGTAATCTCTTTTTTTTTCACAATAACTGCTAGAAGAAATGATTATTGCTAAATAAACACACATCAGTGTTAGAATATCAGATGGTCTGTCTAGTTGCTTGCTTAGAGAATGGTCCAACAGAAATGTTATTTTTAAAGCTTGTGTTGATTGACCATCAGCCTACCTTTTGGTAATTTTTTGTGTCAACATGATTGCTTTTATTTTTTCTTTAACAATATGAAATATCTTTGGGCAGTTATAATCAGTCTTTTAATTTTTTTAAAGATTACATCAAAGTCTTGTGAATGTTATGGGTATCGTTAAAAAACCAGGTTCAAAATCTAATCCAAGTCTAATATGCAAATAGATCATAATATTGAATTAAAGAGTATTATTATATTTATTGGGTATAAAGTATACCAGTTACTATTGTGGCAACAGAATTCAGAACTAGAAGGTTTACATTGGGCAGCTTAGACACTTGATAGGCTGGATCTTACAGGATAAATTTAGAAATGGGAAAGGTTATATTCATCATTTTGCTGACTTTATAAATTGTTCATTGCTTGAACTTTTTAAAAATAAAAATGAGCATTCTATTTAAAAAAATCTAACCTGTGCATATTTCTGTTTCTCTCCTTGTGTGTGCGTGTATATATAATATATATATATATATATATATATATATATATATCCATCCACAGACCGACTGTTTTGTTATATCACAACTCTAAAATATATATATATATATATATATATATATATATATATATATAACAGTGTGGCTAGACACATAAGATGCTCCAAGCCTGCATCAAAATCTGCCTAACTTACCGTCAAGCTGTTGACATACCCCTAAGCCAGTATGTGACTCAACGTCATCTAGGGAATTTCGCGCATATGTATCAACTTTCGTTTGTTAAAATTTTATCCTATGAGCTATCGAAATGCTCAATTCATTGCAAGATCTTTGCATTATGTGACTGGCAACCGTTAATTGCTTTGCCAAAGTGCTTACATCCAACTAGTGAGGGAGCGTATAGCTTCTCTGTACTTATATAGTGGGAGAGAGCTTCTCTATACTCTCTCTGTATATACGTCTCGAGCTTCTCTAAAATATATAATATATATATATATATATATATATATATATATAACTTCTCTATACTAATTTCCTTTTTCAGAATAGAACTTTAAAAACTTTGTTTTGTAGACTATTCGCTTCATCATTATTTTTTATTCTAACTCAATTTTTAATGATAGTTGAAAAAAAAAGTCTTGTGAAATGATCAGGCCCCAAGTTTAATAATGGTTTTTTCCATTTAAACTAATCCACGTTGAAGTTTGATGCTGCCAAGATAAGGGAGATAACTGTTGCAAAAGTTAAGTTCAGACGATTGTATACATGAACTTTTAATAAATAACGATGTACGTTTTAAAAAGTTGTTTTAGTTTGATCAATTTTATATTTCATTTTTTTATATTTACCATTAGAATTTTAAGATGCCTTAGTGTTGTTGGTGTTTGAATAATTTAAAATAAATTTCAATTCAATTTTGACTCCCCACCGAATCCTTTACTTTTAAGGACGTGTTAGAATTCATGTCATTTCTTTGACAGTAAAATAGTTTTTACATTTTCCCTAACCTATTTTAATCAAAGTTGGGCAAAGGATTATTTTAATGCTATTGGTTTTTCTTAGAGCAAATTATATTAGATAAATTTAGGATTTGAATAAAATTTAGCTGGTTTATGTCGAGTAAATTGACTTTTTATTTTTTAAAAATGTTTTCCTTTTTTGTTTTATATTGACAATTTTGTTGTTAGCGACCGAGGTAAGCTAACTTTTCAGTTTCTCAATTAGAAATTGCTTTTTAGGGATATTAATTTTAAAAGATCCAAATAAATTGTGAGTTATTGAAGTTATATTTTATAGATTGAATTAAAATGTTTTAAACCTTAATTTCTATTGTGACTTAAAGTCAATGTAAAAAAATGTTGATACACAAAACCTTTCTCAAGGGGAGGTAATTCCTAATTACAGACGATGTAAATATCTACTATCAGTGTATGAAACTTGATTTTGACTTTTAAAAATATATCATTTAATTTACTTTGACAACAAATTAGCAATTTCTTCAAAAGTGCAAAAACTTCAAATAAGATTATTTAAAGTTTTTGCACTTTTGAAGAAATTGTTAATTTGTTGTCAAAGTAAATTGCGTTTGGCTATCCAGATGTTTCACCTTTTATTTTTAAGTTATTTTCACAAAGTATTGACTAGAGATGTGTAGAATTAATGCAAATTGAAAACCTTGTAGTTCATAATATTCATTATCAAATATAATTTTTGATATGGTTGTTAATGTATTAATATTAAATAATGGAACTTTCAGATAAAAACTATCAGTGTTAATTTTTAAAATTTAAGACTGGTTGGAAATCGCAGTATGTTCTTGAGTTGCATGTCATTTTAGAAGATCGTCGGTATACAAAGAAAGTTGATATCTAGCAAGGAATAGGTCAGTGGTTGTCAAATTCATGTAGGTGAGAAACATTTTTTTTTTCTTTTAGAAAAGGCTACCAGAATGTTTTTCCCCACTCTCTGTGTTAGATTTTATCAAGCTGGATCTTTTCAGTTTGGAAAGAAAATTTAAGCATTTAGATATGGACAATGTAGTATAGTCTTTAATTCAATTTAAAGAATTATTAATTGCAGATGAATAAGGGGAAGCACTCTATAATTAGCATTTAATATTTCTCTCCCTTAAAAATCATTTGGATTAATGTGAATGCTAATTTGATATAAGTTACAAACTGGATTGGAAATTACTTTAGTCTTGCATTTAGTAACTGTTATTGTTGTAGGAAATGGAATTGGTGATCTGAATTCAAATACTGGACAAAACTGTTTGTATCCACTTCATGCTTATGCCTTTGGGAAAGGTGTGAATCCATCTATTCTCACTTCCAGCTTTGGACAAATAGTAGACTGGGCTCTTTAGCCTTTGTAAGGTAACTACTGTTGGAGAAGGAAAACTTTTGTTTACAAATTGACCTCATGTCACTTTCTGCTCATAGTGTAGAGGTTGGGTAAATACATATTTTATTCTCCTAATTTAAAGCATTTTAATATTGTGCCACTAAAAAAACTTATGAATGTGCTGTTTTTGCTGTGTTGTAGTAAAATACATACAAAAATCAGTTCATTATAACATAGGTAGTGTTTTGAAATTTTTCAAGGTAGAAAATTGGATTTTTAAACTTCTGTACACACAGGGGAATTTTTTTCTGATAATTTTGTAAAGAAAATGATAAAAAAAAGATATGAAGAGATGATGAGTAAAAAGGCAAAGGAGTAAGTCCAGTTTTAGAAACTATTGTAACTTATTACTATCAATTAATTATTCGTCTTTCAATAAATTTACTTTTTTTTTTTTTTTTAATGATTCACTCTAACACTTTTAATAAATCAATACATTTTGGCATATTTATATGTTAAATCTCTACTAACAAAATCAAAAAATATAGTTTGTAAAGATATGAATTGGATATTATTGAAGGTTGTAAATGTAGGAAATGTTTGGTATATTACTTTAGTCGGTGAAATATATATATTGTTGATGTAAACAAGTAATAAAAATCTTTAACTTTAGTGAAGAAACTTAAAATAATTAAATGATAAAGGGGAGAAAAAGGTTGAGATTCATTTTAAACCAAGCTGATTATTATGAGAGGTGGGGACAAGTAGCTTCATCTTTACAGTCTATTCAAAAATCCAGTGAGGAAATGATTGAAATGGATGATGATTACTAATAAGATCTAAGACAGTAATCAGAGCCTTATTATGATAGGGTAACAAACCAACAGTATTGAAATAGAAGCTTTGAACTTATTTTCTCCTTTAAATTTGATGATGAAGCAATAGGATAGACTTTTATTGATAGATTTGAATGGTTCCAAAAGTGAACAGGATTACACATTTTTAGTTCCAAAATCATTTACTTTTGAAGAGTTGAAGCAGCAACTTATGAATTTAGATCCACATCATTAAAGGAGCATGCAAACCCACGAAATGATTGATCTTATCTTAAGCTGCTACCAGAAAGAGTTTGAAAAAAAAAAGTGTCCAGACTTTGATAAATTTTACTCAAAAGGAAATATTTGAACAATAAATGATTTTTCATGACTTATTTTTCCTTTTGATTTTTTTTATGGTTAATTGTTATAGATATACAATATATTAGAAATGTATTTTGAAAGAAAAAGTTGGATGAATTACAATATTTTACATCTGTTTTATATTAACATTGACACCTTACAGGGATTAATTGTTAAGTGAAGGAATAGTGTATATATAAAATAATGCTTATATAATAATTTACAAAAAATAACCCTCCTGAAAACAGCTAACTCGATGAGAATGTTGCAAGAGCATTTACATTTCGTGAACAATTGAAATGGGACAGTATTTTAATTTTTGTCAGAATAAAAGAAAATTTTTGCTGCTTTAAAAATTTTCTTGTATTATCAAAAGAATTATTCAAATCCATTTGAGTATAAAACAAGGAATATATAATAAAAGCTTTTTGAAAAAAGAATTCATCATGAATCATTTAATATAGAAACAAATTATTTTCTTTTTTTTTTTTTTTTTCCAGACCATCTTCCAGAATCATGACATTGATTTTAATGTCCGATGGTTGGCTGTGTTATATTTTAAAAATGGCATTGAACGTTACTGGCGTAGGAACGCTCCAAAGTGAGTACAATTAACTATATAGTATTTTTATTTATTGTAAAAATCTGTTTCTTTTTTAACTTACTCTTTTCATGATTTAAAAACATTTTTGGAAAAAGTGGATTCTTTAAAAATGTTAATTTTTTTTTTTTTTTTCCTTTTGCTTGAGATAGAAAAAAATTTCTTGAACACCAACATTAAAAAATATATACATGAAAATCCAACATTAAGAATAGCTAGATCCAGGACAACCTTCAATCTAAAAATCTTAGAAGAAAATTGTGTGTGCAAGTCGTGATTCAAAGGGAATTATGAATTGCTGCAACATAAACAAACTTATTGCTAATAAGCAATTACCTCATTTGAATGGTACATTGAAGTTGAAAATACCTTTTTCTGAGGAAAGATGATCAGTCATTTTGCTGTATCTCCATGTTGTAAATGTAACAAGGCAAATAGCAATTGAGGTGGAAAATTCTTTATTATATATTGTATTCTCACTTGTTTCACTTTTTGTCTGATTAGCAGTTTTGACAATGTGACAATCTTTTGTGATATGAAATTGCACCTAGTGGTGAGGTCTTGCCATTAATTCCAGATCCACTCTGTACCATTGTGGTAGTACCTGTGAAGGTAGATATATTTGAAAATTATTAGTGTTGGAATACTTAAACCATATAACTAGAAATTATTTTTATTTAGATTTGGTACTTGTTGCTACAGTTGATTATAAGTTACTTGAAACCATTTAATTGTTAAAAAAAATGACTTTGGCATTAAATAATCCAACCAAGGTTGACATGCCATAAAACCAACCATCTAGTTCAAAATTTATTTGTCTATGTGAATCCTTTCATGATATAATTTACTTGAATGGTATGGAAAGTCATTGAATAACAAAAGAAAATACTTAGACTAAATAATGTTTTAGATTTATGAAAATATGAAACAAAAAAAAACCGAAACAACAAATTTTTGTATCAACCCATTATTTTAACATTGAGTTTTATGTTTGACAGTCATTAATTTTGTATTTTTATGATTTATCTCTTTTTATAATGTTCGTTATTCTTTTCTGCAGTTGTCACACTTTATGTTCCTGTGTATGTATTATAACACTTAAAATGTCTGTTTTGGTATTACCCCATAAAGATGAACTATAAACTCTGAACCTTTTCATATTTAAAGGCTACATTGAAATTTATTGTCTTAGTTTGTTTATAACATAAGTTCTAATTTTAACTATTAACTCCAGATTTTATTTGAATATACTATTAAGAACAAATGTGAAATTTTTATAACTTTTTTAAAGACAAATTTCTTTTATCAAGAAATCATTGGGATATTATATTCTTGAATGGAGGTGGAAAATTTTACTTGGCCTTCTGTTAAGCCAAAACAATAGTTTTAGAAGGCTGTCTGTTTTCCATCTCTAAGCAAAAGAAATATCTATAAAAAATAATTTAACATTGTAATGTGGTATTCCTTTTTTTTTTTTTTTTTTTTTTTTAGGTTCATGGTTTAGTATTTTCAGTACTTTTAGATTGCTATAATGGGATATGAAAAAACAAAACATAACCCATTTCCAATAAAGTTTTTCAAAGTATAATTTAATGTCTTATGACCTGGTTTTTAACACCCATAAATGCTAATGGAGCCATTTTATAGCCCTGGTGGGTATTATCAAAATGTACATGAGTTGAAAAAGTGCAGATTTTGCTATTGGATATGTTTGTATAATTTTAAGTATTCATTGAAATAAGTATAAAAATTGAAATATATTACCAAGTGAAAAATTAAATCTAAATGATTAAAAGCAAAAAGTTAGTTTTCATTTTGGGTTGTTTTCTAGTTGTTTAAAAATTTTACTTGTAATAATAAAGACCAATAACAAGAAGGAGTAAAGCCAGTAATAAAGGTGAATCGTTTATTTCAATATGTGATAATTGCCAGAAATACAGAACTTAGCAAAAATTTAAGTTATTTTTATTGATTGTGAAGAGTTTAGTATTTAATTCTGTTTAATGAGGTAGATGCACTGTAACATAGATTTTATAGTTAAGTGAAAATGATTTTCTCTTGGTCATTGATGTGGTTTTGCAATACTGTTAACTTTACTACTAGATAATAGTTGCTATCATTTACAATTTCTGCTTATAAAGTAAAAATACATGCTATTATATTTATAATTGAATCTATTGTTTAATATTAGACAAAAATAAAATTTGAAAAGTGGTATTAGAGCAAGGTTATTCAAAAAAAAAAAATTTAATTTTTAGAAATCAAGTTGTAATTAGTATAATTATTGTAGCTTTTATTATTTGTCCATGTTTTTTTGGTAGGCACCTGTTTGTTCATTGATTTTTGTTTGGAAAGTCTTGGTTTAGTCTGAACGGAGCTGTATCTGTTATGGCTGTAGCGGTCCCTACATGGGCAGTTCCTGTTTTAGTGATTGCACTTGAAGGTGCTATCTTGGTGCTTTCCTTTTCTCTTTAGACTTCTTTGTAGTTCAAGCCTCTTACAAGAATGATTGCTTGCAGTGTTCTAACTCTTGGCATTCGTTCAGTGATTTCATATCACTCCTGCCAGCATCTTTGAATTGTACCAGTGTTCTCATATGGGAAGCTAGTTCCCTGTACTGCAGGTTCTTTACATCCGCTCATCTAACATTGGGTGTACACAACTTCGTCAATGAAGAGGTTGATAATCTGGGCATGAGTCAAGACTTCATTGTTGGTGACTTGGTCGCTTCATTTGATAGGTTTCATAGACTACATTTAGAAATAATTAGGTTTACAAAGTTTACATGCTAAATTTTAATTTATACTGTAGTTATAACAATTTCTATACTTGCAAACAATCCAATAGTATCCATTGCTTTTTTTAGCTGATTTGAAAAAAAGCCTTGGAATATTATTAGAATAATTATTTTATACACTTTGTGTTCATTTCAGTGCCATTGCTGAAGAAGAAAAAGAGGCGTTGAAGAAACGCCTTGTTGATAGCTTTAATGAACCGGTGCCACAGGTAAGTTACTTAGGTTTTATAGTTTGGATGCCAAGTGTGTGTGTGTATGTATTTATATGTATATAAAGTTGATGTCTTACTGGGGAAGGAGTTCACTGGTTTTAAATAAAACATTGTAAACATTTATCAATTTTATTGAAAATTAAATTTTATAGATATAGGCTTTTTTTTTTTTTTTTTTTACTTGATGTGCTAGTCCATCTATATTTAGAATGTTGATACTTAATAAAACTGTAAAAATATATTTGTAGGTAATGTGTATTTCATGAAAGTAGTATTAATTTAAGATATTAGTAAATATTTTGATCTTAAACTTTTATAGTAATTTTGGAATACTTAGTATGAAAAAAAAAATTTGTCAGTGAAACTCTTTTCTAAACATTTGTTAGAGTTGTCTAATGAATTGTTGGTTTTATATAGCTTTGAAAATCCTTTTTACTACTTCTGTCCCATAATTGTTGTTACATTTATCGTATGAAAGTTATATGCAAATTTTATGATTAATATGATACAGTATATATATTTTTTATTTTTTAAGCTTTTGATATTATAAGGTATAAGTCAATAAAGTTAATAGAAATGTGTTTAATTAAAATTATTCAAAGCTTTTAATTGAACCTTTTTTTATGTATATGTCAATATTGTTCAAACTAATTTTTATGTTTGGTATTTGCTATGCATTATTAGGTAACACTTATAAATAATAAATTAATACAATCATTGATGGATAGAAATAATGCAATGTAAATTTTGAAGACTTAATAAAGACCAGTGTAAAACCTGATGTCTTTCTATTAAACTGAAATTCAGGATTTTAATTTAGAAAAAAATTTTCATCTGATTTTTACAAAAACATCTTTTAGGGGTAATAATATATTTTATCATCAGGTAAAGTATACAGTTACTCCTAAAAGATGTTGAGGATTATGAGAATGTAATGAAAAGTTCTTGGCACAACCAAGGTGGATTTAAAAAAAAAAAAATTAGAAGGGTTAAAGTAATGTGAGAAATGATGTACCAAGTATATTGAACCACAGATTTAATGTGGAATACAATGTGCATTTGATGGCTCTAGGTCATTTCTACTTTAGTTGAACCAAGATCGTATTTTTTCTTATTTCTGTTTCTTTATTCTTTTGAATTTGTTTGCTGTGAATGTATTAACTGGATGAACCATGTAAATTTTGTTGTTCAGGTGGCCACCCAACTGGCTGTGCTGATTGGCAAGATTGCTCGCATGGACTGTCCGCGGTACTGGCCTGAGCTGATCCCCACTTTGCTGCAGGTGGTACGCTGCAATGATCGATTGCTGCAAGAACGATCTCTCCTCGTACTGCATCATGTTATCAAGTCGTTGGCTTCAAAACGTCTCATGGCAGACCGCAAGCTCTTTGAAGAAGTGAGTTTGATGAATATTTCTTTTGTCTTTATTATTTCAACTGTTTGTCATGTAATAAATTCTGTTTTCATTCAAGATGCTTTTTCTCCTATAATTGTGAATTTACATAGTTAAAAATGATATAATTTCAATTTTTTTATCATATCAATATCAAGTTTATAATTACTTGCTTAGAGGCCACCTTCAGTGGTTAATAAATTTGATATCAAGTAACATCCTATTTATAGAATTTACTTGACCATTTGTGAATCCATTGAGTTCCTGCTGTAATACTGGTCCATGATATTGATGCTTCTAGTCAAGTATTCAAATTAGCATTTCAAAATTATCTCTTATATAAAAAATTTGAAAGATTAAAAAAAAAAAAAAAATTTAGTTTAAACACTAGCCCCACAAATAAGACTGGATATTATTTTATTTTCTAATTTAGAACATTGTCTTAGTTTCTGAGACCAAGCTTGATGATTTTTATCATTCAGTGTTTTGTTTGTTATATTCACAACGTTTCAGCCGATGTGCTCTCCGGTCTTCTTCAGTTGTTTCTTGTCGAACTCGGAATCCTACATGAAACTTTGAACCATGTCCTTTATTTAATCCACCAGGGTCACTTGCTCTGATTCTGTTAACCGTAACTGGGTACAAGTTTTAAGTATTCCTGTATTGTTACTTGCCTGCAGTCAAGATTAAACCTGCAACCTCCAAATGATTGTCACTTAGAAGCTTGGTCCAGCAGGACACATAGTATATTGGTTTTAGGCGTTGGTTCCCTAAGACAATAGTTGGAAAACTCTGAATGATAAAAAAAATTATGGTAAATTTTTACTCTTTAACCCATCGGATTTTAGCGAAAACTAAAAATCAGATTCTTCTTTTTTTGGTGAATACAGCAAACATTACTGACGACTAGAGATGATACTTTTTCAGGCTGATTACAAGTATTTGCCTAAAGATAAGATGTCTGATTTTTAGTTTTCGCTAAAATCTGATGGATTAAAGGGTAGAAATTTACCAAAACAATTCAGAGGATTTTAAGTTTATTGCTCTAATAAAAATCTTGATATAATGTGCCATTTTTGCTGGATTACAGTTACATATGAGACAGAAAAAGACAATTTGGAAAATCAAATTGATATTTTGGTAGATGTCTTGTGGTATTTATCAGTTGTGTTATAGTAAGACACATACATGCAAAAATTGGATCATTATGATATATAGATTAATTGAAACCATATAATTATTTGTTAGGATACTTGAAACCATACAATTGTGTGCAAATTATTTGTATTAGATAAGAATACTTAATATATAACTGCAAAAACTCTTAAACAACTCCATAAAAAATGTACATGTACAATGAACACTATTCACTAACCTTTAGGCATAATGAGTTGACATGCCATTAAAATCAATTATATTTTTGATAAGTTGTGCAATCCAACAATGAAAGTCAGGGAAGTAAAAAAGAAATTACTTTTATAAAAATAGTTTACAAGCAGAAGAAAAAGTGTAAAAAAAAAAAAAAAAAGCAAAGTTGGCAACCATAATCAAGGGTGACCCAAAAGCTCCCTTTTCAATAGTTACAACACCAAAGTATTGGGGAGGGCGCTACTCCTTTCCCTAGATTGTTCCACTTCACCCTTGATCCGTACCTTATAATGCTGAGTATTAAACAAGGAGGTATCTTACCATTTTTTGAATCTTTTATATGACTTTACCTGGGATTAAGCCCCGGTCTCCTGGGCCATTGGCAAACACTCAACTCATTAAGCTAATGGACCAGTATATTGTATATTATTTGCATATCCTGATTAAACTGTGAAATTTCTACAGATTCAGCTTGTAAATACTATTATTATCTTGAGAATCTGAGCCTAAATATAAATGCTGTCTCATGGGATTTGATTTGAAAATTTTGCTACATTACTTAACATGTTACTGTGATAAAATTAGTTAATGGGGGTTTAATTTTCAGAAATTACCTAAGGATGAATTGTTAAAAAATTGTTAGCTTAGAATATTATCATAGACTTGGTCTTTTGAGACTATAATTCTGCTTTTAATTTTTAACATGTTTTTTCTCTTAGACTTTTTTTAAAATATAATTCATTCCTTCATTGCTTTATGAATGTTATTTTACTGCTATTGTAGGTATCAGACAATTTATTCTCATTTGTGTTGAACTTGTGGAATACGCACATGGAGACCTTTCTGCAGCTTGCCTCAAAGTACGAGGAAGGGATGTTAGAAGCTATTGAGAGGTGCATTTTGATTCTTAAAGGTAATTTTTTTTATTCTCATGTATAAATGAAATTAAAAATTTATATTGATTTTGTTTTTGTTCTCAGGTTTATATGAAAAATATTTTTTTCTTTTCAGTGTTAAGAAAATTGGTTTGTTTTGGATTTAGGGATCAGCAGCTTCATTCCGATGCAATTTTATTCATCAACTTGATTTTTACTCGGCTTGAGACCCTTCTTGAATGCCGTGAGTCAAATTTGCATATACTTTATAATTATGTAATTATTAAATTGCATTTCCTTGGCTATTTATTATATTTTAGTTGAATCTATGAATTATGTTTTGAATTTGGGGATTTAAAAAAAATTTTCTCTTCGTTTACAACTTGTTTTCTTTCTTGATCTTTGTGTTAACCTATCTTAAACTGATTCATTTGGATAAAGTTTTACATTTATTGATTAGCTACTAAAAATATTTTTTGGGTTTCTAGTACTGAATTGCATAGAGAATTTTTAAGCATTTTCTAAGTTGCAGTCAATATGTGCCTACTTGATAACTTAGTATTTGGTTGTTGCCCACAATAGATCATCTGGCTGTTTGGAGGAGCACATTAGCAACTATAACAATTGATTCTTTAAATAGATGTTTTACTTTCTTGAAGACAGTTGAACGTACAACTTGAGTTTCAGGTCATTTGTGAAAATAGACATGTTGAAGGATAACTTCTCAACTTCTAGCTTTGATGTTTGTCAAATTTATATTGAACAATATTGATAGAATTGGGCATTCACAAAACTTATTGAGAGTTGACATTTCTTTTCAGGACGTAGTCTGTGGGGAAATAGACAAATGGTGGATAAGTGTGAGAAATTAATTCTGCTGATGAGCAAAGTGGTAGGTACTTTTTAATTCATGACCCCCCCCCAACTCTTCAATATATCATAGTTTTTTTTTCTTTAAATTTAACATACTGGTGAATGTGAAGCTCTCAAGTAAGTGAATATATATATATATATATATATATATGTATAATATAATATAATATAATATAATATAATATATATATATATATATATATATATATATAATATAATATATAATATATATATATATATAATTTTTTTTTTTTTTTTTTTTTTTTTTTTTTTTTTTTTTTCAAACATAACATACATTCAAACTAGTTCAGGGCACAGACATCTTTGTTTTAAGCCTCTGAAGGGCTGTGAATTTTTACTATATTATGCTTTTTATTATAAAGATCTTCTGTGATCTCTCTGAACCTGAAGTATTGGTTTTATAGTGTATTGTGAAATAGCTCTCTGCTTGAAATATGACTTCAAAGGATGTATAAAATAGACATAAGTAACAACACTTTTGATACAATTTTTTCTATTAAAGTATTTAATGAATTTTTTACAGTTTAAGATTTAAAAAAAAAAGATTTGATTTTTTTTTTTTTTCTTTTTGTTTATGGTATGTAATTTTAGATGCACTCATGGTGTAATAGTTATCATTGTAGGTTGTGGACTTAGCTATTTGAATTCAAATCCTAAATGAGTCTGCTTTTCACACCCTTGGAAAAAGTATGAATCCAACTATTTTCCCTCCAGCTATGAGTAACGAGTAAAGACGACTGGACTCTTTAACATTGATATTGCAACTAGTCTAGGAAAAGAAAAACTCTAAATTCTTGCTAGTGGTAGATATGAAGATGGATGATTTCCATAAAGTTATTCCTACCCAAGACATGTTACATGAGTTGCTCCCTCACAACCAAACCAGTTTACAGGACTAGTGAAAAATTTGGGAAAGAATGTTAAAAAAATTAAATTACCATATTTGCATTGGTTCATCATTGAATCATCTTAGCGTTATAAATTGTAATTTACTTTAAAATGTCTCCTTAATTATTTGAATCTTAATTTTTTTTTTCCTTATTCTTTATTCTTTTCAGCTGTTAGATGTGTTGGAAGTCCATCCATTCTCCTTCATTCAGTTCATCCCAACTGCGCTACAGTTTGTGGCTCGTTATAATTTTACAGAAACTGGGAAAGGTAAATTGATTATTTACTTTGTGTAATTTTACAATCTTTTTTTTCTTCAGTAAAATTGTTTGCTAATTCTTTTTTAGTGCAATAATATCACAGATCTGATAACTTCAATATTTCACTTGATTATGAGATTTTATTTTGGAAAGGTTTAGAAAATAAGCTTTTAAGAATAATTTTGAAGCATCTTCAGTAAACTACAATGTTTTACTTAGACCAAGATTAATGTCATTTTTTATGACAAAAATATATTTATTTGGTTACTCAGTGAGAAATATGCAAGTTGTTAATCCATTAGGACTGATTTTTATAAACATTTGATTTTAATTCCCATTGTTAATTAATGAATATTTATTTGTTGGATTTATTGTAAACTTTTTATTTTTTGTTGTTTTAATGAAATTGATTATTAATCAAATTTAAAAAAAAAATTTACATTGAGTTTTTTTTTTTTTTTTTTTTTTTGTAGGTCTTCTCTTTCCTCATTTCATTGTGAATTGTTTGAATCTTTTGAAAGGTATCATTCATAGTGATAGCTACAAAATTGATTCCCGTAAAGGTAAGAGACAGATTGTTTGAACATCTAAATTATCCAATGATGGAAACTGGAATGTTTTTTTTTTTTTGGTTCAGTTTTATGAACAGCAAATAAAGTACTTATGTGAAAGGAAATATTTGGTTCTCTAAGATTGATCTTGTGTTAGAAAATGATTTGTGATTCAACATGTCTTTTGTTTCTCTACTTGTCCTGTAATAGTTATTGCATTTGCATATGAGGTATAATTAAAAAAAGTATCAAGACAGAAGCTTTAAAATTTTCAAATTTAAATGAAGATGTTTGTATAGCTGAGCAGTTTATCAAATAAAGTGGTAATGTCTAGACAAATCAGTGTTAATTTGAAAAGAAAAAAATCTTGATTCTTTTTGAACAAAATGTTTTTTGTTGAACACTGATTGCGCTTTTATACTCACCAAACCTTGCTTTGTGCAAAATTTTGTTTCCTAAACTGAAAATTCATTTCATGGGTTAAGTTTGAGAATGTACGAGACATTTAAATAACGATGCTGCTTTACACAATAAAAAGAAGACTTTTGAAAGTATTTTGACCAGTGGAAAGCTTGCTGGAATAACTGTTAAATACCAAAAGGGATTATTTTAAAGAAATATAGAATTCATTGATCATTTCAGTTTTGGTAAAAACAACTTAGGTCTTGAATATGCATCTAGACATTTCATATATTGAATATAACAACTAGTATAGGATTGATGTAGAGATTTGTATTTCACTTTTTTCCTTAATAGTTTTGTTTAATAAATTCATATTGTAGTAAATGCTCAGAAAATAAATGTTCCTATTTTTTTCTTTTTCGTTTTTACTTTACATCAATGCCTTGGAATGAGTTTTTCTATTAGTGACTAATTTATTAATGTTTGATAAAAGAAAACCAAAAGGGTTGATTTTTTTTTTTCCCCTTCTCCACCATAATAGGTATTGAAAAATGTTTTGAATATCTTCATGGAAAATGAAAGAACTACATTTGAAATTCATTTCTATCTTTGACCAGTCAGCTGGGACTTTAGAATACACTGATTGCATCTTTTCAGTGGGGTAAGACCGCCCCCCTCAACGAGTGTCCTGGATATGACACTAAAGAATCTGATGTTGAGGTTCCAGTAATGCTGGAGCTTTGGGGAATGTGGAGTACCCCTTCATTGCCATCACTCTCAGGTCCACTCTGGCCCAGAGTGGTAGCACCTGATAGGGTCCTATCTATTAGTCAAATAGAACTAAACCATGGTTTCTTGAGTTTACTGTTTTTTTGCATTTAAACTGCGTATTTATGCTAAACTGAATTGTTTAAAATAGAACCGTTTTGATATTGAAACTGCGTACTTATGCTCAACTGAATTATTTGAAATAAAACTGTTTTTACATTTAACTGTGTATTGCCCAGTCGGCTGGGGCTTTAGAATATACCGACTTCACCTCTGCAGAGGTCCCCCCCCCCACACGAGTGTCCTAGATATGACATTAAACAATCTGATGGTGAGGTTCCAGTTATGCTGGAGCTTTGGGGAATGTGGAGCACCCCTTCATTGCTATTGCTCCCAAGTTCACTTTGACCTGGAGTGGTAGCACCTGATAGGGCCCTATCTATGGGTTAAATAGAACTTAACTGTGTACTTATACTGAACTGAATAGTTTGACTAAACTGAATAGCTTGAAATAGAAATGTTTTTGACAATTAAACTGTGTACTTAAGTTAAATTGAACTGTTTGAGATAAAACTGTTTTTAACATTGAAACTGTACTTATGCTAAACTGAATTGTTTGAAGTAGAACAGTTTTGACTTTTAACTGTGTGGAGAAAATCTATACTTATACTAAACTGAATTGTTTGACTAAACTGAATAACTTGGAATAGAAATGTTTTTGACAATTAAACTGTGTACTCATACTAAACTGAATTGTTTAATATAGAACTGTTTGTATAAAAATGGATTTGGCGTTAAATAACCTACAAAAGTTGATATGCCATAAAGCCTAAAGAACCAACCAAATCATTTCTATCTCATTAATAACATGGTCTTCTAAATTTTATGAACAGATTTTAAATATTTTATTGGATTTTGGAAATGATATAAAATTTTAATTAATTAAAAAAAAAAAAAAAAACTTAAAGCTTGTATTCAGAAAGGACTAATTTTTTAAATCTCAGCATTTACATTTAATTGTGAATTATCTATTTTTATTTGAATGAAAAGTTTAAACATCCATATTGCTTAATTCTATTTATGAGCATTAGAGTAAGTGATGTATTTTAGCAGACGAAACTGAATTACAAACTTTAAAATGATATAATTTTTAAGGGTAAAAATTATATTTTTGCATAATTTTTTTGTTCAGTGTTTGTATAATGTCTTCTGTTTGTTTTTTTTCTTTTCTTTTTTTAAGCTGACAAAGTAAATCCTGCCACAGTTGAAGCGCATAAATTAAAGATGGAGTTTTTCACGCCTAGCACACTGACAGAAATCTGTCATCATCTTATTAACCGTTATTTTCTGCTGTCTTCTGATGATCTTCAAGCATGGGAATCAGACCCTGAAACATTTTGTGAGTATCAATGTATCAAAATATTTTATGCATCTGTAAATTAGGGTAGGATAATTTAATCAACCATTGTGAATAAGTGTCCTATAAGTATTGTAGTTGTAATATTTGCTTATGTTTCTTATAACAACTTTATGGGACTGAACATCTTATTAGCTACTTTGTATTTATTATAATCTCTAAAATTTGAAGCCTTTATTTTTCTAATTTTTGATTTTTGTTTGGTAAACATTGTGAAGAATAATCAAGATATTTGATAATTTTGGTATTTAAACATCTTGATCATTTACTTCAAATTATCTCTTTTGTGTAGGAGTTATCATGAGTCAGTTTGAGTCTAGGCTTAAGGTTTATAGAACACTTTCTTTTTAAGATGCTGACAAATACAGTCATTGACTTGAATCTATCATAAAAGACACCCCCCCCTTCTTTTTTTCCCCTTTGAATGCTGAGAGGTAGAGATGCTGAAATTGAACTTATTAGAATTATTGCTCATAGGTTAACCAACTTAAATGATTTTCACTGAGTAGTTGTCACTAAAAACAAAAGAGCAGGGGTGGGGTATAATGCTGATTACCCTCATTTTGAGACAAGTATTAATGAGATATCACTAATTCCTGGTTGAGTTCAACAGAACTTTACCATATTAATACAACATGGTAAGGAGACAACCTGATTAATTTGGACTTAGTTTCCCTGTAGAAACTTGAAACCTACCTTGATTGTCTGACCATTGACATTTTTGTTCTGAAAACTCTGAAGGCAGATTGCATCCACTTTTCAAATTCATTAGCAGTAAAAATTCTACACTCAGTTTCTGCTTTCTTGGGTCTGAAATTAGACAATTAAAGTCAATATAAATCATCCATTTTATATGCCCTATCAATTTTTCTCATGATGTGATGAGTGGAGGAATTTTCAGCAAGTGATCTCTTAAAATGGTTTTTGACAGGGTATATTTTTAAAAACTCAAAAACTTATTCATTTTTAAGTGATGTTTTTATCATAGTGTAAATTGTTGCATGTCAGTCATCGTTTTAAACCTGAAAAAAATCTCTATAAAAGTGGGGTTTGACTTATATGGCATGGCTAAAATCAAATTCTTTACCACAGTGGCCAACCAGTGGTAAAGGTTTGGATTTAAGCCCTGCTGCATGTCAATCCTTAGTTTTGTAAAGATTTTTTTCTGGTTTAAAAAGTCGACTTATATGCCCTGATATATGGTACTTTTAATTGAAAAAAAAAAAATTGATTTTCTTGAATTTAACTTAAACTATTTCTTCTACAGGTCAAGATGAAGGTGGAGATTCTTATAAATTCTCATTAAAGGTTAGTAAAGGATTTTAGGTTTGGAAGACCTGAAAAGTTTATATACATTATGATGTAAGATCAATGCTCTTTATGTGAATGTTAAAAATAAGTAACCATGAAACAATTTTATGTAATCATATCTAAACAAAAGTTCATTATTTACTTATTTTATAAATTTCTGATTGAGGCAAATCTACAATAATTAAATACCTTGTTTTATAGGAATTGGGAGAAATATTTAACCTTCATTGTCTTTTTTCTTCTGAACTTGGATATTAGTTATTTTAAATTAGGATATCAACCTATCAATGAATTACAATAGACTTGTGTTAGTACACTTCTCAGGGATATGAGTGCCATTATAACTTATTGGCAGCTATGATTAGTGGATTTGATATGAAGTGTATTAATAATTTGTCTTATTTGATAAAACTTTTTTTAGATTTCTGTGTTACTTTAGGTGAAATTATTTTAATGGTTAATTACTTTTTTTTTTTTTTTTTCTTTTAAATATGAAAACAAATGTTACCTTAGAGTTTGTGTAACTAAATACTGCTTTTAGAATAGTTTACTGTAATACCACTCTGTTGCTAGTTATTAGTTTAAACTTTTAATCTTTACTTTTACTAAATCAATCAAATCAAGTTGTTTTTTCTGCAATTTATCATTGAAACATTTGCCTTATTCTTTCTTAGTTTTGAAATACTATTTAACCTCTTTTATTCAGTGTACAACATAAACTGAGATTGCTTTGATAAAAGGTTAGTTGTTTTCTGCTTAGCATCTACTTACCAAATATTTTATTCTCTTGTTTATTATAGCCATGCACGGAAGTATTATTTTTGTCATTATTCAAATGCTTCCATAGTACACTTGCTCCTGTGCTGCTTGAAATGGTCCGTAATGTCCAAGGTCCCTGTGATGTTGAAGATATGGCAGCAATTCTTCGAAAAGATGCTGGTAAGCTGCAATAAAACCTTTTTTTTTTTCTTTCCTGTCTTGATCAGTGGTTCCTAGATTGTCATGGTGCACTTCAACATGCAGTTATATGCCATAAAAATTGTTGAAATTAGCATAAAAGAAATGACTCTTACTTGCACTTGAGCAAGTAAGAGTCAATTTCCTCATTAAGCACAGAAATTTATCAAACTCTTTCATAAACCATTTCATTTGAAATTGTGAAGAATAATTTGAATTTATACTGGCTCATTGGCCTAGTGGGTAGAGTGTTTGCCAATGGCCTGGGAGACCAGGATTCAGTCCCAGTTCGAGTCCTACCAAAGACTCAAAAAATGGTAGTTGATACTGCCTTGCTTAACACTCAGCATTATAAGGTACTTATCAAGGGTAAAGTGGAACAATCCAGGGAATGGGGTAGTGTCCTCCCACTACACCTCGATGGTTGTAGCTAATGAAAAAGGAGCCTTCAGGTCACTCTCGACTTATATTCATTGATTGTAGACTTAAAATCAGGCATGAGTTACTTATTGGTACATTTTGGTTATTTCTTTAAGTTAGATACAAGTATCCTTCAGTAGCTAAAAGAAAGCTTTATTTTGATCCAGTTTTCCACTTATTTTATAAATTAGAATTTTATTTAACTAACTTTAAAAAGAGAAAGACTTCTATGCACTGAGGAGGAAATGAGTCTTATGTACATTCTAACTTTGAAAATATTGCTCAGAAATATCCAGCCCATGTTTTCTATAGATAATTATCCTTAATGTACTGAATAATAACATAATTATGAATGTTATGCAGTTTAAATTATTTTCATCACTTAACATTTATAAATAATTAAAAAAAAGATTAATGTAGAAAGTTTACTCAAATATTTTTGTTGCTTTTAAAAGTGCTCCTGACCCCTGCACAAACAAGAACAGTTTAAGAACTACTGGTCTAAAAGAAGTGATCTTTTCTCTTTTGAATTGCCAATTTTTTTTATTTTTTTTTTATTAATGTGACTATGTTTACCATAAACAATAAAAGATCAATTTATGATATATTTTTTCATGATGCAGGCTATTTATATATTTAGAATAAAATGTGTTATTACATCAGGTACAGGTATGTTTGTTTATCTTTGTAGACATTTTACTATGTTGAGAAGCTTAGGATTTTCTTCATTGAAGTATTCAGTTTTCTCCTCCTATATAAATTACTGCTATATAGAATACATGATTTTTCAGTCTTTTTTATCAACAACTCTAGAAATAAGTTTCTGTAACAGTGGTCTATGATGATATGGATACTTCTATTTAAGAAGTATTCAAATTAGTATTTCATAGTTATCTCTATATAAAAAAATTTGAATGATTAGAAAATATTTAGTGTGAACACGAGCCCACAAAATAATCATTCAGTTGCTAATTGAACTTGATATGAAGTGAAGGATTTGAATTTGTATTTCATACTTTTATCTATACCTAAATCTTGTATGATTAAAAATGATTTATGTATTGCCCTAATCTTACTATGATATAAACCCCCCCTCTCTCTCTCTTCTTTCGCTTTTTTTTTTTTTTTTTTTAATAAGTAGTTTGTGTACTCTCACACACACACACACACACTAACATGAGAAATTTAACATTCTCTATTTTCCCTAAAATCTAGAATATTTTCCGTGTTATCTGAAGATGCTCATTCAATTGGTATTCACATCTTATTTCACTTTTATTGATTAAAGAAAAAATGGGTATATAGATTATCAAGAATACATTAAAATATCTCAACACAGCCTGGAAAGCTCTTATTTAGATACTATTGTTTTTAGTTTATAGAATTTGTAGCTTTTGGGAATTGCCTTTTTCAATTGTAAACTTTTTCTTGAATGAAGGAGAAAAAAATATAATCTTTGCATAGTGATATCTCCTGTATAAAAGATATCCTGGGTATTTAAAAAAAATGATATCATTTGTGATGTATGTGGTGTTTCAGAAAAATTGATATTATTTAACCAATTCTAATATCAAATATAAGCATGTGTAGAAACAACTTGAAATTCTGTTTGCTTAAATATCTTTTATTTTACAGTGAATATCCTTTTGCATGATATATGTAAAGAAAGCCGACACATGCTGCTAAAATTTGAGATCATTTGAATTGATCTAATTATTAGATTTCAAAATGATATCGATTTTTCTGAAACAGACTATTTGAAATACCTCAAATCAAATAAAACAAAAAAATAATTGTACTTACCTTTCTATGAAAAATTCTGTTTTCTTTTTGCTTTTGCAGTTTATAATGCTGTTGGTTTGGCATCGTTTGACCTTTTTGATGATATAGACTTTGACCAATGGTTCACAAGTCATTTGATACCAGAATTACAGAACAAACATACAAAGTAAGTACCAGGTTATTTTTTTTTAAAAAGAATGAAAGTGTAAAATATTTTAATTTTCTTTATATAACTTTGTAGTTAAGTGGAGGAGGGGAATCTCGTATTTATGTAGTGAAATTGAAAGGCAGAGCCTGCAGACTGCTGTCTCCAATGAGCCAACTGGGATTTGTCGTTCAAAGAGACAATGAATAGCCTGCTGTATATGCAGGCAGAACAGCCGATGTTTACGTGAATTCAGCAATTGTCCAGAGCTAGATAAAAAAAATAAGTGGTAAACCGATTGAGCGAAAAAAATTAAATGTGATAGCGAAGCTATGTGAATTGAATTCCTTTCATTGCCACAAAGAAAGAAAGAAAGAAACAAACAAACAGCAAGTGACGAGCAAAATGGCCTACCTCAAAGTTTGAAAATGGCACGAATATATCTTGTGTGTAGAGCACCGGAAGTATGGAAAGACTGAAGCATGAGTGTCGTTGGGAGTGCAATTTGTAGGTCACACGTCTTGTCTCTGGTGGGACAGGGTTTGCAACATATGCAAATTTCGATCAGCCACAACCGGTATAAAAAAAAGCATTGTGGGGAGGGGCATTCGTTTTTTGACAGAATTGTTCAAACCAGTGTATTGACGCGGCGAGTGAGAGAAAGAAACAGACAGGACCAGTGGCGAGCAGTCGGCAAGTGAGAGTAAAGAGACAGGACTGGTGGTGAGCAGTTAAAAGTTTACAGTTTAGGTAAAAATTAATCAAGTCTTAAAAGTTAAATTAGATTCTATCATTTAAACAAAACAAAGGATAGCTGAGCAAACAGTATTCTATCAAAATACAGAGTTTTTGTTGGATGATGATTCATTATCAGTCTTTCTTTTTTATTCAATTCTTTTTCATTAGGATAAGAATGGACAAGTATTTGGGGAAACCCTACTTTTGAGTAAACTTCATCTTCAAATCTAATCATCCACATCGATTATTTTTTGACTTTCAGGATTAAGTCATTTGTCTGCACATAAGATGAATACAACCAAACAAGAAACTGCTGGTTTTATTAGTATATGTATAGATTTACAAATCTTATTGTGATGAAGATTGTGTTTGTCTGGCTGTAACTGAAACTACATCAGAATTCCCTGAGTTATGTTATATTCTCAATAATTATCAAATAATCATTAAGCAATAATGATGTTTCTTTTAAAGTTTAGCCAAGTTACTACTATGATGTTGCAGTCCAATATGTTGGCTACTCCACCATAGGAACTCCTCCTCTTAATTGAATTAGATTTGTATCAAAACAGTATGTTGTTAATGTAGTTAAAATACTGCAATGTGTGTTATATGAGATGATAGAAAAGTAACTCCCTATTATGCTTTCTTCTCATATTCATTTCTTGTAAAAATTATACTTAAGAAATAATTTAAAAATAGTGAGTTATGTTTCAATCACCTTGTATATCACTAAGAAATAAAGATTTACGTAGTATATGGTGTGAATCATTTGCATACTGATTTAATAAATAATTCTGATATTGTTTTTATTCTCAAGCATATCAAATGCAGTCATATGTATAATTTTATATAGAAATAATTGAATAAAAATTTTTTGTTCTTATTTAGTCTTTTTATTTTCATATATTTTATTACATTAAAATTTCTATAGCTGCATCCAGAGAGTACATATTTTTGCTTGTGTCTAATGTAATATATTTATGGTGTACATAACTAAAACCTTTCACATCATTTCAATTTCACTTTGATGTTTCAATCTCAATTATAAAACACAACTTGTAATGAAATTAAAATGGCAGCTGTTTGAGTACAAATGAAAAAATTTTTTATGTCTTCAGTTTTCTTAAAGATTCAAGTTTTTTGTTTTCTAGTTATCGAATTATGCGTCGACGTGTGATATGGTTGGTCAGTCAATGGGTTGGTGTTAAACTGTCTGTAACGTTGAGGCCAACGTTGTATGAGGCCATTCTTCCTTTATTACAAGAAGATGAAGATCTAGTGGTACGGCTTGAAGCTGCCAACACTTTGAGGACTGATATCCTTACTTTGAAACTTTGTAGATTTACAAAGAAAATCATTCCAGGACCTTGATAATACTGTTATATACTTGTCAAATTTACATATGTTTGTAATACTTAAAACACTTATCTGGTTTAGGCCAGGCTCATCTGGTGTTGGCACTGGGTGGGCCATTGTAAATTGATTGCCTTCTCTCCAAACAATACCTGCTTTGCAGAGTTGTTAACACAAGGCACCCTAAAATGGGAAATTCCAAGGGGATCAAGCATTTTTGTGATGGCTACATAAGAGTTGTGATTTATATGTCAAATTTAACTTGGGAAGTTGGATAAATATACTGAAAATATTTTTTACTAATACTAAAAAATGTAAATTTTCTTTAAATATTTGAATGTCCTGGTTTGCTGGAAATAGAAATAAAAAAAAATCTATTAAGTTTTTAAATTTGTTTATAAAAGTAATTTTTTTTTTTTTTTTTTGCTCAGTTGACTACATTTTGATGTTAATTGATTATTTATAAAGACTTTTCATGTTTCCATTTACTAACAAATTTAACAAATAACCATTAGACTTGTTTAATATTCTGGTTAATTAAAATATTTAAAGAAAAAATATTGGCAGGTTTTTAAATCTTGCATTCAACTCAACAGGTATTGTGCTCTCATATAATTTTGTCTAATGTAAATAATTAAAATGTCTTTTAGTCGTTAAAAAAAGTGATTTAAACAAATGAATCTAAAATAAGTTTAATTTACAGCATTTACTTGGCTGTCAATGAATATCAATTATTTCTTGTTATTTTCCTGTTTGGAATTTATGTAAAATTTTTTCCCCCTTTTACATATTCTCAATGTCAAATTATGAATGCATAAATGTACAAATTTTATCCTTAACTTTTCTTACCTGTTGATGATTTTGAATTTAATACTGAACAGTTTTTACCGGTAAGTTATATTTTTAATTTCTTACATTGAATAAAATTTATTTGAAGACATACTTTAAAATTCATTTACTTGAAATGTGTACAAAAACCACCTTCTAAAATGAAAGTTTTAAGATGTAGATTTTTGGTTTTTTTATGATAAACACCAAAATGGAATATTGCTACAAATGAAAAAAGTAACCAAAATTTTAAGGGTTTTAAATTCAGTTAAAACTTGTTTTTATTAAAAAAATTTTTTTTTAAATGAGTTGTTTGAAATTAGACCAATTTATATGCATTATAAAGAGCAAATTCTCTTGTATTAAAAAATGATTTGCTTATCATTGCTCTTTGAAGATTACAGAAACAAAAGTAATAGGCCAGAGCTTTCCAAAATTTTCCCATTTGCAACACTTTTTTAATAAAAGATTTTTCAACATTGTTTTTGTTAGCCAAATCAAATATATAATTGAAAATGTATGTTGAAAGAAATAATTAAATAAAAAAATTTTTTAATAAATAAATAATGGATAATTGGAGATTATTGGCAGCAAACAACTTGGAAAGCTCTACTCTAAACAATTGATGGAAATATTTTATCAGCTGAAAATTGTGTAATAAAAAGTTTGAGAGTAGTTTAATTTGGAATGACGAGAGGTGTTAAATTAGTCCTACCTATTATGGATATAAAGAAATTATGTGGTGTGTTCAACAAGTATTGAGATTGAAGCAATATTTATCAAAATGAAAATAATGAATGAAACAGTTTTCTTCAAAATGCTCTTCAACACTTATTCTTGCAATCATTGGCTTGAAGTACTTTTTAAAACTCCTGTTGTGAAGTCATATTTCTATTAATGTTTTCAAATCAAATGAATTCTCAGTTTAAGAAACAATAAAAAGTCATGGAACTAGGTCTAAGTATTACCCAAGCCTTTGTTTAAAAAAAAAAAAAAAAAAAAAAAAAAACTGATCAAAAAGTATAGAGATTTGGCACTGACTCATCTGGACATTATCATTTTATAATTACTCTACTACATTTAGATTTTAAGATTAAAAGAAATTTAAACTTTACTTGTTGATTGCACCTTGTATACGGTCTCATTTTATTTCTATTTGGCCGGTTGAAATATCTTGTATAAAAATACAGTAGAGTGGGAGAGTTTCATTGTTATATTTGCTGTCTGAAGATCCTGTCAGTCAAAAGATCCTTATTTTTAAGTTAATGATTAGGATGTTTTCTCTGTTCAGTTTGACTAAAAGCTCATGCTAGACATTTTAATTTCATCTATGGAATTTATTTTCAGTATTTGAGCCCCTCATTTAGCCTTCTTTTCCAACTGCTGAGGGAAGTCAAGGAATGTGATACTAAGGTCAGTTTTTGTATTGATTTATTAATTTAAAGATTTTTTTTAAAGTTGTTCTGACTTGGTTCTCAAATTGTTTTATGACTTGTACAGGTTTTATGTATGGATGAAAAAAGATTTTCCTCAAATTCATTTTTTAATATATTGAATTTTTAAATGTATAACTTAAAATAATTGTATGGTTATCATCTAACAAATATTGTCATTTTAATATTCATTTAGATTAGAACATTAATTTGAGCTTTAGAAATTTAATTTTTTATTTGAATAAATCCATTTAATCAAAAATCTGTGGATGTATGGTTTAATTTCTTATTTGAAGTAAAACTAAAAGGTATGTGTCTTAAATAACTGGATGGAACCTTGAATATGTCAGCTGTATCCTTTGCAGATGGGTAACTCTTTTTCTCAAAGAAAAAAAAAAAGAAATGTGATGTCCTGGTACTAAACTGAATCTAATGCCAGTTACAGAGCTCTAGAGAGTGTAGAATTACCTATTTGCCTCCATTACTCTCATATCCACTCTGAACCAGAGTGGTAGTACCTGTTATAGTTCTATCTAAGGGTCAAATAGAACTTTGTAAATTATTACATGGAACCATGTAACTCTATGTAAATTATTTGTATTAAGAATAATTACTTGAAGCTTTAACTGTGATAAGATTATTAGTTATTTGAAACCATATATCTGTGCAAATTGTTAGTATTAGATACTTAAAACCATATAATTATGCAAATTATTAGGATTAGATAGGAATACTTGAAAACATGTAACTATGCAAAGCAATTTATTAAATTGGAATAGATACTTAAAACCATATAATTGTATATAAATTATTTGTATTAATAGTTACTTTAAAGCTATAATTGTTTACAAATGATTATCATTACTTGAAACCATATAATTGCTTTAAAAAAGATTTTGGTATTGGATGGATTAACAAGGATTAACATGCCATAAAACCAACCAGTTAACAGCATTGATGCATTGGAGATAACTATTCAATAATTTTTAGCAAAAATAACTAATGACTTAAAAAGAAAACCTATTAAAACTATACTTTCCATCTTAGGTTTTACATGTCCATTTTTCTAAATGATTTGAAATCATTTTAACTTTTAGATGAAGTATTTTACCCCACTCATTTTTGGCAAATTTTTATTAAAATTTTTTTTTTTCCTGCTTCCCCATTTTATTTTTGCTTCTTAAACTTTCTCGGTTGGGTATTCTAAGTGTATAATAAGAATTGGTTAAGGCAGCAGGCATGAAAACAAGCTCTTAAGATGTGGGTTTAAGTCTTGTTGAAGTTTTTGTTCTTACTTCATACTACTTTCATGATTGGAATGCTGTCATAAAAAGTATCCAAATTAGATTTTAATTTCTTTTTACACTTATGTTTTTTTTATGTGTAAAAACAAATTTATGAATCTGTATTCTCAATGTTTAATGATTTCATTGATTTTTACTTTTTACAGATGCATGTTCTTTATGTGATATCATTTGTGATTGAACGTGTTGGTTGCCAGATCCGTCCATATGCTGACCAGCTTATTTTATATTTACCGCTTTTGTGGGAACATGCTTCTGATCACAACATGTTGCGTTGTGCTATACTTACAACTCTTATTCGGCTGGTCAAGGTTTGTATATTTATTCATTTAATCTCTTTTTTTTTTTTTTTTTTTTTTTTTTTTTTTTTAAAGATTTTTTTCCTAAACTCACTTTACTCTTTTGTTTGAATTTTATTTGCAAAGATAACAATTCAAGCTGGGTGAGACAAAAGTAACAGGGCAATTAATATTACATAATCCTGACCTATCATTTCAGCTCCATGTATACAATATATCTCTGAAGCTGAATATCCTGTCATGCTCTCATCTTGTTTAAAGTGTCTCTGTTTATCAGTATTTGGTTAACAAATCATTGTATAGTTGATAGTAGAATGGGCATGCAATTGTAAATCCACAAAAATGTCAAAGAAGACCTTGTTTTGAGCAGTTGGAAAAAATTCTACTTAAATTTATTCTAATCTATAAATGTGTTGAGTAAAAGATTTAATTTTCTCTGAATATTAAAGATGTGTTAAAAAACGAAATCAAAGTTTTTAAAAAATATAACTTTACTGTCAAAATAATTCTTTTGTCAATTGATACACTATTCACATCATTTTTTGTCCATTTCTGAAAGTTGTTTTGAGGTCTAATGTGTATGTCTTATAATGCATTCTCTATAATCAGAAATGGACCTAGTGGGATGAATATTAACTTTAGAAGAAAATAAAAAAAGTGGGGGTGGGGGTTGTGTGCAAAACTCAGGTGGGCAATTAACCATTTCCGACTTGACTGTAGCACGGGTTTTGTATCTTTCATTTATCAGCAGATAATGACACAAATTTTGCTGCAATACAACATAAGATTTTCTATTAAAATGATTGAGCACAAACTTTTTTTTTCTACCTCTTTGGAAACTTCAAAATCGTTTTTAAAGATCACAGCATGCACTTTCTCAGCACGATCCATTGATGATGTGGAAAATTGTTCAGATTTGGGATCATCTCTGGATGTTCTTTCCAATTTGAAGTGCTGGTAATACATATGACCTTATACAGAGCCCAAACTATCTTACCCCATAGGCCTAGAAAATACTAAAAGTTTTTCCTAATTTGAAATGGAATTTTAAATACACACACACACACAGCTCATCAAGACCCCTCATTGTTCAACTTGGGTGTGGAATGGAGGCAAGTTCATGACAAATGTTCACTTAAGCAGATATAGCACAATACTAACCAATGTAGTATGATGATTTTGTGACAAAAATTGAATCTTAAAATTATTGCTACTTTGAGGTGTGTGTGTGTTGTTTGTTTTTTTTTTTTTTCTTAGTGTAATTCTTGTTAGAATGATCATTCCTCTTTTGGGGAAAATTGAGTCAACTGTTATTGTATTTCTAATAAAAAAAAAAAAAATCCAAATAGAGCAGTCAAAGTTGGAATTTTTCACTCTAATGGTCTTCATTAGTGTAAAATTATTGTTTAAAAAAAACTGTACGAATGGCTTTTTTAATAACATTTAATAGTAGTATCACTTCACTGGTCTTGTAACCTGGATTGGTCATGGGGTGCTACTCATGTGCCATATCTTGAGCAAGAATAGCCTGGCTGAGTTCATCCCTCACCGGGTCTACAACTGATTTGAGTTCAGTTTTTCTTCTAGACTGTTGCCATACCAAGGTTAAAGAGCCCAGTCTGCTTTACTATTTACCTATAGTTGGAAAGGGAATAGTTTGATTTATATATTTTTGAAAGATATTAGTACAATGGGAAATGCAAACAGCCTTGTTCAGGATTTGAACTTGGTTAGTTGAGTTCACTCTCTATGGCAATAACTGTTACAACATGAGTGCCCCCAATAACACCATGCTTTCTGATTATTAAGTATATTAATACTACCCAATGTACTTAGGAATTTCATTAAGTTTATAAGGATGGATCAATAAATTGATAGCTTGATAGTAAGAAGAAAAAAAAAAGTTAGCGACCATAGTCGAGGGTGACCCAAGGCTTCTTTCAATAGCTACTAGACTGAGGTTTAGGGGAGGGTGCAACTCCATTCCCTTGATTCTTACCTTATAGTGCTGAGTGCTAAGCAAGGCGGCATCAAGTACCATTTTTTGAGTCTTTGGGATTGAACCTCAGTCTATCTGGGATTGAGTCTTTGGGATTGAACCTCAGTCTCCCAGACCATTGACGAACACTCTAACCATTATGCCAATGGCCTGGTTATAACCTGATATATACTTAGCTGAATTTTTATCTGAAATTTTCAGTGTAAGTTTGATCTATGATTAATATTCACCACTGAATTGTTAAGGAAGAAGAGTGTTGAAAATATGTATTTTTGTAAAATATGTTTTTCATCATTAGGGTATGGGCTTATTGTACCTATGAATATAATTCTTGCTTGTAACATTTCCTTTGTCTTGATCTTATTTCATATTCCTAATAAGGAAAAATATTACAGTTCAGTCCTAAAATGAGTGCATTATTTTTTTCTTTGTTTTTCCAGGGTCTTGGCACAAATTGCAACACACTGTATAATTTTTTGATTCCTGTGATTCGCCTTAGTACTGATGTGACACAGCAGTTCCATGTTTATTTGAAAGAAGATGGTCTTGATCTTTGGCTTGAGACCCTTCACAATTCACCAGTTCTCACACCTGACCTCCTTGAATTGTTCACTGCTATGCCAGCATTATTAGGTATGTCCCAGATGTCAGTGACTGGGAAGAGAATGTTAGGTATGTCTTAGATGTTGGTGATTAGGAAAGACAATATTTGGTGTGGCACTGATCAGTTTTTAAGATCAGAAACCTGAAGCTTTATAATATTGTCTTATCCATCTCTTTGATTTGGCATCAATGGCCGACTCTGGCTGCTTTGTTTTTTTTTTTTGTTTTTTTTCTTTTTTTTTCTTTTTGTACAATATCTTCATTATCAGGAGTTTAAAAATATCATGAATAGGAATTAATAGACTGAAAATTAAATGTATGATAAATAAACTCGGTATATTAGAACCAAGAAACTCTAATGATACTTACTGATTAGGACGGGATAAAAATTACTTATTACACAGTAGAAAAATTGGTGGGTGGGTGTTTACCTGAACAAAAACCTCAGCTGTAGAATTTAATATTTTTGTCTAGTCTTACAGTGAAATAACTCTCTTCAAAATAGTATAATTTGTGAAAAATAGAAAATACTCATTACATCACCTATTTTAGATATTCTATTAAAAAATGCAATTTGATAAAATTGTTGCAGAGTTTTAAAAGGATTGCAGCCTTGTTAGATCCTAATTTGAGAGAGATCAGTGCCGGTTGCCAGATAACCCAATTTCACTGACATGTAAGACAACCTTCAATATATTCTGCTCTAATATAAATGTTTTTATTTAAAAATTTTTTTATTTCATTCACTTTTTTTTTTCAAATTAAGAGATAATTTTGTAACTCATTACTAAAGATTTAAACAAAAATAACTCGCACAAATAAATTTGATTGGCTTATGATTGTGTGAGATCAACAATTTAAATTGCCTTGTTTGTTTTTACTTAGAAGATAAACTTTTGGTTTTATTCTAAAAACTATGGTTTCTTTGATAGAAATTTCAGTGATTAGTACATTTATTTTTTTAATGTTAATCAAGCTACCACAAAAATGGAAAATAAAACGTAATGTCTTGAATATGTTTCAATTTTCTCAATTTAAAATATGGATTAGAGTAAATAGTCATGTAAGGCCCAATATGTGTACAAATTAAAAAAAAAAAAAAAAAATTGTATTAACAAATACCATACTCATACTGTCCTCTGGTCAAAATTGGCATCATTGTTCAGGTTATTGCAATTTTATTTTCTATCAGTGTGAGTTTTTTTTTTTTTTTTTTTTTTAAGCTTTGAATACTTAAAAACCTTTCTTAATTTGTAAAAATGTCAAAAATTCGAATTTCTCTAATTTCAATATTAAAATTGAAAATTTACTAAACTATTTTAATTCATATAATTAGGAAATGATTTTCATATTTGGATTTATTCATTTTTTACTTTGCAAGTAGTTAACCTATAAAATTTTAATTTTTGATTTGTATTTTAAGATTATTTTTTGGTTTTGTTTACAAAATTGAAATTTTGAAAAAATTTTTTATCTTCAAATTTTAAGATTTTTTAAGTATACTTTTTTTTTTTTTTTTTTTTTTTAAAGAAAAAAGGAAATTTTTTTGCTCTAGAAAAGCAGAGTGAAACATTTTACATAGTTTAAAGGTTGTCAACTTAGTATGAAAACTTGAGTATTCGATGCAGTCATTATTCTCTCAATTTATAATTATAAAAATGTAGCAATGAAAAACGGGAATCAATGTTTGTATATGTTGCATTATAATTTTGCAGTTGTTCCAAATCTTATAAAGCAGACAACTGATTGGGTTTCAATTGTAACAACAGACCATGATGGTATTATTGCTTCTATTTAAGAAGTGAAGGATTTTAATTAGTATTTTATAGTGATCTTTTGGATGGTTAAAAAATGTTCATGGCAAATGCTGACCCCCACAAAATTATCATTGGACTATAAATTTATTTTCTAAGTTAGTGTTTTAAGTATATTGTTCTAATAAAAATCTTCCTACGATATGCTGTTCTTACTGTTTTACAGCTATACATGTATAAATGGAATGAGAATTTTAGCGATATAGATTTGCAAAGAAATATTTTTTGTGGAATGATAATTTAAATTTTTAGAATAAATCAATCTATATACTTCTATTAATGAAGAATTTTTAAGCTCACATTTCAGTTGGTTTTTCTTAAAGCTGTTTTTTGTCCCTTTCATTTTGCTTGCTCTTGAATTGATTTTTAAAATTGATTTGAATACAGTCTGGATAATTTGTTCCTCGCAAAAACTAGCCACTTTTTAGTAGCTTTTATATTCGAGGTTTTGAAATTATTTTTTGCTTATCTATAAGATGAATTTCTTAAGAGAATATTTTTTTTCAATCATCAATGATTCAGCAGTAGTTATTATTTGACTGTCAAGTGTTTATACTAGTGCCATTGTGATTGCTAGAACATTGGTTTAATATCTATTTCAAGGTTTAATTTCTATATTTTATATGTAGAAAATAATTTGTAAATCTTGTTTCTAATGCACTGGGATATACTGCATAGCCAAATATAACATATGTAAATATAAAATGCAAACCTATATGTTGATCATTTGAACACTTAGTGCATTAATATCTTTGTCTACATAGGAGATACAGTTTAAAAAATTAAAGATATTACCACTCATATTGTTTTGTAGAGAAGCACATGAAGTTTATTAGTGCAATTTAGTTGACTAATCCCTTAAAAACCACCTTCATAATGGCCCAAGATTTCTGTTACTTTTACATAAATGTTCTGTTCAAATTTCTTGTACCAATCTTAGCTGGATTGTATAGCCATTAGTGATTTTCTGAAATGTTTAAAATGCCATTGCATAAAAGTAACTGAATTTGTATTGCTTAATTCAAGTATACAAAATGTCTTAATGCATATAGTATTTGACACTCAAAATGACAATGGAATATCTGATGCTGTCAAAAGACCTAATGATAAATTTCCATTGTTTCTTTACAAAACCATGTATATTGAATGTCAATATCTTAAGTACTTTTTTATTTATGTAATTTTAAAAACAAATTTTGGAATTATATATATTTTGTAGACACCCTGTTTCTTTCTCTATATCTCTTTATATTTTGTTTCTAAGTAATACTACCTAGATGAAATTTAGATTCAGAAATCAATAGATGTTAATTTTATTACATTTATATATATTAAACTATGACAACCTTATACATGAAAACAATTGAGTAAACTGTTTATGCTGTTATATGATAAACAAAAATAATGACTAAAGCATTATTAATAGTATCATCTCTGTCCCATAATTGTTAAATTTTAATATGAATTTTATACACTAAATGTAACAGCTATTATGTTAGTTTTTTTATTGTGAACAAGATAACCTGCTCGATGAAAGAAATTGTATTCTAATTGATGTATAATTTTCAAATGTTTAATTGTCTAAAAAATATAAGTATTTAAAAAAAACAAAATAAACTTTGTGACATTTTAAAGATAATTTTAATTGTGCAGATTATCCATTCTGACAGGTTATGTATGCTCTTGGTATAAAATAAACTTATTGTTGGGAGTACATCCAGAATATAATAGAAAATTAAAAACAAAAACAAAAAAAAACTGTCCTCCATACTGCAGCAGTAGTGTATACAGGTGAACATGGTAAGAATTATAATATCAATTTTTATTGTGTAATTGCTTCTTAGCAAGCTTTTTTTTTTATTTTGCCTATTTTGCACCTGAATACATTGACAGTTTTTTTTTTTTTACATAGGCTCTTCAAATTTATTTTATTTAGAATAATGTTAAATTTCACTTTGAGGTATTTAATTGTAAATATTAATGGCTTTTGATGCCTATGTTTATCTATTCTTTTGTCATTCAAAAATTGTGCATTTAAGAAAAATACTTTTGCATATTTTATCAGCACTTAGAGCAGTTTGCATACACACTTTTAATTTTTTTTATATACACTTTTGCATTTAGGTTTGTTTATTTAAATTGACTTGATGATCCTATATTTGAAAAGTTGAATTTGACTTCAGAGATTTATCACTTGATGACTTGTGAGCTCATTGGGTTCCTCTTGTAACAGTAGTTAATGAGGATATTGATGCTTCTATTTAGGATGGAGTGAAGCATTCTAATTAGCATTCCATTTATACTAAGAATTTAGATGATTAAAAAATGATGAATGAATGTTGACCCCACGAAATTATCATTCAGTTGCAAATTGGTAATTGCTTTCTCTGAATTAAAGCATTTTAAGAAAGAATTTGAGTGATATGTAGATAAATATTAGTATTAGAGATCTCATGTATCTTTAGGGTTGTTTTAAAAATTTGATAAGTTTTTTGTCAAATCAGAAATGAGCCTCTGGATATTTTCCTTTAGCAAAATTATATATTAAAAAGTCAGAACAATCTTGTTCTCTATATTTGTTGCTTGTTAAGTTTAATATCTATTAATACTAATTAAAAAAAATAATACTTTGGCTTGGGGTCTGGTCATCTGAAATATAAGGTGATTGATTCTATAGAATATTAGTTATACTTATTTTTCTTCTAGAATTTGTATAAACTATCTTTTATTTTTTGTCACTGTAAAATAGGACTTATTGGTTTAGTTGTTCATCTTTAGGCAGCAGTAGAGATAACTTATTGGATTTCTATTGTAACAGCAAGGTGCTTCTGTTTAGGAAAGAGTGAAGAATTTGAGAAATTTGTTGAAAAAAAATGTTCAGCATGATGACCGAACCCACATAATTATCCATCTGTTGCAATTTGGACTGAAAATTGCTTTATTCTAGGAATTTTTAGCATGTTACTCTAATAAAAAAAACACCATAAAATGCTCTTTTTGCTGGATTACATATATACAAACATGAGAATTTCAGTAATAAATGAATTATATGAGTCTCTTTATGCATCTCTGAATGTTAAAATTTCACTTAAAATTTAAGATGAATTAATGTACAATTCTAAGCTTTAGTAAATTTGCACTCACTTTGGAATATTTTTAAATAGTTTTTATATCAACAGCTGCATTTTTATTTATTTTTAAAGAGAATTTTCATCTTAACAATGAATTTGTATTTTGGTTTGATTATTGGTAAAATAAATATTTTTGTTTTAAAGAGCTAGGAACTGAAAACCTTAAAGTTTGTCTCAAAATTATTGAGGCTTATGTACTGCTGGGACCCAAAGAATTCATGCAGGTAAGTTGGCTCCAAACTTTGATATTTCTTATTTGCAATTAAGGATAATTATTACTTGTCATATTCTTAATTATTCTCTTTCAATGCTAGTCAGTCACTTTTTCTAACATTACTTTCATAGAATGTCTATTACATGATGAGTTCTCTACCCTTGTACCACAAATTTGAGAGTTTCAAGTTGAATTTCATTCATGTTTTCTCAATATCCCTCCTTCCACACAAACAACTGCTTCCTAAGAACAGCAGAAATGTGAAATGAACTTTCCTGTGAATACCATTCTGTTTCCAGGGTTAGAAGACACTGGGTGTATCCCTTGTAGAGGGGTAAGACCTCTCAAAAAAGGTCTCCTGAGTATGGCACTAAACTGCATTTAATGGTGAGGTTCCAGATTTGGATAGTGTGAAATACTCCTTCATTGCCATTATTCCTAGGTCCACTCTGACCTGGAGTAGTAGTATTTGTTAGGGTCTTATCTATTGGTCTGTTTAAAAAATTGTATTTGATTGGACTGTGCAAAAAAAAAGAAAAAAACAAACTCAAATAACTACACAGAAAAATGTTAATATAAACTTACAATGAATACAATTCCCTAACCTGTAGGCATAAAATAACCCTAGGTGAACTGACATTTTAAAGTTAATCAGTTGTGAATATTTTCCAACATTATATGATCTTCAGCTGTTTAAGTCTAAGTTCAATAATTCTTAAATAGTCCTTAGATATCTGAGTCAACCTCTGCCCTTCAATCATTCTTTCAATTCATTTACTATATCTTATCTTATATCCTTAAAACAGTTTCAGTATTGACCAGTTTTTGCTTTACAGTAAATCTTGATTTAAAAAAATGAAAAAAAAAATTCTTCTTCCATAAGAATCTTGAATGACTTTAAATGGATGTATTATTTTCATTAAAATTTCTGATATATAAAGAATTCAATACTATTATCATCAGGATAAGTAATAAAACCCATTGTTCTTATTTAAATATATAAATCACAATCTATACAAATAATGTTTGGTAACACATGATCTATTCTCCTTGAAAATGTTAACATTCAATAGTTTACCTCACTAGGGTTAGCACAGACAATTTAAAAAAAAGATGAGTCAAATATCAAAAACAAACTCTGTTATGTATTGTAAATCCTGCATGTAATTTCATGAACAATTAATTTAATAACAATTATTGGCTGTAAAACAATTTTTTTGTTTGTTTATCAGTGTATATTTTTTTATTTCAGAGATTTTCAAATGAACTTGTTCTCTCACTGTCCAATTTAATCACAGACCTTAGGACAGAAGGTATTCTTATGATTCTAAGGGTTAGTATCTTTGATTTCATTATTTTATAATGAAGTTATTTCTCTATTAATTTTCATTTTTATTGCCTTATAATCTGTTGTTTAACTTATACCTGCTGTAATTACTTGAGGGGAAGATTTGACTTTAATAACAACCATTGGTCCTTTGAAAAATAACATGTGCACAGTGCAGACTATGCAGATAATCTAACACTTGCAATACACTTCCTCAAGCCAAATTTCTGCTGCATAGCCTCAAGCAAGCATCAAGTGTGAACTTGGATAAAACAATGTTCATGTGTTTTAATCAAGATTGTGCCAGCTCTTCATTAAATGGCAATCCTCTAAAATTAGTTGACCAGTTTGTATACTTTGGTAGCAATAGCTCATCTACTGAAAGATTTTAACATATGCATAAGTAATGCCCTATGGTTAGACCATTTCAACTTAAACAAAATGCCAAGAGAAAAAGCTAGCATGAAGTACATAAGAATGCTGTGTGATATTTTAAACAAATCCTAGAAACAGTACCCTACAAAACAGCAGTTATATAGGCCCAGTAAGACATGTTGGGCACTGCTGGAGAAGTAAGGACAAACTCATAAGCAATGTTCTGCTATGAATGCCTACACTTAAACACACTAGTATTGGCCAATCAGCAAAAATGTGCATCCATTGGCTGCCATCTAGAGGACTTGCCAATTGTAATGACTGGTCGGGAGTCAAGGTAATACATGCTGTTGACATATCTTGATAATGATTATTATATGTAAAAAAAAATTTTTCCATTTGAGACATTGGTAGGATCTACAATATAGATATAGAAATTTCTGTTACTGTTTCATAAATGAGACTATGGTATCTATTAGGTTAAGAATACTGCAGTTGTCAAATTCAAAAAAAAATCTTAACCTATGTGTTTTAAGTTTGAATAAAAAAAATTGTTCTGGTGGTATTTATTTCTTATGTTTAATTTTTTTCCTTGTGAAATTTTGCAATTGCTTTTTTTTCCTTTTTTTTCCTATTTAAAATATTTTATGGATTCTTTAGTTGGTTTTATATTTCTTTAATTTAATTCTTGGTAAGATTAAATTCTAAGGAACTTTGTTGAATAAATTTCAAAAGGAAATTTAATTTATATTTCCATTCATCATTTTAATTTCATACCAGAAGTTTAATCACTTGTGCTTGTAAAGATAATTAACTTCTGTGCAAATTTCTTAATGTAAATTGTCTTAGACTTTATTGAACTTGGTAAGTATTATATTTGAGTAGCATAAAGGAATCTAATTTTCACAAAAATGTTGCCCGTTATCTTTTTTTTTTTTTCCTCTCAAATATTGCCTTGTCTGTCACAAACTGAAATATGTTCAACATTACCTGCTGAAACATGGATGCTTAAGTATCCCATATGTTATCCAACATAGTACTTTCATTTATCTGTACAAAGACCTAAGAATCTCAAACTGGTGAGGAAAACCCAGTTAAATTGATAGTAAAACCAACCAAAAATACAAGAGAAGTGCTAGATTGGGGAGAGAAAAATGTTTTTTTTTTTTTTGTTTTTTTTTAATCAGTAATTTGTTGCTTGCATTTTGTTTTGAGATTCTAAGCAAACAGGGTTGAAGTGGAAACGAACAAATTTCTGGCAATATAAAGATTTAAAATTGTTTTGTACTTGGGTCCAAAAGCATTTTTTTCCTTTTAGATTTAATACAATTTTAGAGCTGAAAATATGAATCGATGTCAGGTTATTTTGTTATTGGAATAAAAATTACTTTTTTAAACCTGATTCCAATTTTTTTTATTTTCCCTATGTAACCTGAACTCTTCTAATCAAAGATATAAGAAAAAAATCATGAAAAGGATAATAGTATGCAATATACTGGACAGAATTAGAAAGGTATCTCATGTTGTAATGGTTAATGAGCTCGGCTAGCAGACCATTATTTGATTTTCACTGGATGCCATTTGCTTCTGGTCTTGTGCCAAGCTAAGCTTAGTAAATGGCTACTGAACAGAATTAGAGAAGTTTTGAGGAGAATAATTCATCAGTCCTGTCATTTATGATCTTTATTTTGTCTTAGTGTTCCAGTCAATCCAGCAAATTGTTTAATATCATTTATTTTATTGAGAAGAGGGAATCCAGAGAACACGCATGCCAATTGCTGAGGCTTGCTCAGGGTGTGTTCACTGCAGATTATCAAGATGTCAGTCATTTTTTAGAGAGACAAAAAAGGGAAGGAAATAAAGAGGGGTGGAAATAAGTTGACTGTCAGAGAAGTGACATGTGAGAGCCTGTTTTTATTTAAAATTAAATCCTTTTCAAATATATTGAATATATTTTTCAGATTTAATCGCATGAATGATTAATTTCTTATCTGTCAATGAAATGTCAGGTTACAACATTATTTGAAATAAATATAGATAAAGCATTCATTCACAATCTTTATTTGCAGAAAGTTTTATTCTATTTAACTGTATTGTTTACATCTATTAGCAAAACAATGTTATGTATTAGTTGTCAGATAATTCTTATAAACATTTTGACATGGGTAGATTTTTGACTGAACATTGTTTAACTTTTTATTTTAAGGTTGTTGAACTTGTCTTCCAATCATTCCCTCTGGAAGGGCCTCAAGTATTCAAACCACTGCTCTCTCATATTTTCAGAACTACAATTGAAAACTCAGTAAGTACACTAAAATATCTTCTATTGTCCAGTGTGTTGATTTTATGCAATTAGACAAAATTACATTTTACTAGTATTCTATTATATACATTTTTTTGGTTACCCTCTCTCATATATAACATCGATCATGTAGCTTGGGCTTACTATAATGTCCTGAGTATGACACTAAGTTGTATCTAATGATGAGGCTCTAATTCTAGAGGCCTGTGAAGTGTAGAGTACCCCTTCATTGCTATTACTCCCTGATCTACTCTAATTTAGAGTGGTAATACCTGTTAGGGTCCCATCACTAATAAATCTGTTCGAAAATGATTTGTATTTCATTGGTTATGTGTAGTAAAAAAAAAAAAAATCCTCCTAAGAGACAACTATACAAAAAAATAGAAATATCATTGTACAATGAATGAGATTCCCTCACCTCTAGACATAAAATAACACTCAATAGGTTAACATGTTAAAATCAATCAGTCTGGTTTCACTAAAAATATGAAATCAGATTACTAATACATTGCAAGATTCTTTACAACTTCAAAATGACTAAATTTAGACCAAAGATTACTATTAATACAAAAAACAAATCTTTTTTAATCTTTATTTGGGTTTTGTTTTCATTGTATAATAATAATGATTATTAATCTTTGAATCTGTATAAGAATATTTAAAATAAGATTTAAAAAAAGTTTATATATCCTGAGGAGTAACAAATCTTGTGTTCACATCCAAGTTACACTTAACCTGGACAGAGTGCACAGATACAATACTCTGGTCCAAGGTTGGCAGTTCTAATCTATTTAATGGAAACTTTGCTAGTAAAATAAAAGAAATGCAATGTCTGTGGACTTGATTTAGATTTTCCAATACTAATTTAGTATTAATTTCTAACGTTTAAATCTATTATCCATTTGTAATTTTTACCAGTAAAAGAAAGATCTAATTTTAGTTTGATCAGTTGTATGTGGAAGTGAGGTTCTTGAAAAGTTCTTGGTTAAACTTGACTTTTAAATGATTAAAGAAACTTAACCAATATACCAAGTGTGTTAAACTGCTGGATTAATATGTGAAATATATATATTTCATAGCCCTAGGTGATTTCTTCTTGGTCAGGCTGAGAACTTTTCAACACCCCATATATTTATGAGAAACACCTTATTTGATGACTGGATAATTGTGTTTGGACTTTTAGCATTTATAAATGATTTCTCTGCCTTTTCAGGAATTTGTTACTGTGATAGCTATGCAGATTTGTATCCTGTGCCGTGTTTTATTGCAAAATAATGAATTCTTTTGGTCCTTTCTTGAACAAGTATCAGCTGAAACAGATAAAGAGGTAAGAAATAAAACAGTTTTCATCATTTAATATTTGAATAAGGAAAGTCTCGTGAGAAGCCGTTTATCATTTAAAGCTCTATATTGAGAGATATATAACATTAGAATGTATTCATTTTACTCTATTTAAATGTCTATCGCCTAATGATGAAAACATCTATTTTTAACTGGATGTTTTTCCACATAATTTCCATTGTCAATGCATTTAATGTATCTTTAATTACATAAATTGAATATATACTCTGTAAAAATTTTGCATCAAATTCAGCTTATAAATGTCAGGCTTTGGACTTCTTGATACACTTTTGTATGTGAGATATATATATATATATATATATATATATATATATATATTGTGATGGCAAATTGACTAAAATCCCAAAACGGGACTTTATTTTTGCACGTGTGAAGACGGGGCAGGTTGGCACTTGATCCCCTATATAAGTCCTCGTTCAGAGTTTTTCTCTCAGGCATATAAGACCTGGCATATTACGTGAGGGATTAATTTAGGGCCAGACTGACCGCCGCTGGCAAGGGGTTCCAAATTTCACACTATCCACACACCCACCAAGGCCACTAAACTTCCTCCCCCAGACAACAGAAGATATGGACCTATAGGTTTTAGTCGTAATAATATTATATTGTACTGGTCAGCAACTCCGGTTTCCCGTGATATTTTAAAGGAATTTATAGGACAATACTAAGCAAGATAACATAAGGCGAATAGAAGCTGAAAAGGAAATGTGACTCAACAAATTCATAGCAAAACTGCAAAGAACAACTTAGACCACGTGGTAACATAAAAATACATGAATCCTTTACTATACAAAGAGATACACTTTCAAAGTGTCAAATATGTATAATGAATGGAACAGTCCATGGACATAAATGTCTTTCTTCCTTTCTGTTCTTTCGTTTCTTCAAATTGAGAGAGAGAGGGTGGTATATAAAATTTGGGTATAAAGGAGAAATAGTCCCAAAGTTACTTATCTTATTTTTCGGCGGGGTTTCACTGGAGAATCTTTCTTCTTTCACGGGCTAATAGACTTTATGCTATTTTTAACACTGGCTTGAAGAACTTGGGTCCCTCGTGTCCAAGATATGTTTTTGTCTTCTTCACCCGGAGTAAATGGCTATGGGTCTGTCTGCCACGAGCCCCTTCCAATAACTAACATTTCTTCTCGTTTTTTTCGCCGATGGTGAGGGAGTCCCCACTTCTGTTTTAGGGTCTCAGCCAATCATTTGGCTTCTCCCTCCTCCCCCCTGGTGTCCGGTGACCTGAGGTTACTAAGTACCAACATCTGTTGATATCCCCTCTGTGACCTACATTCTTTCTTAACGGTCACTTTTTTGACGGGTTGCCACTGTTCATTCCAACTGGAGGATAGTATTAATCTTATTTCTATCGTCTCCGTGGGATATCACGTGACAATATATATAGATTTTTATATCTATAATTCTGTTGGTGTTAAAAAAAAATCCAGATTGCACAATTTGCAAATTCTACAAATTGATATCTGGGGGTTAAAAATTCAGTAAAAAAAAAAAAAAAAAAAAAGACTTAAAACACAGCTGCTACTTGAAAGTAATCAAGCAGCATGTATATCTAGTCAAAAGAAAAAACACTGATAGAATTACCTAAGCTAAACTGTAATAGTGCTCAATACATGAGATAGAGCTTATATTAAGAAAATAATTCCTAAATGGCCAAGAGTGAGTCTAACTAGGTTTCACCAAACGGTTCTTCAGGATTGCACTGTCAAAGTGGGTTAGGATAAAATACATTTTATTGGTTAAAAAGACCCCTCATCTATACAAAAATTAGCATATATATAAAAACAAAAAAAAAAACACTTTATTTGAGAAACAGACCCCCCCCCCAAAAAAAACCCCACTTAATCGAGAAACTGAAAAAAAACCCCAAAGAAAACCACTTAATTAAAGAAACCAACATTTTTTTTCTCTTTTTTCTACATTTTAACAATTTTTATTAATCCTTTTATTAACTAATTAACCAATTTTTCCTATGTCTGCAAATATTAAATACTTCAGACCTTTGGTTAAGCAATTCCTTTGGTCTATTATATGTATCTATGGTTAATTTTTCCTCCATACATAGTTTACAATATTTATCTCCCCACTTATATTTACTTGATCTTTTCACGAATTTCCATGTCAAAATTGGATCTATACAAAATTTGTTTTAGACTTCCCATACTTAATTGGACAAACTAGTTTTATGTCTATATATTTCATGTGTGAAGCTATTTTTATGATCGTAATATTTTTGTTTGAAAGGACCTTGCGTTGAACCCACATACTTTTTTTATCATTCCTAGTGTTACTGTTACTGCTCGGGTTGAGTCCTTCAGCTTTATACACTACACACTCTGACATCTTCCCTTTAAAATATAGAAGAATTAGTAATAATATACAACAACAAATAAAGAAGCATCTTGAAATGGGAAATCATGAAAAGATCTAGTAAATGTATGGGCGGGTGGATAGATATTGTAAACTATGTATGGAGGAAAAATTAACCATAGATACATATACCATAGATAGTAAAAAACGGCCTTGTATAAAGTCTTGTCTTTTGAGAGGCAGAGACAAATAAACCATGTATAGGACTTTTACAAAAGTTGCTCTATTTATCTTGCTAATATCTCCTAAATGGACTGGAATTTTTATTATATATGATAGTTATTCATAGAAATCTTAAATTAGGTATTTTAATGCTTTTTTTTAATCATCCTCAAATAATTTTGGCAAGTATTGGGTTATTCCTCTCTTACACTTTGTTTTTGCGTTTATAGTTGTTTCGTTTTTTTGTTTGTAGAGTATTCCTTTGCTGGGTCTTTTACTTGATTTGTGGTTTGAAAAAATAGATTCTATAACGCAACCAGAACGCAGGAAGCTTGCTGCCTTGGCTATATCTTCTCTGCTCACAGTTAACCTCAGGTAAGTACTTCTCCCCTTTTCCTTTAAAAAAATTGTGTAGATTCTTATTTCAAGCCTTTCATCTGAAAAGATTTTGAATTATTTTGAGACTTATAAGATTGAAGAAATATAAAGTTTATACCAAATTTCCATGCCTGTGGTTGTAAATATTTTATATAAAGTAAAGGTATTTGATAATTTACCTCCTTGTCTCAATTATCTTTTACTTGAATGCACTAAACATTTTTGTGTAAAGCTGTTCTTCTTTCATTACATTAAAATAAAGGACTTTCTAATGGTCATGGTACAAAGGCTTTGTAAACTGTCTAAGCCTGAAATATCTGGCTTAGTATGAAATAATGGGCTTGAAAAGGGGGTATTAACTAAAAGTAATATTATCAAGAGTTGGGGTCTGGCATACACAAATATCCCTTTTCTAATTTTATGCCAGTGTTAGCTGCAAAAAAGTGCAAAAGTGAATAGAAAAATCTATCATATGGTACAGGCTTTTTAAATTTTACAGTAAATTACACATGAAACATGAAAATACTTCATTTTGATCAAATTGTTTATTTTACTGTAATATTTTCTATTAAAAGAAATAAAAGCAACACATTAAGGTGTAGGGTACATTTTGACAATTGAACTTGGTTCAGTGATGGCAGTGAATATGATGGAATCTTAACCAAAGAAATTTTTGTTGCCTACACCAGATTTTGTAAGGGATTTTTTCATTTTATTTTTCAAAGTATGTGCCTTGATAGTAGTAAGAGATTAATGTTTGGTACTATATGATTTATATAATTACTTGACGTTAAATTTTACAAAAAATGCAACTTTTTTATCTAGAAGAAAAACAGATGCATTTGAGGATTTTAAACTTGACATATAAAAAGATAAATTGATTTTACAGTGTTATTGGGGATTATTTCAGTTGTATTATTAAGGAATAAGTGGTAAACTATTAAAGATATAAATGTCTTCATATACAATACATGAATAATCAAGAACAATTCTCTGCATTTTATTGCTTGAATACTATACAGTATATGAATAAGGATTATGGGAATACTTTTGATTTATTAAAAAAACCCTAAAAAAAACTGCACTTGTTTCATTTGATAGTCATGGATGATCCGGGATAATATGTGGTAAGGTCCATCTCATGACGGACAATCTTACAAGATAGGTTATGACTGTTTCTGAAGAGTTATTAAGTTGTGATAATTTTCATTTGTTTCTATGTCTATTTAGATTATATTTGTGTATCTTGTTTGTATTGGCATAAAGATATACAGGTGTTACAGAAAAATTTAGTTTTGTAATTTAATAATTTGACCAGTTTTCATTTAAAGGGTCTCAAATTTAACAGCATGTGTACAAACTACTCAAAATTCTATGTTTAATGTTTTTTCTTTTCAGGTATAGAAATGCCATTCACTGAATAAGAAAAGGTTTTTAAACAGTAAACATAAAATTTTGAGTTGTTCCTACACATGCTGTGAAAAATTGAGATCATTTGAACAAGAATTAGCATATGAAATATCTTTCTAAAATATTAGAGTATAAAATATCTTTCTGAAACACCCTGACATTTCAAATGATACCAAATATTTTTGAAACCCTGTGTACATTTTTAAAAGATCAAGTTATTAGATATTGAAATTGTTTTAGATTTTGTTAATTGTATTGTTGGATATTTAAAAAAAAAAAAAAATTTTTTTTTCCAGTCCTGTGACATCAAGATTTGGCAATATTATAAATCTGTGTGTGGAAGTACTGCATGACATCTGCCGAGCAGACTGTGATACTGGCAGTCAAACAGAGTAAGAATCTTTATTTTTCCTTTTTTAATTCTGCTTGCAGAACTGTTTGAATTTCAATTTTAAGTCATTAACATTCTAAGAATTATTTTCACAATTCAACATTTCTATTGTTCACAAAATATTTCGACCAGTACTCTGGATTTGTTTGTGCTGTCATTTTTTGTTTTTACATGCTTTAAAAATCATTATTGTATTTAAATAATTTATATTTTAGAATTAAAGTTCTGTTGATTATTTGTATTTTCCTTTGACTCTTATGAAAATTATTTGAAAATATTTTTGTACTTTTCTCTTTTTATTTGGTCAGTTTAAGTCAGCAGTTAAAAAAAAAGTCTTTAGGAATTAGATTCCCCTTCTCAGGGATTACTATTATAATTTTCCTTTTTGAAAAATAATTTTGATTATATATTAAATATTGTAAAAAAAATGAGATTGTTTATTTATGACATTTCTACCTATGATCTGTTGTATCTGTGAATTGTTAGACACAGACACATAATTAATGTTTCCCTTTACTCAATAGCTCATAACAGCTGTTTCAAGTTCAATACAATTACTTCAATGGACATTTGAATAATTGTATTGAGCATAAAACAGCTGTCATGGACTATTAAAAAAAAATGTTGATTTATCATTGTTATTAATATAGGTCTTTATTCTTAATATAAGACATCAAAGGAGTTCTGTGATTATTTCATGGTTTCTATTTTAATGATTTGTTTTAAACATCGAGTTATTTCTTTCTAAATTGTAATCTGATTGTTGACCTTTTACTTAAAAAAAGTCTTGCCCAGTTGGCTGGGGCTATAGAATATTCTGACTGCACCTCTGCAGAGGGGTAAGACTCCCCCAATCTGATGGTGAGGTTCCAGTAATGCTGGGGCTTTGGGGAATGCAGAGCACCCCTTCATTGCCATTGCTCCCAGGTCCATTCTGGCCCTGCGTGGTAGCACCTGACAGAGCCCTATCTATGGGTTAAATAGAACAGCATACTTATGCTAAACTGAATTGTCTGAAATAGAAATGTTTTTGACAATTAAACTGTGCTTACATTTAAACTGTGTGTTTATGCTAAACTGAATTATTTGAAATGGAACTGCTTTTGACATTGAAACTGTACTTACACTAAACTGATTTGTTTAATATAGAATTGTTTTGACATTTAACTGTGTAAACAAAATCTGTAAAATAATTTATTAATGAATATTTAATTTCTTTTCTTTTTTTTTCTAGTTGCCTTGTGATTGAAGAGGATGAAGAAGTTTTAAATAGTGATGATGATTTGGATACTGAACATGACAAAAGGAAACATATGGTAATACAAAGCTTTAACTTTTTTTTGCTATCTAGTTTTGTATTAATATTTAATGATAAAGTAATAACATTTACTTGGGGGGAAAAACATGAAAGGCTGCAAATTTATCAATGATTTTTGGAACCACTAGGCTCTAGTCCACTTGTAAGAAAAGAATTCTGACTTCAAACCAGTTCTACTCCACTTAAAAATTGTTACATCCTTCTTGTGGTGGTGGGGCTGGGTCAATAAATATATTTGCATATCAATTTCATGGTGGTGGCTGCTGCTTTTCAGTCATCTCTCTATTGTGCTAGAAGAAATATCTATATAAAGATGGTAACAATAGAAATGATGCTATGTAATTGTTTCACACACCATTCTCAAGTATCAAGAGTTGTGATTCATCAACTGCTTGCATTATAATCACATCAGTTTAATATCTGGAAATAGCAAAATGAACATGGGAATCTTTTATCTGGAATTAAGTCAACATAAAAAAAGGGATGCTCTTATTGCACACCTTTAGTATGTGTATACACAATCATCATTGACCTTCTACATAGTTTAATTTCTGAACCTAATTTGGTACAATGACAGTTTTGTCAAAGCTGTTTTTTGATGTGAAAATTTGTACAGCTTTGCAATTACTATTAAGAATTTTAACTAGTTTAATTCTTCATTTTTCTAATTCTAGTAGATCTTTATTGCAACTCAAGTTGTCACTTTTATAACAGCAATGAAGAGTGAGCATTGGAGACAAAGAATAAGCTACTTAAGGAATTGTATTGTAATAGATGTTATTTGGATCTCTATTATCTATGGTCTTTTATCTGAATTGGTATAGCTGCTGGTATGTAGAACCAGACTTTTTTCCAAAGAATAAAGGGCACATGAGTTTGAGATTCCAATGCATCCTATTCTTCACTGTTGTAAAAAAACAACTAGAATAATATTAGTCAAAAAAAGATGGATTCATGGCTTTCCTTTTCATGGTGTATATACATTAACAAAGTGGAAAAAGTTTGAAGTGAATGTAAACATCCTCAGCTAGGAATTAAACTCTGCTTGTGAACCCATTTTCTTTCCCACACATTTTGTGTGTGTGTGTGTGTATATATATACACACGATAGTTTAAGCAGCCTTTCAAATGATCATTTCGGAAAAAAATATTGTATTTCTTTGAAGTTTTATCGTTTTTGTTAATTGAAAAGAAAGTAATCTGTTATGATATATATAATAAAATGTGCATACTCATGCATGTATGTCTTTCTTTGACTGTTGCAGTTGACTCGGCAGGATCCTGTGCATATATATTCCCTGAAGGAGTTTCTCCTTTCTCAGCTGAAACTGTGCCAACAGTTACATGGAAACCTAATATTCAATGAATTGATGAGCCAAGTGGACCCTGAGATTCTTAAACAACTACAAGAATTTACCTCCTGAAAAAATAATTGCTAGAAACTTTTACAAATTAAATACATAAACAAAGACAATGAAATAAAGGTTAAAAAGAAGGGAAGGACATATAAAGATCTATAAATAGATATATATATCTACTGACTGGAGAAAAAGAAAAAAAGGGTTTCAAATGGCCACCTATATTCCCTATCCATTCACCATTGCTCTTTAAAAAAAAATAAAAAAAAAAAAAAAAAAAAGTCATTGAGTGCCCAGCCTGTATGCAATGTCTCCCCTCCTCCAATAGTAGATGGAAATATCATTTGCCTTGCTATAGCATGCTAAAGATAATTACTACACTGGACATTCCTACTCCCATTCTTTTAAATTTCAAAAATTTAAGAATTAAAAAAAAAAATTAAAAAAATACAAAAAAACAAAAATACTGAAACTGATGGTGTATATACATTAACAAAGTGGAAAAAAAAAGCTGAATTTATTCAGCATAGTATGAATGTTGCAGAAACATTGATATTCTAAAAAATGCAAAAAAATACTCTAAAAGAAAGAAACTGGCTGCTTATTTTTATTGTGACCTTCTGCTATTAATTTTTTAATCTTCAGCTCTTGCCATATTTGGGGTGAGGTGGGTGGGGAATTAGAGAGTTAAAATGAAAGGAAGAACAAAAAAACCTATTTCTAGGTTTTTGCATTCATTTAATGTGATCATTGCATCAATGATGGTGTCATTAAGCAGAGAAGACAAGAGTGACAAAATATGCTTGTTACAAATTGGTGAATAAGCAATTTCTAATGACTGAAGATGAATAGTAGAGAAGCAAGATTTTAATTTCGGTTATTAGGAATCTCTTATCTTCCTACTATTCTTGGTTACTGATTTTTTTTTTTTTTTTTTTTTTTTTTTTAGCAGCCATGTTATTTTTTTCTGTTGCCTTTTTTTCACAGGAGTGGTCATTCTTAAAAGGAAAAAGCTAAGTTTAAAACCAAGAATTTTTTTTTCAAATGGTGGCATATTGCCAAATTGTTGAATCATTCAGTAGTCACAATTTTGGGATATTAAACTGTACTTCAAAATTTTATCTTTTTGAAAAAGAAAAAAAAAACAATTTCAGACTCTGTCCTTTCATTTAAAATTTATTTTTAAGTCTTTATTTCTTGTTCACTGCACTATTTTATCTTAAAAGAATTTAGGTCTTACTAATAAGAAAATTCTCTGGTTCTTTTTGTCCTTAAAAGGTTTTTGTTATTTCTACAGATTCTATACTTTCAATAATTGTGCAGATTGTTAAATTTATTTTTCCCCTACTCCCAAAAAAGAATTCTTTAAAACAATATATTAATTTTGTTATTCTCTTTAAAATTAAGAAAAAAATATACTTTCATTCTAAATTGTCTCCCTCCTCCATGAAAATGGAAGAGTTATGGTTAAATTATTTTTTTTTTTTTTTTTTTTTTTTTTTTTTTTTTTTAAAGCAAAAATCATATCTAAAGCAATATACTTTCCTCCTGATTACATAAAGTTATTGTTGAAAAGATTTTTTAGTTTTATTTTATTTCTTAAATTGAACCATTAAATCACAAATTAATCCAAATTAAATAACATGCATACATATACATGATTCTTTATATTTAACATAACCTCAATTTCCCCCAAATTTTGATAAGTTTTGCCCACACCCTTATCAATCTTAACGTAAAAAATTTCTTGTATCTGTTTAAAAGAAAAAAAGTTAAGCAAAGCCTTTAATTGAACCTTTTACCTACCAATCTTGAGTATACTTGCTTTCAAGCATTGATGAAAAATCTGTGGCAAAGAGTTCTGCTATACTTGTATTCAAAGAAACTAACATCCTAACCTTCATAATTTGAAATATGTTGTTTCTAATGTTGCAGCATGCAAAGGATACCGAGAATAATTTTTAGCCTGCATGTCTGGCTGTGAGGTGCATTTTGATACCTATGCTGCTGGTAGGTAAGGAGTTTGCTACAAAATATGAAAATTGATGCAAGTTAGCATTTCATCTTGATATTATCTTCTGCCATTATCACTTAAGTCTGATAGTTTTGCAGATGAAAATCTGGTAACTTGAATATTTTTAATTGAAAATTTAGTTGGAAGACTAAATATTTCTGTTTGAAATGATCTTTTGTAGATTTAAGTTTCTATCGTGAAGAGATGAAACTAAATTTTAATTCTTATTTTTTAGCTATTCAATTTATATTTTTGCTGTGCAAATAATCGTTCATATACAAAAAAATCAGTCAAGCATAACAGAAGACATGCAACTTACACCCTCCTCCCAAAAAACCTAGACTTTTAAAACAAAGGTAAATTTTAGATTTTGTCACTTGAATTGATAAAAAAAAAATTCTTGGAATGGAACCATCTGGATTAAAGATTGTTGGATTCCTGGAAAAAAAAACCCAACCCCCCTAAACAAACTTTTTATTTGTGTTTTGGTTAGTATCTAAGAAAGGAAGTGTCATCAGATAGCTTGATGTTTCGTACCAAATTTCTGCTGAGATTTATCTAGGAGAAAAATCTGATCTTCAACAAGGCCAGATAACTTCCTTTTTAGCAGTCTGTAAAATATTCATTATTATAAACATTTTTTCTCTAAAGCAGATTGCATTTTAAGTTTATTGGAATTTGTTGATCTTTTTGGTTTGTATCAGTAAATTGGCAACAGATGCCTTTCAGATATTATTTTTTACTGTTGAAAAACCTTAGAAAATTATTGGAAAACAATATTTTGGTAATGTATAATTTTTCTTATTTTATTTTTTATTTTTTTAGTAGTATTGCACTTGTGTCTGGATTTCCAGTATGCATGTGGCTGATGTTACTTGCTCCATAAAATCTATATATTTGCATAATCTATTTTATTTGAAGTAACTCTGAGTATTTAATTTTTTTTTTTTTTTTTTTTTTTTTTTCAATCTGGTTTCATGACTTTCCAAAATATCTGCGAATGTATAATACTCAAACCCTCAACATGTTTGTTAGATACAAGACAAATAGCCCAACAGCCAAGCTAGCTTAGCTTTTAAAAAAATCTTGGAGTTGTCTCCCCTTCATCCTAACATTTACTGTTCTAATTCAATGAAATTTAAGATCTACATGCATCTACCAAAGACACGAGAAAACAAATGGGCCACACTCTTGAAAAAATAAAAAGTATGCTTATGTCTTTAACATCATATACACACAAATACACACACAGTATCAGTGTAAAAGATTTATTACCCTTGCTCAGAATCCTAATGAAAGCAAATGTAACATCTGTGATACCTGTTTCTATTTTCTCTTACATTAAAAACCTTTTTTTTTTAATTTGACTTAATGTCATTTCCTGTGATTTTTTGTCTCAGTATTGTTTTTTTTCTCTTGATCTTTTTTGTGTAAAATTCAGAATCACTGGAAAACTGCAACTTTCTCAACCATATTGGATTGGTCCACTTGGTTAGAAAAGGTGTTTTCAACTTGATTAGTTTTCTTTCAGATGCTGTCGGGCTAAAGTAAAAGAAAGTTAGTCCATTAATGGGAGGTCAAATTTTAATTCAAGTAGAGATACCTGCCCACATGGTGAGCAAATATTCACTTGAAATGTGAACAAATGAGGTTTTTGCAATCTACACACTCCATTGGTGTTACAGTGTTTGGATCTCATTTGTCCAAAAAAATCAACAACAGATCATGTCATGAAATTTTCAGCCTGCTCTCATGCAAGTAATAAAAAAAATATATATATATAACACACACACACTTAGCATGAAAGATTTATTATTGCTTAGAATTCTGATAAAACCAAATGTAACTTGATTGAAAACTTGTTCTATTTTCTCTTACATTTAAATTGAAAAAAATTGTCAATTATAAGCATAGTAATGTAAAGTATTCATTAATGAATAAGTTCAAAAAATGTTTTATATAGTATCAATTTCTCATAACTTTATACAAAACTGGCATATAATTACAGCTGAGGAATGTATAGTAGTCAATCATAGTCGAGGGTGACCTGACGCCTCCTTATTCAATAGCTACTATGCCGAGGTGTAGAGGAGGGTGCTACTCCTTTCCCTGGATTACTCCATTTTCCCTTGATCCTTACCTTATAATGCTGAGTGCTAAGCAAGGTGGCATGAAGTACCATTTTTTGAGTCTTTGGTATGACTTGACCTGGGATTGAACCCCAGTTTCCAGGACCATTGACCAATGACCCGGTTGTTTTGGCTCTGCAAAATGACACTTAAAGAAACCTAACTTCTATTTGCTAATTCTTTATGACTTACTTATAAAGCATTTAACATTTCATGAAGTCATTTCACAATGAAGAAAAGTTGTCAGTTAAAAATTTACACAATCGTAATTTTTTTTGCTATTAAAAAAAAAAATCGTATAAAGGCAAGAAGGAAACAAATCCTGCAGAAACTATTACTGATGCAGACTGGATAATCTAGTGCTTCTTGCAAATATACCTGCTCAAGCTGAAACTGCTGTATAGCTTCGAGCAAAACAGCAAGAAGCAGTAGTCTCTGTAAATGCAGATAAAACAGATATTCTGTTTTTGAACAAGTTCTGGAAGTAGCATCCTATAAAATAGTAGCTGTATAGCCACTTACCTCCCATCGCACAAACCATCCTAATAAAGTGAACAAAGGTGCTGGGAACTAATGTAGAAGTTAGGATGTACTCAAGTGATGATCTGTCATGGGTACACCAGTGTTGGCTGACCAACAAAAACTTACATATGTTAAACTCTGCAGATGTGATATTGTCTAGAGGATCGCCCAAGAGCAATGTCCAGTAGGGATGGAGAATGAAGAAATTCAAAGGAATCTATGCTGTCAGTATGCCTTGATGATATATGATTTTAATTGAAGATTTAATTCTTAAACAATTTCTTTTGTCTGGATTATTCGTCCTAACAAAGCAGTAATGCTTGATTATTTAACATCTACAGTATATAGTAACATCTTGATTATTTAGTATCATCAGCTTGTAAAACAAATTCTAAATCTTGCCTAGTTCGGCTGGGGCTGTAGAATACACTGACTGCACCTCTGCAGAGGGGTAAGACCCCACCAACGAGTATCCTGGATATGACACTAAACAATCTGATGGTGAGGTTCCAGCAATGCTGGAGCTTTGGGGAATGCGGAGTACCCCTTTATTGCCATCGCTCCCAGGTCCACTCTGGCCTGGAGTGGTAGCGCCTGATAAGGGTCCTATCTATGGGTTAAATAGAACTAAACTGTGCTTCTTTCACTACACTGATTTTTGCATTTAAACTGCGTATTTGTGCTGAGCTGAATTGTTTAAATTAGAACTGTTTTGACATTTAAACTGTGTACTAATGCTAAACTGAATTGCTCGAAAGAGAACTGTTTTGATGTTTGAACTGTGTATTTATGCTGAACTGAATTATCTGAAATAAAACTGTTTGACATTTAACTCTGTATTGCCCAGTCGGCTGGGACTGTAGAATACACTGAATGAGAGGCGCCTATCTATGGGTTAAATAGAACAAACAGCATACTTATGCTAAACTGAATTGTTTGATTAAACTAAATAGCTTAAAATAGAAATGTTTTTGACAGTTAAACCGTACTTACATTTAAACTGTGTGCTTATGCTAAACTGAATTGTTTGAAATGGAACAGTTTTTTACAGTAAAACTGTACTTACACTAAACTGAATATTTATAGAACTGTTTTGACAAGAATAAATAAAAATGGATTTGTCGTTAAATAACCTACAAAGGTTGATATGCCATAAACCCCAACCAACCAAATTCTAAATCAAAAAAGTAATGTTAATTTTAATGAATTTTTGTAAGAAAAGTTTTTTTGTTAAAGAAGTTTTAAATGACCTAATGATTAGAGTGTTCGTCAATGATTAGACCATTTAGCTGACTCTTCAAAATTGATAAAGGTAGATTCATTTATATATCTGAGAGAGAGAAACAGATTTTAAACATTGCTGCAAAAACAATTATTAGGGATTAATTTAATATGATAGAATCTTAAAAAAAGATCAGTTGTCTCAAATTGTGAAAATTTTGCTCTAAGTTTCAGCTGTAGTTAAAGGTCTTTGCATTGCACTTATGGAATGTGTCATGTCATTTCAGAACTTGGTTGATTAAGGTTCTTTGCAGCTTCCCTTTTCAATTAATTTCAAATTACTATAACTTTGTGGGAGTGTGTGTGGAGTAGTTTCCTCATTGCCTTCTTAACAGTTTGATTTCAGAGTTGGCTGTTTCAATTTATTTCCCATCTCCATAGTTAGAGCCCAATCAGCCTTGATTTATCTTGAACTCGAGGGAGAAATGAATTCATAGGGACCCTCACTTGTACATGGGATCATTGATAAAACTTGCACAGCTCTTTGGGCATTTCCTTTTTGTGATTGTTCAAGTACTAGTGATTGAATCTCACTACATTAAGTGCAATAAGATGGTGCAACCTCAGGGTTTCCCCACCCTTTTGAACTGAATTTTGATTTATTTGGTGTTACATACAATAAATGTGCACTTTTAAGGATTGTAGAAATTTAAAAAAAATAAAAAGTGCCTTAAAAAAAAAAATGGTATATTCTGAATGAAATGTTTCTGCTTTATTTCCACAAAACTAATAGAGCTTACCCTATCAGTGGAGCTTTGACTATACTGACTGTATCCCCTCCCCACAAAAAAAAAGTATTTGGTATGATATTAAACTGCATCTGATGGCAAGGCTCTTGTCTTGGATAATGTGGAATACCCCTATTGCTATTACATTCAGGTCTACTCTGACCTACATTGGTAGAACCTATTATTGGTCAAATAGATTTGTTTGAAAATTATTTGTACTCTGTAGGAATGTGTGCAACTGTTCCCCCCAATAAAATCAAACAACTATACAAAGTGAATATGAATGGGTAATGAATGCAATTCCCTAGTCTTCAGGCATAAAATAATCCAAGATGGGTTAATATGTCTTTAAGATCAGTCTGATAAAGGAAGCACATTAATACTGTTAGAGCAAGTTTTCAGCTACACCAAATGTGGCTATTCATTTTAGCTAGAGATTAACAAGGGCCTACATACTGCAGTGATGGTTGTATCATTGTCAAGGAACTGCTTTCCACATCTTTATATTAGCATTATTTGCATAGATGAAATCACTGTGGGGCTGTTCATTTTGTGATTTGACGGCTGCATTGAATATGGCTTGTCACCTATATTGTTGCCATTGCTGAAACACATTACTCACTGCTTGTGTTTGTATAGTACGTGTTTAATCTCAATAAACACCCAACAAATGTTGATGAATGTCATTATTTTCTGTAAGGAAATAGAAACAAAAATAGTTTTACATATTTTCTTTTATTATTTCTTAGATGAGGCATTAATATAATTCTGAATAATAATGATATGTTAATAAACATTACATTTTTTTTTTTTTTTTTTAGCTCAACTGTTTTGTTTAAATTATTCTCAAAACAATAATACTTATTGAATATAATCAGTAGTATCTGTTTTTTACTACTACTACTACTACTTATTATTCCTCCTCCTCTTGATATTTTGTAATTTCAATCATTCAGAGAAAAAAACACCACTTTGTTTGCCAGTTTATAGAGATGTAAAGCTTTGACTTCAGCAGCCTTTTCATAAACTTTGACTGGTTGATTTCTTGCAGCCTCTTCATAGGTTTTGATCAGTTGACAGTCCTCTCCCAAAGATCATCCATAGAAGGAAGAGGGAGCATGAAAAGCCAAAGAATTTTCCTGTGATGGTAACTCCCCATTCAGAAATTGTTGCCATGGCTATAATGTTTATTACAACAGAATTTACGATCAGTTGGGGGTACTTGTGCCGCAACGGTTATCGTCATAGGAAATGGTCTCCACTACCTCAGTTCAAATCCTGAGCAAAGCTGTTTGTATTTCACATAGCTTTAACAATCTTGAGAAAGCAATGAAACAAACTATTCTCTTTCCAGCTATTGGTAAATAGTAGAGCAAATTGTGTAAATTAACATTGGTATGGAAATTGGTCTAGAAGAAAGAAAAATCTGAATTTAAACTTCCTGCCTATTGGAATATTCTTGGGTATAAGCAATAAACGACTTCCTGTATAAAATAATCATCAATGTTGCATTCTGGGTAAAAGGAATCTAATTATTATAAAAAAAAAAAGACTTGACTCAAGTGGGCCATTTAATACAATATTTCCTACTAGGAAAAGGGACGTCTTGTTGATGTTGGAATTACTATTTGGAACTTTACCCTTTCTGGATTTAATGCTGAATTGGATTGTGTAATCTTAATTGACTCAGGACTTGATACTAATCATTTGTCTGTTAACTGGAATCAAACTCTTTTATTACTGTTTGTCACATCTTCCAAGACGTGCTACATGAATATTTACCCAAACTCTCTGCTGCCAGGTCAGTAAAGCTAGTTTTGATTCAGTTTTCCTTTTAGACCGGTTCAGTTTTCCTTTTAGACCGATTAAAGAGCCCAGTCTGCCCTATTATGTATCCGTAGTTGGCAGGGTTGAGAACAGATAGATTCATATCTTTCCCAAGGGAATTAGTAGAAAGCGAAACACAGTCTTGCACGCTGGGTTTTGAACTTGGGTCATTGTGTCCATTTCCTAAGATGACAACTGTTAGTCCTCCTTTACCAAACACGGTTACAAGACCCGTGAAGATTCATTGCCAATTCTTCTATCTAATAAGATAAGCAGTCAATGTGAACAAAAACTGTTGAATCATATTATTCATTAGCTGTGCTAAGGTTAAATAAACTGCTATGATAAATTGAACATGTACTTAAATTTTTTTTTGTCTATAATACTCTTGGCAAACAGTTACAAAAAAGGGGAAAAATAGATTTAAGGGCTATTTACAGATCGTACTAAAAATATTACCGGACATATTATAATGGTTAGAGTGTTCGCCAATGGTTCAGGAGACCTGGGTTCAATCCCTGGTCGAGTCATACCAAAGACTCAAAAAATGGTACTTCATGCCTCCTTGTTTAACACTCAGCATTATAAGGTAAGGATCAAGGATAAACTGGGTCAATCCTTGGAAAGGTATAGCGCCCTCCCCTACACCTTGGTGTTGTAGCTATCGAAACGGGAGCCTTCGGGTCAACCTCGACTACGGTCGCCAACTTACTAAAAACATTGCATTCTACAGAATTGGAGAAATTTTCTGTTGCCCAACAGGCAATGTCTTTAGAGTTTGCTAGTGCCTATCATGAGCAGTACCATCACAGGCACGTGTAACCCTCCAACGCAAGGGGTGTCCTGGTTTGGTATAGATTTTTTCTTTAATGGCATATTGACCTTCGTGGATTATTTAATGCCGAAGCCATCCTTCTAAAAACAGCATTGTAATATTTAACCACTAACTGGAGGGTTCAATATTTTCTAAGATATTAGTTTGAAAGTGAATCTATTAGTACGACTGTATTTCGAACTCGCTTACCTCGACGCTGCAGTCCAGCACTTTCGCCATTACGCCACAAAGATTCTCCCGGTGTGTCCGAGTATGACCTTAAACTACACCTGATGGTGAGGCTCAGATCTGGCGATTTGGGGAGTGTGGTGTACCTTTCATTTCATTATTCACTGGTCCACTCTGACCCTGAGTGGAAGTACCTGTTTGGGTCCCGTTTATGGGTCAAATAGATCTGCTTAGAACTTATTCATGTTCAATAGAACCGATTTTATGCCCCCCAGACCCTTTCAGAAACTATTACAAAAAAATGCAAGTATGAACATTGAATGAATTCGATTCCCTAGCCTATAGGGCATAAAAAAGCCCTATACGGGTTGACATGCAATTAGAATTAATTTGATTTACGTGAGGGCAATGCTGCACGTCAGTTTGGACTGCGATCTTATAGATGGAGTCACTAACAGTGCCCTCATCTATTTGAAGAAGTTATCTTTGCATCGTAGGACCCCAGTATACATCAACATCATATACCAGCAAAAAACAAGAAAGCTTATTTTAAGATACGGTATCTATGATAATGAAAAGAGAACAAAAGATAAAATGTAAACAGATCAGTCATTTGGAGATTGGAGATTGTACATTTTAGGGGGTTCAATACCATTCTTTTGGGTATTAGTCCGAAAGGGAATGTAATAGCGCGACTAGAGTTCGAACTCGTTTACTTCGTGGCCGCATCCTCATTAATTGAAAAAATACTCAAAAAAGGCTTGTTTTAAGACTCACATGTTAAACATTCTAATAATAGCAAGAATTTAATATCAATTTCACATTTGTTGTCATTTCTTTTTTTACAATACAGGTACACTAGTACACTATATAAATTTGGTTTGGTTAACTCGACCTTGTGCCGTATTTAGGCAAAAAGCTTAGTAAATCACTATATAAATTTGGAAGAAAAAGTATTGATCAAACATTTGTTTACAAAATGATGACATGCAGATTCAGTAGATTGACATGATAATTGATTTTAACGGCATATCAACTCGTCTAAGGTTGACATGCCTTGAGATTAAGGAATCACTTTCATTGTACATTCATATTTACATTTTTTGTGTTATTTTTTTAAAATAGTTTTTTCTTGCGCATGATTCTATCAAATACGAATGATTTTTTAACAGATCTATTCTACATATCGATTGAACCCTAAGATGTACCACCACTCCAGTTGAGAGTGGACCTGAGAACAATAACAATGAAGGGGTACTCTGGACCCCTCAAATCTCCAGAAATGAAGTTTCACCATCAGATTTTGTTTAGGTCGGTTAGGAAATGAAGTTCAAACAGAAACCTCGAAAAAGCAGAATTGTGAGAATCATATTGTTATCAGCGAATTACAAAAACTAGGCATTCTATAGAATGTCCGGTTATTCTGTAGAGTGTCTATTAATGTTCAGTAAAGTATCAAATAAGCTTATTTAATTCTGCTTATATACTGAGACTTTAATATAATTCTCAGGTATTCAATAGAACAGAATATTTTGCGAAATGTAATCGACAAGACAACTAGACGCTTTGTCAACAACTTAAAATCTGCGAAACCTTAACTAATTAAACATACGAGAGTACAGTGTTTCACTATTTTTGAAACAAAATGATTGCACACAAATGAAAGAGCGATGGAAATTACACTCATTGAAAGTTAAAAGGATACAATTTTAGGATCTTTAACCATTTAGTCTCTGACATGAACCAAAAATGTCAAGAGGAGCTCTCTATTACATGTCCCAGATGTCTGCCCTTCAGTTGTAGGCACAGTTGAATGTAGTGTTTAAAGTTGTTGATAACACGTGTGCATTTCTCCTGGGTTATCGGAGGCCCAGATGGTGAGGAACCTGTTGTCCTACGATCTTCACAAGTGCCATCTGACTCCTGTTTGGAAATGTGTTGAAATTGAACTTCCTTCTATATCTTGCTTGATCAATCTTGAAATATTTAGTTTCATAATAGGTCTTTATACAAAAGAATCCATCATCCAAGGCATAATTTTGCTATAGTTCCCAGCAATAATCTGAAAAATGAAAGAAAAGAAAATGAACACAGAAGATCTGACATGCTGCTTTGTTTCAACAATTTTGAAACGGTGTTGAATTACGACATATTTAATTCTAGAAGCGCACAAAGGATAGAAATTTCAAATTTCGTCCTTGACTGACTTCTTTCCAATCCTTTTCAGCCCTGTCGGAGAGGTTTAGAATACGCTGACTGTATCCTCTTAAGAGGTGCATGACTCCCTGAACAAAGGGAGTCTTGGATATGATACTAAACTGCACTCAGTGGCGAAGCTCCAGTTCTGGAGATTTGAGGAGTGTAAAGTATCCTAGCATGCCATTACTCCCAGATCCACTCTGATCCAGCCGGAGTAGTAGAACGTGTCAGGATCCTATCTGATAGTCAAATAGATCTGTTTATCAATTATTTGTATTCCATAAAACCATATGTAACCCCCCTCCCCAAAAATAAACACCTATATACAACACAAAAATGTCAAGACTTGGCAAGCAATCGCAACGAATGGCTGAACAACCTTACCTCATCCACTTTGCAATTCTGACCTGTCACCCTTAGATTTTTATCAAGAAAGTTTTGATATTGATGGAAAAATAAAATCTTAGTCTTACCGGTGTTAAATGACATAAACCATTTTCTACCTCATTGTACATTAAAATTAAAGATTGTTGATAAATCAGAGTCAATGTCAAGATGTTTAACATTTCTTGAGGTCACATGATAACGTGTTGTATCATCAGCAAAATTGTTGACAAATGATCTGATCACGTGGTCAGGTTGGTGGTTGATGAAAATTAGAGAAAGTGGCAGGCCAAGGACGGAGCGTTTTGAACTCTCGCGTTAACCTCACCTTAGAAGTGAACATGTTCGATGATCTCTTAACTAGCAGTCTATTGTTCAACTACTTAATCTGACATAAACCTTCTCAATTGATACTTTGTTCACACAATATTAGCGACTGGCGAAAAGGACTTCTATCGGGTCTAAAGTTCGTTTTAATAAATAAATATAATACGTATAAAAAGTACCTACAATGAAGTAAATCTGAAAAAGGGGGGAGGGCGCTCTGCGTCCGAGGGTGCGCGCGCGCACGCACACACACACACATACACACATATATACTCACAAAGAAATTGTCATATATATATATATATATATAACCAAGTCACATTGACAGCACGGAGTTGCCTGACTCTTTTTCACCAGCCGCCCCTATCATTGGTCCTGGTAAGTCTTTTACTCTGCATCCAGTGTCCACACATAGTTGTATGTAAGTCTGAGTTGGTCGGCCATGTGTAGGAGTCCATAAGAGAACGTCGCTCATGAATTCGTCCTTACTTCTCCAACAGTATTCCGCGCCACACAAGCGTATAGCCATGGAAACCATGGGAAGCAGCTGAGTGGATCTAAAGTAAGGCGGATGAATCCAAAGACGAGTAAATGGCGCGCTTCACCAGATACTGGGTGGAGAAACCGCTTAGGATCAAATAGTTCAGTCAGGAAACTACTGCTACTCATATGAAAAGGCTGCCGTTTATTGATTAAAAAAAAACAGTCTACGAAAGAATACTATATATATATTGATAGATACGAAAAAACTGAGACAGATGAAATGTTTCAATTATATTACGAAATGATACAACGTAATAGAACATAGTCATAATATTTAAGAAGATGAAAAATTATTTTTGGCTTGTCTATCATCACAACACAAATATGTAGGGGACAAAGGTGTAAATGACTGAATAAAACACCGATGTACAAATTAATGAATTTTTATTTTTTTAAATTGAGTGAGAAGTTCGTTGAAAAACAAGTTACAAAGTCTTTTCTCGAAAGAAAAGATTATATTTGTCAGAGCGTAAATATTACGAGAGATAAAAAGTTAATGTAGAAGTTTGCTTTGTCTCAACTAAGTTGATATTTTTTATGTGCAAAAAATCTGTGTGTGAGTACGTCAATATGTAAGAGAGATAAGACATCTATGCGTTAAACATTTTTTATCTGTACGCTTGAGATTGAAGAGGGAGTTCAAACATGACTATGCAAAAAATATTTTCATTCAAGAGAGAATAATTAAGTGATGTTGAAATTAAATGCATTTTTGAAGGAAACGAATGTTAGATTTTCACTTAAAAGAAATAAATCGAAAATTTTTGCGTAAACTAGAGACTAAATATGTAAAATCCACTAAAGTCACTTTCATCACAATTATGTAAATATGTAAAATCCACTAAGTCACTTTCATCACAATTTATAAGATTGGAGTAGGCTCGAAATTAGATAAAAAGTTGATGAGTTATCTATAATTCTAATTGGTTAAAAATGTATTTAAAACTATCTAGGAGGGAAAAATTTGAGAAATTTTTCCCGGCAAGTCAAATATTCTCGTCTGCGAATCTTGAAGAAATTTTAAAACGAGCGGGTAAACGCTAATTGGTTAATAAATACAAAAAATATACATACAAAATTTACAGCTTCTCGAGTCTATTTTTGTCCAAAAATTAAACCTTTTTTTTCAGTATGGAAATCAGTTGATTTCTAAGAAATATATATTTAATGAAAGACTACAGTTTAATTCTCAATACTTGATATGTTAGAGGTTTTTAATTTATATATCTAGCTTTTATTTGTGATAATGTTATTTAACATTTAAGATTATGCGACCCCCACTACCAAAAAAAAAAAAAAAAAAAAAAAAAACGAAAGAAAAATCAAGCAAGGTTGAGAAATCTTTTGCTGAATTTAAAGTACTTTTTGATTTGATAGAAATAATTACGACTTGAAAAGTTGCAACAATTAAACTAGAAGCTTTTCGATCTCCAGTCAACTGTTCTCTCTCAATCTTTCAATCTCCAATTTTTCCTTCGGCACAAAATAATTGTGAATAGTTAGGAAAAGAAGAAAATTACTCATGTGGGATTCGTGAAATCAGTCTAGTCGAGTGAATCAGCAGAAATGTTTCCCGTTTTTATATATACCGTATATAATCAAGTAATGAATGAATTCGTGTAATGAACGATCCCTAATTTTTAGCCACAAAAACGTGTTTTTATCATGTGCTGGAAGACTAATTGGAGTGGTCTCCCTTGTCACAGTGTTTGAGGAATTCTCTCACGTCATTTCCTTTTTGGCCACGTGACAAAGTGAACCGGAGAGTCCACCTTTTTAACGAACAGGACTTCGGAAACGGCAGACAGAGTCATTTTGTTCCTCAGCAGCAACGTATATGGCACTTCCCCATTTTATCGGACCCGAGAAGCAGTAAGTGGTTTCCACCTCTTTGTTGTATGGACTTTTCTCCATGTTCTTCGAACGCATTGTAACTCTTTTATAGCTTGGGACAGGGATTGAGTTTCCCTCCTTGTAAAATTAAATGTTATGTAGTATTGATTCACTTGTCTGTTCTTACTACCGAATATTCTGTGTTAAGTTATTCTCTTTTGGATAACCTAATGCATTAAAAGAAACGGTGTGATATCTGCGAGTTAACACCTCGTTGAATCTTAGAACATGTAATGCGTGTAATGAACGGCTCCTGATTTTTTTTACTATGCTAGCTTACAGAAATATTTCTTCAACATCCAAAGATATGAAGAGAAAACATTCAAACATTTATTTATACTTTACAAATTACTGTAATACAATCAAAATCAATGCAATATCGTAAATAAACAATGTAGTCTAGACCTTGATGTAACTTACCGTGTTTACTTAGATGATAAAGTTTTTAAGTAACTTTGTTTACTGTTTATAATATTTGTACATATTATATCCACTAGTGTTATAAATAGTAAACACCGTTAAGTAAAAACTTTATTATCTTAACTAACAGACTTTGTTTAGATATAGGTTATGCGAGGAGACTTTGGATTGAAGGTACAGGAAGGTTAGACTCAGAAAAAAGATAAGCTTGGACGTTTCAAAAATATATCTCGTGTAATGGACGACTCCTCATTTTTGAGGTGAAACATTGGTTTCAAAAAGTTGTTCATTATACGAGTATATGTTGCGTAGCCGATAAGCACGTCGACCCCGCAAATGATTTAAGTTTAATGCGTGCGATGAAGGGAACAAAGGCGAGGTAACAGATACAACAAGTGACAATTTATTGTCGGAATTACAAACCTGTGTGTAAAGTCCGTGGCGGTTGTATTTGGTCTTCAGCTAGATGGGTGATGTCGATAGCTGGTATGGTCGTGTCGTAGAGATACAGCTAGATGTTTGATGCAGGTAGCTGTCGGTTGAGTTGTAGAATGCAGCTAGACGAACGTAGCGGAAAGCTGAGGTCGGTCGAGTCGTTGAATGCAGCTGGTCGATCGTTGCGGACAGCTGAGGTCGGTCGAGTCGTTGAATGCAGCTGGATGATCGTTGAGGGAAGCCGAGGTCTGTCGTGTTGTTGAATGGTAAATCGATGTCCCGGTTTTGACAGTACGTTGGGTTAACCGGGGGTTTGTCGATCTAGTTGCTAGCCCGTAGAGCGAGTCGTTCGTAGGCCAGATGTTGCAATGCTCGGGCAGTCCGTAACAGCGAGTCGTTACGTGAACTGCAAGCTACATTGCAGGAGCGTCGAGGTCGAAATCAGTGTTGGCAGCTTGGTCGTGTAGAGTCGAGCGAGTTGGTGACTAAGAGCCGTGTCTTAGTACTACGGTTTGCCAGGCCTTAATGCATACGAAGTCGAGCGAGTGGATCGGTGAAGCTAGGGCTTTGTCGTGTCCCTAGCTGTGCGGGCGTATCGTTTACGGTAGCTATGGCTTTGTCGTGCCAAAGCCGTGCGTACGAGTCGGGACGGTAGCTATGGTTGTGTTGCGCCAAATCTGTGCGGACGTAACGAGACGATAGCTAAGGCTTTGCGCGCCAAAGCTCTGCACTGTCGAGCGAACAGGTCAGGAGGCCGCGGCTAAGATTGGCGTTATCTTAGCGCTGCGCATATAGCGAAGCGGTAGCTAAAGGCTAACCCGTGCCTTTAGCGCTGCGCAGCCAAACGGACGAGCGGAACCGAGGGATGGTTAAGACCAACTAGTCTTTTGAGTCCTCTTCGTGTTTGCCTCCGGGCCGTCTATTTCTACTGGTCGTTAAGGACCGTCAGAGATACTCCAACCCGCAGAAGGGGACCTCTTATGGTCCTTAAAAGGACCTTTATTGCATATCAATATGATGAAAAAAGGGGTGAATCTGCCACTAGAAGTGGCAGTGAGGTGAATGCAACCACGATTACGTAGGATTCGACCTCGTGGAACCAAGTGGCCCCTGAGAGCGTCCGTGAAGACCTCTATTATTTATCGATGCGTCCCACCAACGCGCGAATATGGCACAAGGCCGTTTTTAAGGTGTGTCCGGTCGCAGGGCTGAAGCCCACACGCGTCCAGCAAGGCCAAAAATACCTTCGAACCCGTCGACATTCCCCTTTTTGGGGCACCTCAGGCACCAGGCAATAACCTCCCCGAATGAGGTAAAAGTCTGGGGGATGGCTCACTGAGGCCGGAGGAATTCTCCAGTGCCGAGACACACCCGGTAGAACCGCCTAGAGGTAAAACGGCATACCGAATGTGACCCAACAACTGGAGAGAAAAGGCCACACAAATGCTCTAAAAGAGAGTCCGCGTGAACCTCTGTTTATTTATCATACGTCCCACCAACACACGAATGTGGCACAAGGCCGTTTTTAAGGTGGGTCCGGTCGCAGGGCCGAAGCCCACACGCGTCCGGTGAGGTCAAAAATACCTTCGGCCCCGTCGGTATTCTCCTTTTTAGGGGCGCCAGGCAATAACCCCTGGAAAGTCTGGAAGCAATAGCAATGAAGGCGTTCTCCGCATTCCCCAAAGCTCCAGCATTACTGAAACCTCACAATCAGATAGTTTAGTGTCATATCCAGGGCACTTCACTTTACGCTAATGCACTTAGGAAAGTTCCGAATAATTTCGTACATGTGATAACTTTTATTTATTTTGAAGATTTTATAACCCTTAGACTCTGGTAATCTTGGTTTCATTCTATCTTTTGCTTCATACCCTCCACAAGCATCCCAATCCGGAAGGTGTGTATCTGCACCTTATGGGGGATAAATCTAGCAAGAAAACATTGTGCTAGTCTTTTCTCGTGGTTTACTTATGTTTCTGTGTTAAAAATGTGTACGAGGATCATTAAATAAGTTTCCAGACTTTTTTCGTATGGGCACTTTTATTGATAGTACACACATGAAACACTAGTCCCCTTCGAAGTAATCTCCTCCAGCTGCAATGCACTTGTTGTACTGTTCCAACAACTTCTGGAAGGCCCCATGGTGTGAGCCTCTCAATAACCTTCGTCACAGCCTCTTTCATCTCCTCAATTGTCTTATAACGACAGCCTCTGAGCTTAGGGAACAATCAAAAGTCACAGGGAGCAAGTTCTAGACTATAGGGAAGGTGAGGAACTGTCTTGATGCCCATCTTGGTCAAATAGTCTGGGACAAGGATGGATTTGTGGACTGGTGCATTGTCCTGGTGGAAATGCCACTGACCCGATTTGAAGAGTGCTGGCCTCTTCCGATGGAATCTCTACTTGAACTCTCTTAAAACCTCAACATAGTAACCCTAACCCTAAGCCTAACCCTAACACTTTGGCCAATGAACTCTGGTGTATTGACTTCCTTACTCCTCCCACACCTCTCATCATCCCTCACAGACTCCCTGCCTTCCTTGAATCTCTTATGCCACTCAAAAACCGATGCTCGATTCATGCAAGATGCTCCAAAAGCAGTCTGAAGCATTCCATATGTTTCTGTGGTATTTTTCCAAGTTTAAAACAGAATTTTATTGCATATCGTCCTTCTAAAGTATCCTCACGTCCAGATTGCATTTTAAAACTTCACCAGCTGTGACAATCAGGCTTTAGTAGGGTGTATTCCAATTGCTGGTTTAGCTGTTCATTTGAACCTGAAATCATGAAAATTGGTCAGTCATCTCATAACATCTATAGCAATAACATAGTGAATTTTCAAGAGTCTACGACAATTTTAAATACCTGTACAAAAAAGTCTGGAAAGTTATTGAATTCACCACGTATTTCAAATTGGTTGATACATTTTAATTTAGAATATTGAATGGATATGGTGTCTCAATATATATCTATTAATACTTGCCACCAAGCAATGAACTTAAAAAATTCTAAAAACACTCACTCTGTCGATGGGCCTAAGAATACACTGATTGTATCTCCTGTAGAGGAGTAAGACCCCTTCCCAAAAAGGGATGTCCCAGGTAAGATGTTAACTGCATCTGTGAACGAGGCTTCAGTTCTTGAGATCTGGGGAGTGTGGAGTAACCCTTCATTCCCATTAATTCTCAATCCATCTGAACCTGAGTGTTAGGGTCCTATTTATGGGTCAAATAGATCTGTTTAAAAATTATTCGTATTCGATTGGATCGTGTGAAAAAGAAATTCTTTAGAAACAACCACACAAAAAATATAAATGTACAATGAACCTGCTTCCCTAACCTCTAAGCATAAAATAACTCTAGACGGATTGACATGCTGTTAAAATCAATCAGTTATTCCTTGAAACGTATGAAAACCTTTATTCTAAAAGTAAAAGGACCTGAACACTTTTGAGATTGGAGTAAGCAGGAACAAAAAAAAAAAAATACAAAGATTTCACCATTTACAAATCCAGTGGAAATGTAGTAACACAAAACTAATTGTCCCATAATTGTAGAACACCTAAATTTTTTAATGACTTTCTCACGGCTGTCTAATCCCCAGGTTACATTTAGATAGTTTATTTGATAGCCGAATACAAAGTCAAATAAAAGAAAAGAATAACTTGCAATTTGCACGCGCTGGCATAAATTTTGAGAACGCTTGTACAATGCTTAAGTAAGGACACAAAAAGGATAATTTTCTTTCTCATTGTTTGGATGGCCATAGCAGAGTGAAAATACCCCCGTTTATTTTGGGGGCAAACATTCATCTTGAGACTAATATCTTCTCATTGATATATATCTTAGCTAAATTCGTTTCATTCAAACACTTGCTCAAACACTATCTACATTTGTACTTACCGTACATTATGTATAATGGGGAATAAGAAAATGTGTTTGATTATTTGGTTTAGTTTCGTAGGTTGTTAGTTGTATCTGACTCTCTTTGTTTTCTTTCTTCTCAACCCATTTAACTCGCTGGCTTCTTCTTAGTCTGTAGAAGACTGCAAAAGAATTAGAGAAGAAAGAAAGATAGTAGACGAAGATACCTTTGAAATTTCAATTTTATTTTTGGATTCCCTACGGCTATTCTCTTGTGAGGAAATGTCTTCCTGGACCATTAGAAAAACAGTCGCATCCCCAAGCAAGGCGTTGAAATGTGTTAGTTATTTTCGTTGGGTGATAAGTCCAAAGTCAGTGATCATGTCCAGTGGGTGTTTTTAATATAGGCTGCTGCTAGAAAGGGGGTACGGTATTACGCCAAGTACGAGACTTGGGCAGACACGTGCACTGCCTGCTAGCAGCCGAAGAAAAGAAGGTTCGTCTAATATCAAAGGTAAAGCTGAAGTGAGAATGGGTTTCTTTCTATGCCGGCCAGTGTCTTTCAGGCATGCGCAGTTCCTACTTCCTGTTCAAGGCTTCTGGGAACCACTACCTTTTGAATTTATTTTATTTTATTTTTATCTTTATTAATCTCCACATTATACCGTAAACTTTGAAATAAACTTTTAGCGCTATAATGATGCTTTACAAAGATATGAAGGCCATGATTTGTTCATTGGTTTCTTTGACACTGCAGAAGTCTTCAAAGAAGATACACTGGCACCATTTCAATTCATAATCTGGTAAGGTTATATACTATGAACATCAATAGATCAAATGAAAGAAAATGGTTTCAAACTAAAAAAAAAACCAACAACAAAACAAGAAATCCCGCAGAAACTATCAATGATGCAGACTACGCAGATGACCAAGCGTATCATGCAAATACACCTGCTCAAGCTGGATCTCAGCTACATAACCTGGAGCAGGCAGCAAGAGACACTGGTTTCTACTTGAACTCAGATAAAACAGCGTTCAAATGTTTTGATCAAGATGATACCATTTTCTCATTAAATGGCAAGCCTATGAAATAAGTAGATAAGTTCATATACCTCATTAGCAATATCTCATCTATTGAAAACGATGTCAACATACATACAAGTTAAGCATGGACTACGATGAACAGGTTATCGATCATATAGAAACCTGACCTCTCACATCAAATCAAACGGGAATTCTTCAAAGCTGTAGCCGTGTTGGTACTACTATATGGTTACAACACTATGTCTTTAACGAAACGCCTGTTTTTTTTGCACACAACCCAATTGAATTCGAATGATTTTTAAACAGATCTATTTGACCCATAGATGAGACCAAAACTGGTACTACCATAACAGGTTAGAATGGATCTGGGAATAATGGCAATGAAGTGGTACTTCACACTTCCCAGATCTCTGTAAGTGGAGCCTCACTATTAGATGCAGTTTAGTGTTGTAACAAGGACACTCTGTTTTTTTGGGGGGAGTAACCCTCTGTAGGGTATGCAGTCAGAACATTATAAGTCACGTCGACAGGGCATCCAAAGGTTTGATTAGTGGCCTAAGTAAAGTACGAGAAATTCAAATCTGTAACGTAATGGTTAAAGTGCTGGACTGCGGATTCGAAGCAAGCGAGTTCAAACTCGTGTTATTAAGTTCACATTCGAACTAATACTCTTGTGAAAGTATGAATCCCCAATTCCATCCCCTGTTAAGAATTAAATAGTATCACTGCTGTTCCTTTTTCAAGGATGGCTTTGACATTAAATTACCAACGAAAGTTGATATGCCATTGAACAAAGAAACCAAACCAAACCAACCCAATATGTAAGTCTTTAGCTGTCAGCCATTTATTGTGTAAAAATTATCACGTTTTATCGAATAAATGAAAAAGAGTAGAAAACTAAGATAATGGGATAGGAGAAATATGAAAAATCATATCTTTATATCTTAATCTCATATTTACACTAAAACAAAAAGTTATATCTTAAAATCAAAACTCGAACTAAGCTGTAACATAACATGAATAAAAGCGTTTTATCCATTTAAGATGGCTGTTTTCATTTCTTTCTCGTTGTTGCATCGACTCGATCACTTTTTTTCATGGTTTCTTGGTGAAAATACACCGTATCATTGCAGATTCTACTAACACCGACGAGCCGGGTTCTTGGTTGAGAAAATCAATCACTACTCGAGGGAAGCCCGTGAATCGTTAAGAGACTTCTTAGGAGCGTACAGGTGTGTGGCGGTATATACAATCTTCGGCAGCATGATCGTCTGACCCCTCATTTTGCTTACATTCTCTGCAAATTGAAAAGTATATCCGGGACGATTCCACTAAGAAAGAAACAAGGCGAAAACTCAAAAGGTTGAATAAATGTTTTGGGAGAGGAGAAGCTAGTGTGACCGTTCGCAATGAAATCCCTTAACTAAAAAACAAAACAAAACTTCCCAGCCTATCTGTATGTTTGTCTATTTCTGTTCTCCATTCTCTGGTTCTTCCCCTATCGCTTTCGTATCAATATTTTTCTCAATCCATCTCTGTATCTGTGGTCCCAGCTATCTGTGTCCTGGTCGTATACCCTCTGGGTCTAAAAGCAGACTGACTTCTCCCTGTACTGTTCGTCTATTTCTCTATTTCTCTCTGCGTTTGTCCTCCTGCGTCGGTCTCTTACCTACTTCCTGTAATCAACTGACTCCCTTTTCCGACTGTCCTCTGGTTGACCTTCAGTATACATGGAGAGGCGATCATTCCTATTTTCGGACCCTTGACCACTCAAAAGGCAGACAACGAGACTTTAGAAGACGCTTAAAAGTATGATAATACATTTTTTAAAGTCGTCGAACCATTTTTATGCTTTTTATACTAGCAGGGAATGATTCCCACGCAAATATGTTTCGACCCTTATATGGACATACGCATATGTATACCCATGGGCAACCCCACAACCATGCACATGTATTCATCGGAACGCACATACATACACACACACAAGCACTCACAAGCTAAGCCCATATATAATGTCACAGGTGTATATATTTACCCGCCCCCCGCCAAGGGTAGGATGCGATACAAGGTTAATTTTTAACCGGAGTTTAACAGGTTTGAATTCAGACTCTTCGACCGGTTATCTTACCAAGATATCTTACCAGTCTGCTCTACTATTTACCCTTTTCTAAAGGGAAGAAGAGAAAGTTACATACCTTTTCCAATAACATTAGCGTAAAGGGAAACACAAACAGCCTCATCCAGGATTTGAAATCTGCTTATCGTGCCCATTTCCTACGACGATAACCGTTACGCTTCAAGCGCCTCCTCACAGGCGTACAGTTGTAAGTTCATACCAATTCCTGGACTTATTACTACAAATATATATTACCAAAATGATTGTGCGCTTCAACGAAAAACGTATACACCCTTTTCTCTCGGAAACAGTTATAGATTTTAAAAAATCCAGATATAATAATGCTTTCTTTGGTGTTCGTTTAGATGAGGCGTCTCTTTGTTTGGTTAGTTTTATGGCATATCTACCCTTTTAGGTTATTTAATCACAAATTATATATATATATATATATATATATATATATATATATATATATATATATATATATTTATATCATTTGTTTGCATACAGTTAAATAGTTTCAAATATTGCTATTTATTGTTTGCACACAGTTAAATGGTTTCAAGTAATGCTATTTAACATTAGTAATTCTATTTATGAAGTATTCCTATCTAATTAAATACTAATCATTTGTTTGCACACAGTTAAATGGTTTTAAGTATTGTTATGTAAAATTAATAACTCTATTTAATATTGATAATAATATCCAGAAAAAGATTAAACTGTTCTATTTGACTCAGAGACCGGACCATAACATGTACGACCACTCCGAGACAAAGTGGGCCTGTTAGTAATGGTTAGGAAGAGGTACTTCACATTCTCTTCTAACTTCAGGACTGGAGCCTTACCATCAGATGCAGTTTAATGTCATCAACCGAGAATGACATCAACACACGACTAGCAAAGGCATGAACAGTTATCGATAGGTTATTGGTCATATGGAACTCAGATCTGACCGATAAAACAAAACGCAGTTCTTTTTTTCAAGCAGCGGTCGTGTCCATACTGCTATATGGATGCACCACATGGATGTTAACTAAACGTACGGAGAAAAAGCTTGACGGCAATTACACAAGAATACTGCAAGCTGTATTGAACAAATCATGGAGGCAACACCCTACAAAACTGCAGCTCTACGTCCACCTACCACCCATCACGAAAACTAACAACGTTAGACGAACTAGACATGTAGTACACTGCTGGAGAAGTGGGGACAAACTCATAAGCGGTATGCTCCTGTGGATCCCTTCACATGGACGAGCAAAGGTAGGACGACCAGCTAGAACCTATAACGAATAGCTCTATGCCGATACAGGATGTAGCGTTGAAGACTTGCCTGGAGCGATGGAAGAGTGAGACAGTCGTCGATAGAGGGTCCTGGGAGATCAGTACTAGCAGCTCGACATGATGATAAACACTAATAATTCAATTTAACGTCAGTAATTTGTTTGTGCTCAGTTAAATGGTTTCAAGTAAATGATCGAATAGTTCTATTTGATCTCTCGATGGGACTCTAATTCCTGGTCAATCAATCTGGGAGTAATGGCAATAAAAGGGGTACTCCCACATTCTCCAAAGCTCCGAAACTGAAGCCTCACCATCAGATACATTTAGTATCATAACCAGGACACTCATTAGGTCGGGGGATAATATGTTACCCCTCTGCCGAGATGCAGTCGGCGTATTCTACAGCCGCAGCTGATTGGTCTGAGCGTTTTTGGGTATTATTAATAACTTGATACTTCATCGAATCTTAAATTTATTTGTTTATTTTTTGCAATATTTTATTGGGAAAAATTGATAAATCGAAATCTTGGTCCCATAAGGCAATAGCTTTGATCTGTATACACGATTAAATGTCATGTACGGTGTGCTTTTAGCTCACAGACCAGATTTATCTGAATGTTGAAATCGAAGATGATATCTTTATCGCATTTATGCAAATTCAAAGATTCATGGTTTGAAAGAAAAAAGAAAAAACAAAAAACAAAACAACAACACCCCCCCCACAAAAACCAGCCGAATAAAGATGTGAAAATATAAAAATTGAAAACCATTAACTAGCAGCAGTATTCGACCCTGCCTGGTATAAAAATAATATATCAAACACATTTTGTTAAACAAGAGCTATGAAAGATTTTATTCCCAAACATGCACGATTTTTTCTTTTCTTTTTTCTTTTTTTTTCTTTTTTTTTTTATCACGAATAGAATTCTAAAATATAAATCAAAAATGGCAAATTCATCAAGTATAGAGTATTTTTGCTGCAGTATTTCATTTATACAAGTCTCAGTAAAGTTGTTTTGCAAGTTAAAAATTATTGTCTTTCATTTTATCAAGTAAAATGACTGTTTCCTTGGTAATGATATAATATTGAGGAATTTTATCTATCTATCTATCTATCTATCTATCTATCTAATATGGTTTAATATGCCACTAGCCCAGTCAGCTGGAGCTGTAGAATACGCCGACTTAATCTCTGCTGAGAGGTAAGACCCTCCTACCGAGTGTCCTATATGACACTCAACTGTGTTTGATAGCGATATCTTGAGTATCTCATTAAACTGCATTTGATGGTGAGAATCTAGTTCTGGAACTTTGGGTAATGTTGAGTATCCCTTTAATCCATTACTTCCAGGTCTACTCTGACCCAGTGTGGTAGCACTTGTTAGGGTTCCATCTGTGGGTCTAATAGAAATATTTAATTATTTTCTATACTTAAAACCATTTAACTGCATGCAAACAAATGACTGATGTTGTATTGGATTATTGGTATTACATAGCAACACTGAAACACTATTGAAGCTCTTGTGGTGGTGTACAGACTTAGCTATATGTGTGTGCGTATGTGTGGGCACATGGGTAGGTGTGAGTACATGTGTGTGTATGTATGTACGTATGGGTGTATACATATGTACATGGGTGTGAGTTGTCCATAGGTATGTATGCACGTATCTGTATATATGTATATGTCCGTTTAGGGGTCGAGACAAATTTGCGTGGATGGCCGTATGTATTTTCTACTGGAACCGCTTATCCAACCGGAGTATAAGCGGAGATGGTCATATAAAAGTGGAACCGCCACTTGAAAGAGTTTCAATTCTATTATCTCATCTTTTAGGATTTTGGAGACATAAAATCTAGCAATGTTTTTATGTCCAGTTTATGGGTTGCCAAAAATTCGGAAATAGGTATGTTTGCTCTTGCATATATACAAGTTAAGTCAGTCTGCTAGAGAACAGAATAAATATATCATTAGCTGTCCATGCATTTGCTTGTCGCGTGTTGATGTCTCTCTCGGTTGATGAGACACTACTTCCTAGGTAGGTGAACTTGTCCAAATCATAATATTATGAAGAGAAATCGTCGGAATATTAACATTTTTTAATCAGTCTCTATGTCAGTCTGTTTGTCAGTCTCTCTCTCTCTGTATATATATATATATATATATAAGGATCTTAGAACTTATATATATATATATATAAGTTCTAAGATCCTTATATATATATATATATAAGGATCTTAGAACTTATATATATATATATATATATATATAAGTTCTAAGATCCTCACCCAGAATTTAGTTTTGTCGAACACCACTCACCTTTGTATGCGTCTCACCTACACAGAAATTAAGACAGAAATATGGATTAGTTTTTCTAGTTTTATTAGAAGAGGTAGCGTATTACTACAACGAAAATGTTTAGCCGATATTTGTCGCTGCCTCCCACCAGACACGACCTAACACAAGGTCAAAAGCCCGAAGGCCGATTAAAGTGGGGATAAAGGGGAGGGGAGGTCGGGAACGAGCCGAGACTCGAACCCTGCTTGACTGTGCTGCTCATCGCCTCACTTAGTGCAATGTGAGCCTGATGAGGCAAGCAGTTTCACGAACCCAAATGTGGGTCCGGGCACGTATGCCAGTTTGCGGCTTAAACTAGACGCATGGTCTAGTGCCGTACAAGGGGGACAAAGGAGACAAAAATGCAGCTCGCCCACCCGAAGGTAGCCTAGTCGAAACTAGGTGCCTAATTAAAGGCCCAAGTCTGCCATTGTTCCTTTTCCAGAGCCACGCTCCGGACCGAAGTCCAGAACAGGCCCCGGGGCTTCGCCAGGAGCGCGCCAATGCCAACGAAAATGTTTAGCTATGACTCTTCATTCTGGGCGAGGCTTAGAACTTTTTGAACGAACCTTATATATATATATATATATATATATATATATATATATATATATGCGACTAGAGAGAAGCATGTAAATAGTCATCTGACGAGACGGAGAGTATAGTAATATTCTCCGCCGTAATAAATTTATTATGACGACTTAACCGAGTTTGAGTCTCCATCAAATTTTACTATATATGTAGATATATATATATAAGGTGTATTTAGGCAGCAGATTCTCTCGTTCAGTTACGGGTACCTTTCGACGATCTATGGTCATTTTCGAGGACCTGACTACTACTGCATCCTGTAATTCAGAATTTTCTCCGTGTTCAAGGAATTTGTTGCTTGTGTAATGTGGGTAGTAGTAACTTAGCATCGGGAATGAAATGGACGAAAAACTTCAACTAACAAGAAATAACAGGAACACAGAACTACTAGGATTAAATAATAAGTAACTTTTATTTTTTTATGTGTGTTGTAGTGGAGATAGAAAGTCCTTAGTTTGCAATTATTTTAGTGTCGGAAGCAACTTTCCGTTATAATTCTTTGAAGGTATAGGTGCTTGTTGATGAAGAAAAGGAAATTACTTACTCGAATATTTTGTCTTTCTGGTTTCATATGCTTATTGGGGTCAAGTAATCAGATTAGTTCTTTTCTTCGGTCTGTGTTTTCACTTCTCTCTCTTATTTCCGACTCCCTTCAAGCTATATATATATATTAAAGAAAACAAATTTTAAATTCAACAACACCGATTTCTCGGGATATATATATATATATATATATATATAAATATATATATCCCGAGAAATCGGTGTTGTTGAATTTAAAATTTGTTTTCTTTAATTCTATTGGCTAATTCCTATCCCTAAGAAGTCAGGTGGTGTGTCCGTTAACTGTAGAATTTTTGAATGTGGGTCTGGCGTCGATTTGTCTGATAGAACATTTTTAGGAAAAAAATTACTCAAAACCATTACAAATTTTAGAGTGGGTGTGTTCATCACGTGACCGAGGAAATTCCATCTCGCTCGCCAAGAAAAGTTGAATAAAAAGCTAAACATCAAATTCTTGTTTTCGACAATATATATATATATATATATATATATATATATATAGCTCGTAGCATCCTTGTGCAATTTCCGTCAAGTTTTTTCTCTATACGCTTAGTCAGCATCCAAGTGGTACATCCATACAGTAATATGGACACGACCGCAGCTTGGAAAAAATTGCGTTTCATTTTATTTAATAGGTCTGATGCTACGAGCTATATTAAAATAACAGAAAATAGAATATTAAATGTATCGAAACACCTATACGAATATAGTCTAGGTAATTTTAAGTTATGCTCATATACAAAACTAACGACTACACATTTCTTCAAATAAAAGTAAAACTTCATGATAAATCTAAGCCCTCGTTAAATAAAACATGAATTATACACACACAATTGGAAGCATATATATGAATGTATATATATATATATATATATATATATATTAAAATATTAGAAAAACTTATTTGTAAAAAAATAATTACCCGTAAATTTCACACCCACACACAGAGCCCAAAACACACACACACATACACACACACACGCGCACACAACTATCCAGGGTAAAACGAAAAAAACACATCAAATATCAAAGACCAATGAGAGATGAAACAGAAAAAGGAAAGAGAGGAGTGACCTCTATATAAACCCATAACCAACCGAAAACCATCAAACTTCAAACACGAATGAGTTAAAGTCATTGAGTACCCCATTAACAAAGCCTTGTGCCATATATGTTCTTTGACGAAAGCAACAAGCTGGAAACATACACGTACGTAAGAACGAAATAGATAAATAAATAAATACAAATCTCTTTGTGGACCTATTCATTTAAAAATATTTTTCTCTCTTTGGACCTACAACGAAAATCTTTTTTTACATAAATACATACATATATATATATATATATATATATATATATAGTAAAAAAAAGTAAAGTTGGCGACAGTAGTCGAGGGCGACCCGAAGGCACCTTTTTCCGTAGCTACTACACCGAGGTGTAGGGGAGGGCGCTACTCCTTTCCCTGGATTGCTCCACTTAACCCTTGATACGTACCTTGTAATGCAGAGTATTAAGCAAGGAGGTATAAAGTACCATTTTTTAAGTTTTTGGTATGATTCGACCTGGGATTGAGCCCCGCTTTCTCGGATCATTGACGAATACTCCACCTACTAGGCCAATGTATACGAGCGATATTCAATAAATAAGGTAAATTTTGGTCATAGGAATCCCTGTTAACCGTTTACCTTTTTCAAAGAAATCAATAGTGATAGGCCCTTTTTGTGTCGCAGAAAGCTGTCAACATGACCTTTACTGACCACTGTTCCTGGAGTTAGTGTTCTTGAACTCAGTGGACTGTCATTTCAACTCTTGCTGGAAGTGGTAAACCCATGATATAAACTTTTTTCTGACTAAAACATGTTTCTCAGTGCACATCATACATTCTTCTGTAAAATGATCATGGTTTGCACTTCTCTGCCATCAAAGAATTGATGACAAACCTTTGTTCTAGCATGGAGCACTCTTTTTAAGTGGAGCCCAGTCGGTTGGGGGTGAAGAAAACACCGACTGCATCTCTGCAGAGGGATAAGACCCCCCACGAGTGTCCTGGATACGACAAAAAACAATCTGATGGTGAGGTTCAAGTAATGCTGGAGCTTTGAGAAATGCGGAGTAGCCCTTCATGGCCATCGCTCCCAGGTCCACTCAGGCCGGGAGTAGTAGCACCTGATAGGGTCCTATCTATGGGTCAAATAGAACTAAACTGTGTACTTATGCTAAACTGAACTGCTTGAAATAGAACTGTTTTGACATTTAACTGTGTGTGGACAAAAACTATACTGATGCTAAACTGAATTGTTGGAAATAGAATTATTTGACTAAACTGAATTGCTTGAAATAGGAATGTTTTTTGATAATTAAATTATTGTTTTTTGATAATTAAACTGTATACTCATGCTAAACTGAATTGTTTGAAATAGAACTGTTCATTTGAATAAAAATGGATTTGGCGTTAAATAACCTACAAAGGTTGATATGCCATGAAACTCAAGCAAGCAAGCAACCAATCTTTTTAAGAGGCCGCTATTTGAAATTGCCTCCAAAGAAATATTTTTGGGAGATAGAAATAATTTTTGTTATAAAATAATTCCAAACTGTACAGAGTTAAAATTTATGTAAAAAAAATTCTGAAAAAAATGTACTTTGTTTTTTTCTCTTTTTTTGTTGTTGTAAATTATCCATATTTATTGAATGACTCTCGTGTGTGTGCATGCGTGTGAGAGCGTGTGTGTGTCTGTATACGAGTGTGTGTGTGTGTGTGCATATATATATATATATATATACACACACACACAAACGAACATAATGGGATTTTAGTAATAGATAAATAACATGAAGTTAATTCAGGGATGTTTGTAAAAGAAAAATACGCAGTCGGAGTTGACGTTGTTAGTTGAGAAATTTCGCCCACGAAGATGAAGATGTTGTCTTCCTACTCTGCAGAGCCTATTGAAGCCAACCGGAATTTTACAGTTAAATGAGGCAAAATGAGTGCCAGTTGTTAAAAAACAAAAACAAAAACAAAAGACAAAAAAATCAATAAAAAATAGATAAATAAATAAAACAAAACAAAATAAATGAAAACAAAAACCCAAACAAGCAAAACAACGCTGTCTTAATATTCTTGTACATTGTTGTTTTATTGTAAAACTGATTTTGTCATAAAATTTACCAGATTGAGATGATCATACGTGAAATTTGTTTCGAGTAGGAAGCGAAGGAAAAAATTAGTTTTTTTTTAAAGGCCGGGACAAAAATGTTACAAAAAACTGAGATAAAGAAATTAACAGCTAATGTTATTAACAAATGTTTTCATGAAACGTAAATTCCGTTGAAGTCGAAAGGGATAAAAATAAATGATATGACTTCATGTTTAGCAAGACAACAGACCATTAGTGATTTCGATTCTTATTAAGCACATCATGCTTCTGGCTTGGTCTTAACCTCAGTTTAATAAACCATTTCAGTTTACTACGATTATTATTATTATTATTATTATTATTATTATTATTATTATTATTATTATTATTATCATCTATTCCTTTAGAGTTTTTCACATCAGCGTTAGCTGATGGTCTTTCACTGGAGTTTGAGTGACAGCAAGTCTCCTCAAGTCTCCAAGAGTCTTCTCAGTATTCTGGCCGTTCTCAACAATACTGTAGTTTGGATGGTCTCCACTCGTCTCCCAACTTCCAAGTCCTCCAGGCCCTTTTAATAATCCTTTACTTACTGTACCAAAAACACCAATCACAATTGGTATAATTGTCACCTCTAGGTTCCATAGTTTTTTCAATTCTTTAGCAAGGTCGTGGTACTTATCCTTCATTTCACATTCTTTCAGTTTTACTCTGTGGTCAGCCGGGACAGCAAAGTCGACAATTTTGCAAATTATCTTTTTTTTTTGTTGATTATTATAAGGTCTGGTCTTCTGGCCGGATTAGGTGATCCGTCTGTATGTCAAAGATCCATAGGAGTTTATGTGTCATTTTCTAGGACAGATGCTGGGTTGTGCATATACCATTTGTTTGTGTGGTCAAATTTAAATTTCTTGCACATTTTCCAGTGGATCACCTCGCCCACCCAGTCGTGTCTAGTTTTATACTCCTTCTGTGCTAATTTGCTGCATTCGTTTATTATGTGATTGATGGTTTCGTCTCTATCACCACATAGCCTACATTTGCCATTTTGTTGCATCTTATCTATTCTCACTTTGATATGATTGGTTCTTATGGCGTTGTTTTGTGCTGTTATTATGAGAGATTCTGTTTCTCTCTTAAAGTTTCCTTTCCTTAGCCAGGTCCAGGTTTTCTCGTGAGAGATGTTATTTATTAGTCGTTTAAAACGTCCATAGAGTTGTTTTTCTTCCCATTTTGTTTCCAAGTTATTGTCCATCGTGTTGTCAGTATCGTTTCTGATGGCTGTAGTCAGTCCTTCGTGTTTTTCTATGTAGATTTCGAGCCGTTGTATCGATATATTAACGCTGTTTTCAATGCTGACAAGTCCTCTTCCCCTCTCCTTTATTGATATATATATAGTCTGTCAACGTCGCCTCTGGGATGTAATGCCTTATGCATGGCCATTAGTTTTCTTGTTCTTCAGTCCATTTGCTTAAGTTCTTCTCTGGTCCACTTCAAAAAGGGTCCCGAATATCTAACGAGGGGTACAGTCCAGGTATTTATTCTTTTGATAAGGTTTCTGTTTGATAGTTTTTTCTCGAGAAGCTTTCTAGTTCTCCTGAGATATGCTTTCTGAATTTTTTATTTCCTCTCCACTTGATTGATGGTGTCACCCTCCAAGATGCCCAAGTATTTGTACGTTTCCTTTTCTCTGAGCGTTCTAATCTTGTCTTGATTTGGTAGTTCTTTAGTGTTTTGGGAAATGGTTAATTTCTCTAACACTATAAATTATTTGGCAACAAAAATGAAGAACGAAACTTCTTTTAAAAAACACAACAAAGAAAGGTTTATTATCGTAGCAGGTGTAAAGGAGTAAGAGTGAGAAAGCGTCCCTTTTGGTGTCGCTGGTTAGTAAGTTGGTCGTTGAGTTTGTAGGAAGAGTGTGTGAAGCTAGCAACAGTGTGTTCTTCAGCGATGGGGTTCAAGTGGAATTAGTAGCAGTGGATGCGAGAGAGGTTTGTTTGAGCTGCTGGTTAATTGCTCTCTGACCACAAGGCTAGTAGCCGATTGTCCTTCCGTGAAGACAAGAGAGGTCTGTTATGGCCGCTAGCTAAGTGCTATCTCGAACCATGTATGTGTGTCACTGTAGCGGGTTGCTCGCGTGACTAACCGTAAGGCTTGTGCTTCCGTGTGTGAAGCTAGTAGCCGCGTGTCCTTCTGTGAAGGCGAGAGAGTTCCGTCATGGTCGATAGCTAGGTGCTATCTAATGTTGTCCGCTGACTACCAAAAAGGACTCGAAAAAATAGTTCTTGAGAGGAAGAAGGAATCAATGCGCTCAGCCTGGATTGATCAATTAGTGGCCGAATCGCTTGGCGGGGGCATTGATTCGCGAAAGGAAATAGATCTGTGGCTGCTACAGTTCTATTCCGTCAGTCAGATGTTGTTTACTGCTTTTCATTACAAGCATGGCACATTTTTTATATTCCAAATTCCATTCCTATGTCCTGACGGTATATGCTAACTGCATGTATTAGAGTTTCCAGTTGTTTTCATATTTTGCAAATAGTTTGATGTCATCCATGTACATTAGGTGAGTGATCTTTTCCTGCGATCTACTAAGTTTGTATCCGGCTGTGCATTTTCTGAGTGTCATCATGGCAATTATAAATTGTAACGGTGATTGGGCATCTCCTTGAAAAATACTTCTTTGGATCTTTGCTTCAGCTAAGCTTCTTCCTTCTGTTCTCAATTCCACTTCCCAGGTTTTCATGGTTTTCTCGATAAAGTTTATGACTTCATCTGATATTTTGTACATTTTGAGGTAGTTTATAATCCAGCTTGGGGGAACTACATCATATGCTTTTTTGTAATCAATCCAGGCCATAGCTAGATTTTTCCGTCTGGTTTTGCTCTCGTTTAGGATGTACTGATCTATGTAAAATAATTCTCCTGTGCTTCTGGATTTTTGCGGATTATCATAATTCCTTTTCGAGTTTTTCACACCAGCGTAAGCCGATGGTTTCTTGCTAGAGTTTGAGTGACACCAAGTCTCTTCACATCTCCAGGACTCTTCTTAGTATTCTGGCCGATCTCAACAATGCTGTAGTTTGGATTATCTCCACTCGTCCTCTGATTTCCAAGTCATCCAGTCCTTGTATCAATCCTTTGGTGACTGTATTAAGAGCACCATTACAGTTGGTATTACCATCACTTTCATGTTCCACAGTTTTTTTTAATTCCCTAGCAAGGTCCAGGTACTTTACTCCCTTGAGAGCTCTTCACATTAGCATAAGCTAATGATTTCTCACTGGTGTTTGATTGACAGCAAGTTTTCAAAAGTCCCTATGACTCTTCTCAGTATTCTGGCTGATCTTAATAATGCTGTAGTCTAGATGGTCTCCACTTGTCTACTGATTTCCAAGCCTTCCAGTCCCTTAACAAATCCATTGGGGATTGTTCCAATTGCACTAATTACAATTGGTATCACCGTCACTTTCATGTTCCATATTTTTTTTTAGTTCTCTGGCTCATTCGAGATATTTATCTCTCTTTTCGCTCTCTTTTTATCTTATTCTGTGATCTGCTAGGACGGCAAAGTTCACAATTCGGTAAGTTCTCTTTTTTTTTTTTGTTGACTATCACTTGGTCTGGTCGTTTGGCCGAGATTAGAGGATCAAAAACCCTGAGACTTTGTGCGTCTCATTCTCCTGGACGGATTCCAGGTTGTGCATTCACCATTTGTCCATTGGGTCAAATTTAAATTTCTTGCACAATTCTTAGTGAATCACCTTCTCCACCCAATCGTGTCTAGTTTTATACTCTTTTTGCACTAATTTGCTGCATTCGCTTAATATGTGATTGATAATTTCGCCTCTATCACCACATAACCTAAATTTGCTATTTTGTTGTGTCTTATCTATTTTTGCTTCAACATAGTTTGTCAATATGGCATTGTTTTGAGCTGCTATTTAAAAAGATTCAGTTTCTCTCATAAGGTTTTCCTTTCTTAGCCATTTCCAAGTTTTCTCGTGTGAAATTTTGCTTGTTTGTCGATTGAAATGTCCATACCATTCATTTTCTCAGGTATCGAAGATTATTCTGAGTATTTAGCCTATCTTTATAAAGCTGTGGTCTGGATGGTCTCGATTCTTCCTCTGATTTTCAATTGCGCCAGTCACCTTTCCAAGTGCACCGACTCCAATTGGTATCACTGTTACTCTTATGTTTTATATTATTTTTAGTTCTCAGGCAAAGTCCAAGTATTTGTCATTCATTTTACTTTCTTCTATTTTTACTCTGTGATCCACCGAGATGGCAAAATCCACAGGTTAATAGTCTAGACGAGGCAGTATCAATTTTTAAAAGTTTTGATGTCGACTTAGATATTTTTTGAACGAAATGTTTTTGGGCGAAACACCCTCACCACACCTGAATTATTGCGATTTTTTCTTGTTTCCTTAACTGAAAATTTATTTCTTGGGTAAGATTTGAGGACGTAGAGAACATTAAAAGCAATATGACGGGGCTGCTTGATACTTTATCAAAAGAGGATTTTAAGAGGTGCTTCAACAATAAAAAACTCACTGGAATTAAGAGGTTGAACGTTAATGGGGGTTATTTTGTAGAAAATAAACGTTTCATTCCTTGTTCATTTCTGTCAGCCCTGTCGGCTGGGACTATTGAATACACCGACTGCACATCTGAAGAGGAGTAAGACGCACCCCGCAAAAAGTGTCCTGGGTATGATACTAAACTGCATCTGATGGTGAGGCTCCAGTCCTGGAGTTTGGAGAGTGTGGAATACACCTTAATTTCCATTATTCTTTGGTCCAAGCTAATCAGAAGTAGGTGTACCTGTTAGTGTCCAATATGTGGATTAAATAGAACCCTTCAGTCATTTATTAAAGATAATCATTATTAGTTATTTGAAACCATGTATGACAATATTGGTCGATGGCGGTACGTGAGGGGTTAATCAAAAAAGTTGAGTAGCCAAATATAATTGCCAAGAAGTGTAAAATTGAAATGTCTGGGAAAAAGGATTGAAAATTCCGAAAAAGAATTTTTGACAATAGTCAAAACAGAAAATGGAAAGATGTTGACAGGTAATGAGGGTGACCAAGTTGGTTACAAGTAAAATCGCGAATAGAGGAAGAAAGAAAAAATATGTTGTTTTAGGATATCATGAACAATTCCCAAGCCTGAAAGAAAAAAAAATGAAAATTAGAAATTTGACAATCGGGGAAGATAACCCGTGACCTGTGTCTCTCACCTGATTGCAGTGACAGGGAGAAAGGGTGTTGAAAGGTGAACAAGGGAATCTTTGTTGATGGTGTGAAGGCTGTCTGGCATGATGATGTCATAAGCAGTAAAATGAGAGAAACTATGTTGGTAGGAGGAGAGCTATCCTCCCGTAGTCCTCACTACGAGGGTAGTGAGAGGGACGACTCTGTGGAAGTAGTGAAAAGAGGGTTGGACCCTTTTTGATGACGAAAATTAAAAAAAAAAGACATTATGAATATCTAATGAGTTGAAAATGACGTTATAGAGATCACCCCTGCCTCAGTCAGAACCTACCCAGAATATTGGCAATTATTATATAAACAGGCTGATTTTAGAACTCAGCAGTTGGTGGTAGAGAGAGAGCGAAGCAGTTCGGTTCCAGACGAAGCAGACGAAGACCAGGCAGGGACCAACAGATTGGAATTGTGCTTCGCGCTGCCAACTCAGATATCGCCAGTCCACCGCTGAGACAAATTGTCGTCAAGAAAACCTAGACCCTTGTAAGTTGGTGGCAGAGAGAGGCGAAGCAGTTGGTACCAGACGAAGTAGACGAAGCAGACGAAGACCAGACAGGGACCAACAGATTGGAATTGTGCTTTGCACTGCCAACTCAGATATCGCCAGTCCACCGCTGAGACAAATTGTAGTTAAGAAAACTTAACCCTCGTCAAGCCGCCGCCTTAGACCATTATACGACACACCCGCAGATTTTTGTCGCCATCTGTAACTTTAAAGTTTTATAAAACCTTTTTTTTAATTGTCTACTGCAGAAATCGGAGTTATTTTTTTTTTGTTCTGCAATATATGTACCCCTCGAAATCCAGTCTTCAGCTGCCAGTAAACCCTCTTCCTTTCAGACGTGGCCATCGGCCTTACTTTTAAATAATCACAACGTGGGGCAGGGCAGTGCATGGTCACTTTCCTGGAGGGAACTTTTGATCTGTTTTTTTCCCGCGTTGTAGCAGAGAGATTGGAGGGAGGCGGACAAGGTTGTGGCAAAGAGATACCATAATTGGTATATGTGGCGCCGTGACCGAGGATTGGGGTCTGGAGGTTTGGTATACATGTAGCTATGTGCAAATTGTATTAGATGGGAATACTTAAATAGAGTTATTAATGTTAAATAATAATACTTGGAACCATTTATTTCTGTGAAAACAAATGATTAATATTACACAGAATTCTTAGTGTCAGCAATACTTGAACAATTATAAGTACTTGAAAACAATACTTGAAACCATTTAACTGTGTGCTAAGAAATGATTAATTTTGATTAGAATTATTTGTGTTGATAATATTTGAAACCATTTAATTGTATACAAACGTTTGAACTCTGGGTCTTTTAAAAATAGTGATACCTACAAACTATTTGTTTACAAATTATATGTATATATACGTGACTGTGTGTATATGTGCGTGAGATTTGGTATTAAATAACCCACAAGAATTGATATTCCATAAAACCAAACCAAACCATACCAAACCATTTCTGTCATGTTAAATACAAGCTTCAGTCTTTATACTTTAAAAAGATATATACCTCATACGATCCTAATCTTATTCACTACTTTACTGGTTCCGTAACCTCGTTTTCGTCGTTAGGACGCTAATCCTATAGCGAGTTTTGAGCTGGAAACACCTGACCAAACCCATCTCTCTCCAGTTCTACAACTGGTTTTAACTCAGGGTTTTCTTTATCTATAAATAGTCGCCATATAAAGTCGCCATATAAAGGTTAAAGAATCTAGTGTAGTGGACTAATGTTAATAAAGATAACACAATTATTACGAGTGCTACAAAAATTTTATTCTTGGATAGATCTGAAAACGAAGAAATGAAATTGTTCTTGAGTTAAGTCACTGAGTAGCAGTGAATTTTTAGCCAGCACGTGGAGTTGATTGGCTTTCGTCCAAGTTGACGGTCGTCACTTGATACGGGTCGTCTGGCGGTCAAGCAAGCTTGGGCTGCTATGAGACTCCGAGACCCAGTTGTATTCGTTCATGCCAGGGTGACAAGTAAACTGTTCTCACATGCCTTTGAAGATGTTTTGACTTTATAGTATTTGGTGGGATCACGCACATGCACGTTAGCTCCGCAAATTCCTAACGAAGAAAGTGACCGCGTATTTTTTTTTTAGCTCACCTGATTGGTCAAAAAATGTGGTCGAGATGTTTTGATTGGGGTTTTCCCAAATTCTGGAATTTTCTAGAACACGTGCGTGGGAGTTTTTTTTAGGTTTACAATTGTGCCAAAATTGATCCGTTTTTTTTTTTAGAACTTTCTTTGACGAAGAAATCGCATCATTTCCTGTAAGCAGTTTGCCCTACTATTTACCCATAGCTGGAAGGGGAATAGTTGGATTCTTATCTTTTCCAAGTATATTAGCGCTCTGTAAATTGCAAACAGCCTCATTTAGTATTTGAACATGGGTAAACGGGTTTACTTCTTGTAACAATTACCGTTACGTAGCAAGAAACTTTAAAACCTCATTTCTTTTCTTTAATCACTGCATTATAACCTAATGACGGCAACAGATTTAAATGTACATAGAATATAACTGAAGATTAAGAATAGTTGTTTGTTTACAACACATCGCATTGTCCTCAAAATGTCTTCTGTCGGCTCTATTTTCCAATGTTATACGTGACCTTATGCATTTGATAAAGTGATTAGTTGAGACGAGGTAATCATTGATAAAAAAGATAATTTCCCTCCGATATCAACGCTATAAGTAAACAAGCAGTTTCGTCGTAATGAACTGAATCTTATGAGTTCTTCTAATTTCATTTCTTGCGTTGATGATTTTATGAAAATGATTGAATACGTACGTCAACAGGCTGTAAATTGTCATATGCAAGCGTACACATATGCATCAATCTTTACATTTGTCTATATGTGCGTGCGTAAATTTGCATGTGGATACAAGTGCGTTTATTTGCAATGTAACTTGATTTGGATAAATACAAGAGACCAAATTCGATTATCATCTTTAATTAATCGTTTTTTCCTACTTCTACTTTCTTCTATCCATATAATCGATTTTCAAGACATCTCGAAGTTTTACTGTCATAAACGTTTTTACAATTTTTACAGGGAATAATACAACGTGTTTCAGAAAAAAATTATATCATTACGTAATCTAACAACTTGACCAATTTTAGTTCAAATGATTCTCAATTTTAACAGATTGTTTAGAAACAACTAAAAAGTCTATTTTTAAAGTTTTTTTTTTCTTTGGGCATAGAAATGTCATTCATAGGAAAAGAAAAGGCGTTTAAACATAGAATTAAACACTGAATTTTGGTTTGTCATGATACATTCGGTTAAAATTGGAGATCGTTTGTTTGATTACGAAATGATATCAAATTTTTTCTGAAACGCCTTGTACATTTCAAATGATATCAATTTTGTTTAAGTCCCTGTATAAATATCTACCTCTTAAGTAGTTTTCTTTTTTGGTTTATTGATTCTGTTCCTAAATGTTTTGGGGGTGTTACTGATAGACTGAATGCCAATTTAAGAAAAGAGAAGATTTTGTCAGCTGTGTTTAATGTTGAATTTGTAGGAAGAATTATGCATCTACTGAATTCAATTTTGCAAAGATTTATCTTATTTGGGGTTAGTTTTTTTGGTATCTGTTATGATGTATGCTTTTTGGGGTTAGTTTTTTTGGTATCTGTTATGATGTATGCTTTTCTTCTGGCGTTAGTATAAAAGAAATAGGATAGAGGAAGGATTTAAATGTATTAAAAAATGACGTGTATTTTAGGCAAAAATGTATGAAATATTTTAGCACAAAGTATTTTTTAAACATCGATAACCATCCCGGCCAGAAGACCAGAACTTAATCAACAAGAAAAAGAAGTTGAAATCTTATGGATTTTACCGTTACAACGGACCTTTGAGTAAAAATAAAAGAAAGCGAAAAGATATATGGATCTTGTCAGAGAGTTGAAAAGACGACGGTGATATCAATTGAAGTTAGTGTACTTGGAACAGTCCCCCCAAACCCAGTAAAGACACAAGAGGAACTGGGGATGAGTGGTAGAATCATTTTATGCCTACAGGTTAGGGAACCACGTTCATTTTACATATTTTATGTAGTTGTTGTCCCAGATATGACACCAATCTGAATGGTGAAGCTCCAGGTCTGGAGATCTGTGAACTGTGAAGTACCCCGTCATTGCCATTGTCTACAGGTCCTTTCTGACCCGGAGTAGAAGTACCAGTTAGGGTCCTATCTATAGGTAAAATATATCTGTTTAAAAATTATTTGTATTCATTAGGACTCAAATTTGTACTTTGAGTCCTAATGAATACAAATAATTTTTAAACAGATATATTTTACCCATAGATAGGACCCTAACTGGTACTTCTACTCCGGGTCAGAAAGGACCTGTAGACAATGGCAATGACGGGGTACTTCACAGTTTACAGATCTCCAGACCTGGAGCTTCACCATTCAGATTGGTGTCATACCTACGACACCCCTTTTTCCTTGTTTGTTTCTGCTTTATAGCATATCAACCTTTATAGGTTATTTAATACCAAATCTATTTTTTATTCAAATAAACAGTTCTTTTTCAAACAATTCAGTTTAGCATAAGTACACAGTTTAATAGTCAAAATCATTTCTATTTCAAGCATTTCAGTTTAGTCAAACAGTTATAATTCAAACAATTCAGTTTAGTATTGATATAGTTTTTAATTAACATCCAGTTAAATGTCAAAACGGGTTCTTTTTCAAGCAATTCAGTTCAGCATACAAAAACAGTTCTCTTCCAAACAATTCCGTTTAGCATAAGTACGCAGTTTAAATTTCAAAACAGTTCTATTTCAAGCAATTCAGCTTAGCACAAGTAAAAAATTTAGTTTTATTTGAGCTTTTGATAGGACCCTATCAGGGGTTACCACTCCAGACCAGAGTGAACCTGGAAGCGATGGTAATAAAGGGGTACTCCGCATTCCCCAATGCTCCAGCAATACTGGAACCTCACCATCAGATTGTTTAGGAATTCTTTGGGGGGGGGTCTTACCCCTCTATAGAGAAGCAGTCGGTGTATTTTACAGCCCCAGCCCCCTTTTTGCGTAGGTGTTATCCCTTTGTAACGGATACAGTTAACGTATTACACAATCAAAACTAATATATTAGCTATTATTCATTATTAAATTTGACAACTTTCAAACACTGTAAGCAAAATTGAAATCTCATATATATATATATATATATATATATATTGGACTAATAGGTAGAGTGTTCGCCAATGGCCCGGGAGACCGGTGTTCAATCTTAGGTCGATTTATACCAAAGACTCAAAAAATGGTACTTGATACCTCCATGTTTAACACTCAGCAGTATAAGATACGTATCAAGGGTAAAGCGGAGCAATCCAGGGAAATGAGTAGCACCCTCCCCTACACCTCAGTGATGTAGCTATTGAAGAGGGAGCCTTCGGGTCGCCCCCGACTACGGTCACCAACTTTACTTTTATATATATATATATATATAGATATATATATTTAAGAAATTTACTTATCTTTAGACGGCTACATATGTTTAAAAAATGGTAGAGGTGTATTTATTGATGGGCGGAACTGTGGGCAGGTAGTTATAATGGTATTAAGATAGAGACTGTTGTTGTTGTTGTTACACTGTCAGAATCATCACCATTTTGAACAAAACAAAAGCAATATAAAAGAAAATAAAAAAAAACAAAAAGCACTTTAGAACATACCGCAACAAATTGATGCATTCAGTGGAAAACATTTGTGCGAAACCTGCAGTATCAAAACAAATTCCACCTCCAAGATTCAAGAAAGCTGCATGATTACAGACACTGAAGGGGATTAGCCACCGCTTTCGAGATTAACAAGAAAAGCAGCTGCTTACGGTTTTTCACGCGCTACGAATACGTCAATTATTGGCCTCGTAAATTGATATTGATTTCCGATCGATAATGGAAGAGAAATTCAAAGTGAAGGTAAATTACGTCAGTTTGAAGTGGAATAGCTTTCATGGATTTAATATTTAACATGAATCAGTGATAGCTCAGATGGGCAAAAAGTCAAACCCAAATGCTTATAGAGTTAATGCGATGATCGCCCACATATAATAATAATGATAATAATAATCTGCCAAGAAATCGGTGGAAAAAGCAGAAAGAAAAATGAGCAACCGGACGCAGAGGAAACAAAACATTTTTGGAGCAAATTATAGTAACCAAAACAACGCAACAGAAACACCAAATGGATAAATAATTTGAAAAAAGATAAAAAGAATAAAAAGAAAAGAAAAGTAAATGTAAGGAACAGACGAAGGCGCTGTGGATGAAATACACTTGGAGTCACAGAGAACAACAGGCAAGAAAGTATCAAATTGGAAGGTACCAGACCACGATGAGATCTATGGATTCTGAAATTCACGTCGTTCCACAACAGATTCTCTCAGCAACTAAGAAGAAAAATAATAAAATCAACACTATTGGAGAAAAGGATTGTGTTGATGCAACAATTCAAGAACATGACGAATAAGCAAAAAAAAAAAAAAAAAAAAAAAAGGGAAGAAAGACTAATCACAGCAGTTAGTAGCAGCAATATAAACATTAATCACACCAGGACACATAAGGACAGACATTTAAATAACATCAACGAAACAAAAATGGGAAGAAAAACAACTGTATGAATACTTCAAGTGACAAACTGTGGAGATTGCACATAAGATGACCTGGACATAGTTAAAAAGATGAAATCTTAAGAGAGAAACTGAATCTCTTTTAATAGCAGCACAAAATAATGTCATAAGGACCAATTATATCAAAGCGAAAATTGATAATATGCAACAGAATAGTAAGTGTGGACTATGTGGCCTAATGAATAGAGTATTCGTTATTGGTCCGGGAGACCGGGGTTCAGTCCTAGGTCAAGTCATACCAAAGACTCAAAAAATGGTACTTGATGCCACCTTGCTTAGCACTCAGCACTAAAAGGTGAGGATCAAGGATAGTGGAGTAATCTTGGGAATGAAGTAGCGCCCTCACTTACTCCTCAGGGTAGTAGCCATTGAAAAGGAAGCCTTCGGGTCACCCTCGACTAAGGTCACCAACTTTACTTTTTCTATGTGGCGACAGAGATGAAATAGTTAATTACATAACAAGTGAATGTAGCAAACTGGTACAAATTGAATACAAGACTAGGCATGACTGGGTAGGAAAGGTGATCCATTGGGAATTATGCGAGAGATAAAAATTTGACCATGGTGATAAACCAGAATATATCCTAAAAAATGAGAAGCAAAAATTTTTTCTGAGATTTTGAGATACAAATGGATCATCGTATCCCAACTAGAAGACCAGACCTAGTGTTGATTAACAGGAAAAAATAATTTGTCATCATGTGGATTTTGCTGTTCCAGCCGATCATAGAGTGAAAATAAAGCGAAAAGATAAACAAATACTTGGATCTTACCAGGGAGCTAAAAAATCTGTGAGACATAAGAATAACGGTGATTGCAAATGCAGTTGATGCGATAGGAACAGTCTCTAAAAGTTTGTAGAAAGACTGGAGGAATTGGAGAGCAGAAGGAGAATCGAGACTATCCAAACCACATCATTGTTAAGATCGACAAGAATACTGTGAAGAGTCCTGGAGACCTGAGGAGACTTTCAATCTCTTAGACTCCAGTGAAAGACCACCAGTTAAAACATGTGGGAAAAATTGGCAAGAATAAAATTATAAAGTTGCAAGAAAGTATAAATCATCTTATGTACATGTAGGGAATAAATAGATAAATAAATAAGTAAAAAAAAATTAAATTGAATTAAAATAATTATTAAAATATGCAGAAACTTCCTGATGCCTCTGACAGGAATAGAGGCGACGCATGCGCAAAGAAAAAGGACCATCCTAACTAAAGGAGGAAGCTAATTTTTCTTTCAGCAGCGACCAATGGAGTGCCAACAACTAGATCGTTCTGGCTAACTAGTGAGGGGACGCCATGCGCCCGTCTTTAGACAGCGCATTGGCTAACCTTTCTACTGGTAGTAGTCGCCTCTTTTACTACCAACCATGACTAAAACACCGGATTTAGACGAACTCCCAAAAGTGACTAACACATCGCAAAAGCTTTATATACCGAATACGTTGTTAAAGCTTTAAATACTGAATAAGGACACATACATACCCAAGAAACGAATAACGCGTCTTTAACACTTTGACTGGGGGATTTCAACCATTTCAATTGTATTCAGGGAGAATTTTCTCATCCACTGAATGGTTGTTGAACCCAGAAATAAAGGAAGAATATAAAAAATATCTACATCTCCTATCTGTTACTATCTTCTTTCATATAATTCTTTTACGGCCTTCTTATCCAAGAAGTTAAACCAACAAAACAAATAGAATGACCAAGAATGGAGTCAGATAGCAAACGACGACACAGCTTGCCCTGGGACTCCATATACATACCAATTATCGTTGAAGTCCTTGGAACGATCCCCAAAGGAAAGAGTCTGGAAGAACTGGAAATCAGAGAAAGATTCGAGACCATCTAGACAACAGCACTGCTAAAAAACAGCTAGACTACTGAAAACTGAGGAGGCTTGTCACTCACAAACAGATCAACTAATCTCGACAAGACTTTATGATAATTAACAAAAAAGATAAAAAGAACCTTCGAATAGTGGACTTTGCCGTCCCGGCGGACCACAGACTGAAAATCAAAGAAAAACAAACAGAGAAGCAATTGCTTGAACTTTGCCAGAGAACAAAAAAGCTATGGAACATGAAGGTGACGGTGATACCAATTATAATTAGTGCACTTGAAACGGTCCCCAAAGGTTTAATAAGGGGACTTGATAAGAAGGACGAGCCAAGACCATCCAAATTTCAGCATTGTCAAGATCGGCCAGAATTCCGAGAAAAGTTCTGGAGACTTGAGGAGACTAACTGTCATTCAACCTCCAGTGAAAAACCATCAGCTAACGCTGGTGAGAAAAAGTCACAAGGAGTAGTGTAATAATTATATATATATATATATATATATATATATATATATATATATATATGTATGTATAGGGAGGGAAAAAGAATGGAAGATTGAATAACAAATTTTTGTTGTAGCAGTGTCCTCTTCCCATTCCCAAGTCACATGATTAGCAGTCTTTTGATAAAGAACGGCCATTAATAATGTTCAGAGTAACTTTGAATATAAGCGAAACGGTTAAGTAAGAAACGACACACAAATGGAAACATTTGACGTGTTCCGTATTGCGACAGACTAATATTTTTTCTATCGTCAGAATTACCTTGGCTTGACTGGCTTTTTGCCCGAAAAATCTCTGTAGGACTTTTTAATACCAGAGACTACACCTGACTGGACTTGTGTGTCTGTCTTTACAACGAACACCATTAGTAAAGCAGGCCATTTTTTCTAAGCCCTTTTCCCATCATTATAGCTGGCCGGAGAAGCGGCTCAACTATAAAAACTTTTTGTGAATCCTCAGAAAGGGGGTCAATTTGTTAAAAAAAAAAAAAAAGAAAGAACAATGACCAAACAAAAGAAACAAGAGAAAATACACCAGACAATAACATGAGTAGGGACTCTCCTAATGTCTGATATGCATCCCTAAAAGTAGCAGTCAAGATCGACGAGTTGATCCGGCGGACAAAGGTCATATCCCACTACATGAGAGAAAAAGGTCAGACAGTCTACGCCCTTCCAAATCCAGCAATGATCATGATGTCATACCTTCACTCCACGCGCACACTTGTGTAACGCAGACGCAATATCTCCAAACTGCAACATGTATGCTGCTAAATTCTCGTCAATGAGATAACTAGGAACCTCATACTGTCACCATGGTTCTCCGTCGCCCTAAATATTCTGCTTCAGGCGCGCAAATAACGACTATAGCAACTAATCAACTAAGAGACACCAACGGAAAAAATGAACTAGAGAAGACAACAAAAATGTACTTCACTGTTATTTTAAGAATAATCATACACAAAGAGAGTATAGAAAAAGATTGATTGACATTTGGACACAATCTGCTCGATTTAATACAAGTCAAAGACTTGCCGACTAAGCTAGAATGATATTAAAGAAAGGAAGGTTTTCTAACCCTGTGATACTAGAAATATGTAGACAAGTAAATAGGGAAGAATATGAACAAGATCCCCCGACCCGAATCGAAACTGAAAATACTGAAAAGCAAGAGATCCCTAACCGAATTGAAACGCAAAATAATGAAAACCTAAACACCAAACACCCCATCACCACAAAACAACTGTTGATACAAGAAAACAAAATAAAAGTGGACTTACGAGGATCATTAAATAAGTTTCCAGACTTTTTTTTCATATGGGCACTTTTATTGATAGTACACATATGAAACTCTAGTCCCCTTCGGAGTAATCTCCTCTGGCTGCAATGCACTTGTTGTACCGTTCCAACAACTTCTGGAAGGCCCCATCGAAGTCCTCTTATGTGAGCCTCTCAATGACCTTCGTCACAGCCTCTTTCATCTCTTCAATTGTCTCATAACGACAGCCTCTGAGCTTAGGGAATAACCAAAAGTCACAGGGAGCAAGGTCTGGACTATAGGGAGGATGAGCAACTGTCTTGATGCCTATCTAGGTCAAATAGTCTGTGACAAGGATGGAGTTGTGGACTGATGCATTGTCCTGATGGAAATGCCACTGACCCGATTTGAAGAGTGCTGGCCTCTTCCGATGGAATCTCTTCCTGAACTACCTTAAAACCTCAACATAGTAACCCTAGCCCTAACCTTTTGGCCAATCAACTGTGGTGTACTGACTTCCTTACTCCTCCCACACCTCTCATCATCCCTCACAGACTCCCTGGCTTCCTTGAATCTCTTATGTCACTCAAAATTGATGCTCAATCCATGCAAGATGGTCCAAAAGCAGTCTGAAGCATTCCATACGTTTCCATGGCATTTTTTGCAAGTTTAAAACAGAATTTTATTGCATATCGTTCTTCTAAAGTGTCCTCACGTCCAGATTTTGAAATTCACCAGCTATGACAATCAGGCTTTAATAGGGTGTATTCCAATTGCTGCTGTAGCTGTTCATTTGAAGCTGAAATCCCAAAAATCGGTCAGTCATCTCATAGGATATATAGCAATAATATAGTGGTGTAATGGTTATCGTCGCAGGAAGTGGACACGGCGATACAAATTCAAATCCTGGACGATACTTATTGCATTTCACATAGCACTAATACCTTTGGGGTGTCCTCGTGGTGTAAGAAAAAGTCACAAGGAGTAGTGCAGAACTAAACTGCATTCTCATGCAAAACTGAATTGTTTGAATTAGAAATGAATAGCTTGAAATAGAAATGCTTTTGACAATTAAACTGTGTACTTGCATTTAAATTGCGTACTTATGATTAACTGAATTGTGAACAGGCAAGCGATGCACTGCGGAATCGTAGTACGCGAGTTCGTACTCCAGTCGCGCTATTACGTTCACTTTCGGGCAAATACCCTTGGGAAAGGTATGAACCCCCTTATTCTCCCTCCAGCTATGGGTAAATAGTAGGACGGACTAGGTTCTTCAGCCTTGGTGAGGCAACTAGTCTAGGAGAAGGAAAACTCTGAATTCAAACCTGTTAAACTCCGCTTAAAAATTGACCTTGTGTCATATCCTGCCCGAGCGGAGGGGTTGGTAAATAGTACCAGCTGTGACAATCAGGATTTAGTAGGATGTATTCTAATTGCTGCTGTAGCTGTTCATTTGAACGTGAAATCGTAAAAATTGGTCAGTTATCTCATAAGATGTACAGCAATAAGATACTGAATTTTCAAGAGTCTTCGACAATTTTAAATGCCCATACGAAAAAAACCTGGAAACTTATCGTATGCACCTCGTATATATATATATATATATATAATGTGTATGAGAATATTTATTTTGTTTAATGTCATATCAACTCCCCATGGGTTACTTAATCCTGAAACCAAATTCGTTTGTAAATATTTCACAGTAATCATATATTTTTAATGTTCTGTTGCATTTTTTGTTTATAATTAACTTGCACACAGTTACGTGATACCAAACACTTCAATCCAATACAATAATTGATGGATATATTACAATAGCATGTCAACCTGTCGGGGTTAATTTACGCCTAAAGGCCAGTGACATACATTGTATGTCTACATTTACACTTTTGTGTATTTAAGGGTTTTTGTTTTATTTTGATGATATGTCAACATCATCTGGAATTTATTACCTTTGGCAAAGTTATGAATCCAATTATTCTCTCTCCAGCTATGGGTAGATAGTAGGGCAGACTGGGTTCTTTAGCCTTGGTGAGGCAACCTGTCTAGGAGAAGGAAAACTCCGCCTAAAAATTGACCTTGTGTCATATCCTGCCCGAGCGGATGGGTTGGTAAATATGAATAACATAGTGAATTTTCAAGAGTCTACGACAATTTTAAATGTCTGTACAAAAAAGTCTGGAAACTTATTGAATGCACCACGTAATAAAGAAAATCATGACAGAAAAGAAGACTACATTACATCCCTCAGGAACCAAGACTGGAAAAAAAGTCACGATAGAAACCGAAAAGGTAAACAAATTATTACTAAATATCCCAACAGGCAACATCACTGAACTAAACGATTTAATTTATACAAGAGCGAAACTCGTCTGTGATAAAATCGATATTCCTATAAGGAACCCGAACAGAAATACAAAATCTGGATGGGAAAATAACCTAGAAGGATAGGCAAAGAAACAGCGACAATAAGCCAAAGTGTTAAGGAAGGAAAAACACATGAGGATATGTTAGGATGAAAAGACCAAAACAAATCGGCAGACAAGTTTGACAATGTAACTTGATGGGGTAAATCAAAAGATATTGGCGAAATATCAAAGACATAAGAGCTACCGAGACAGAGTCAAGCAATATAAACAAAATAGGGCATTTTAAAATAACGAAAGAATATTCTATCAACAAGTAGGTGGAGAATGCTTGTGGACAAACCGACAAACGAATGAAAAGGTAGCAAAAAGCATTTTGGAGTAAAATATTGGAAAAGAAAGAGCATAAAAGAAAGAACGAATCGATAAATATCATGAAAAAAGAATAATACGAACTCGAAGAAGGCCCTGAGGAGGATATACATCTGGAATTGCTCGGAGTAACCCTAAAAAAAGTATCGAAATGGAAAATGCCAGGCCATAATGCCTTGAAAAGTTTCATGTTCTGGGTAAGTGCGGTGTGTGCATGCAATTGCGATGTCGAGAGACATTCCTTCTTTCGGCAGTTTTGGCTGTTCTTCACTAGTCCGGAGCAGATAGCTCAACTGGGTGATTGGTAAGCGATCCTTGACTCCAAATTAGATAGGGTCGGGCGGTGTGCTAGAGAGTCATTGAAGTGTGCAAGCAGTCTGATCGATCTGATGGCCGAGCACAAATTGATTAACAAATTTCGTTTGGATCCACTCAGGAGAGAGATGTGGACGTGGGTTTTTATTTGCTCTCTGTCCATTGTAAATCCCACTTAGAATGTTCGTCGGGAGAGCAGACGTAGGATTCGTGTCTTTTCCCATTGGTTAAGGCTTAATGATCACAAACTAGTTATGGTCAACTTACATTTAGGTAATAGGCCTTGTCTGGCTTATTACAGAAATCTCAAAACCTCCTTACTGGAGATACAGGACTTCCGAGACCATTATAAAAACTTAATTCAGCGGGCGCTACAGGGGCAGTTACCGGGAATAGCTAGTGGCGATCCCTGAAGTATAGGATTCGAGAGTTCACCATCAAATATTGTCAACGGCTCGCCTTAGATGGGGAAAGTGGCGGCGAATTCCTTAGACGGTAAGCTTACCTGGGCAGTAGAGAGGGGGAATCCCCAAGAAATAGATTTAGCTTGGAGTGACCTGGGGCACAATGCTAGCAAACACTAGCGGGGATACATCATCATCATCATCATATCGTGCTGGCAGCACGGATATCCCTGACCCTCTCTCGCCACTCCTCCCTATCGTTCATCGCCCTAGGCAGGTCTTCAGGACAACAACCTGTATCCTCACATAGCTGCTGAATGTACGTTCGTGCTGGTCGTCCTGCTTTTGCGCGGCCGTGTGTGGGGATCCATAAGAGTACATCTCTTATGAGTTCATCTCTGCTTCTCCAGCAATGTCCTGCATGTCTGGTTCGCCTAACTTGAATAGTTTTCGTGATAGGGGGCAGGTGGCCGTACAGTTGGAGTCTTGTGGGGTGTTGCTGCCAGGACTTAAGTCGTGAAAACCAACGTGTTTGCGCGTAAGGAAGAACTGTGTCGGTTTATCGATTCCGTCAATTCACCGGTCGGATTGGGAAATTCGCGAAGGTTTCCGGGTGTATTTTCCTGATCTTTTTGTCCGTTTGCCGTACCTTCCGATGCAGGAGTTTTGCAGCTATTTAGATAACTTCCCACCTTTACAGGAGGCAGAAGCAGCTAACCGTCAGGGGTAAGGTATAAAATGTCAAGTCCGTGATGCATTGATGTCACCAGGACTGCCCATTGAAGTGTACTTGAGGCTGTCGCCCATGTTTGTGTCTATTGAACCACAGATGTTTGCTCAGGGAGTCATCCGTGAACATGTCAGTAAGGGTGTGTCCACATTACTGAAGAAAGGTGACAGGCATGTATGGGAGGAGCTAGACGATTATTGGCCTATAACTTAGCTAAACACAGCGTTAAAGATTTTCGTCAAGGTCTTGGCGAATCGCCTGAGGACTGTTACCGCGATGTAGTCGGAAGTGAGAAGAACAACGCTGTTAAGGGAATATCCAAAGCGATTTGTATTTGATTCGAAATTAATAGGATGGACCATCGGTTTCTGGCGGTCGTTCTGGAGATGCCGGATTCAAACCGGAATTCTGCAGATGGATTAGCATTCTGTAACAATCTCCTACGACAGTGGTACATGTGACTGGAAGGTGCTCGGGGTCCTTCGCGATCGAACAATTCATTTGGTTGAGCTGTCTCTGTCCCCACTTTTCTGTGTCCTTGCTTTGGAGTTTTTGCTCTCTAGGCTTAGGGATGGGAGGACTCGTTCGGTCCTGTGCGGAATCTCACTCGTCAGCTGTCAAGATGCGAGGGTGTCCGCGCACGCCGATGACGTCACTTTGTGCCCCACCGCTCGGACATAATTGCAGTGCAGCAGGCGCTTGCGAGGTACGAGATGGAAGCAGGGGCTAAGACCAATGTCTATAAGAGCGAAGGTTTGCAGATAGGTGACTCGTGAGGTGGTGTTCCTCTGCAAGAGCTCTTCCACTGGAGAGACAAGTCCATCCGCATCATCGGGGCACGGTTCGGTCCCGGCCTCCATCTGGAACGAAGTTGATTAGAGGCACAGGTAAAGAGGCTTTGAAAGTGGTTGTTCTTATAGGACAGAACAGAGGTGTGCGGCGTGTACATCTTTAACCTGATCACAGACAACCAGTTTTCTGTGCTTCCTCTACTCGTGGACCGACGGCTTCTGTGGAAGGGCAGCAAGAAAATGGTTTGCAGACAGGTCTGCTGCCAGCGTCTTTGTAGTGGAGGCTTGGGGATGCAGACTTGGCAAGTCACTGGCTTGCCGAAAGGCTAGTGTTCTTGATGAGATATACGGCGTGGGAACGTAATGTCAAGCTTGCCTGTCCTAATCTGGAATCACATACAAAGGCTGAGAGCCAATGTAGGCTAAGGGGAGAAGCGCCGTATTTCTTGGAGCACAGGAGAGCTCTTCGTAAGTGAAACGGAGGGTGTAATCGCGATCCTGGTCGTAGTTCAACAGGTGATTTGGACAACGTGGTAGAAGGAACTGTATGACAGTGCAAACTTTTGTCATCACGATCTGATGTGTTCCTTTGATCATCAGTTTAGGGTCACGACTAAATGCGATAGAAAAACATGGGACTGTATAACATTCAATGAAAGGTGGATGAAAGTGGTAAGACTCTTGTAGGATCTCTATTATAATAAAGATCTTCCCAAACAGCAGACTCCCCACTTTCAGTAATTTTGATCCACCACTATATATATATATATAACTATAATTTGTATTATATTTTTGGACAGGCTGTAGAATTAAACCGTGGTTTGAGTTAATCGTTTTTGGCATTTAAACTGCGTATTTATGCTAAATTGGATTGTTTAAAATAGAACTGTTTTGACATGTAAACTGCCTACTTATGCTGAACTGAATTGTTTAAAATAGAAGTTTTTTGACTTCTAAACTGTGTACTTATGCTAAATTGAATTATCTGAAATAAAACTGTTTTGACATTAACTCTCTGTATTACCCAGTAGGCTGGGGTTGTTGAATATATCAACTGCTTCTCTGCAGAGAGGTAAGACCTCTCCAACGAGTGTCCTAATTATGACACTAAACAATCTGATGGTGAGGTTCCAGTGATGCTGGGGCTTAGGGGAATGTAGAGCACCCCTTCATTGTCATTGCTCCCAGGTCCACTCTGGCCTGGAGTGTTAGCACCTGATAGGGCCCAATCTATGGGTTAAATAGAACTAAACTGCATTCTCATGCTAAACTGAATTGTTTGAATTAGAAATGAATAGCTTGAAATAGAAATGTTTTTGACAATTAAACTGTGTACTTGCATTTAAATTGCGTACTTATGATTAACTGAATTGTTTGGAATGGAACTGTATTTATGCTAAACTGAATGTTTAATATAGAACTGTTTTGACATTTAACTGTGTGTAAACAAAATCTATACTAATACGAAATTGAATTGTTTGAATTAGAACGATTTGAATAAACTGAATAGCTTGAAATCGAAATGTTTTAGACAATTAAACTATTTACTCATGCTAAATTGTTTGAAATAGAACTATTTGCATAAAAATGGATTTGGCATTAAGTAACCTACAAAGGTTGATATGCCGTGGTGTAATGGTTATCGTCGTAGGAAATGGACACGGCGACACGTGTTCAAATCCTGGGCGAGGTTGATTGCATTTCACATAGCACTAATACCCTTGGGAAAGGTATGAATCCAATTATTCTCCCTCCAGCTATGGGTAAATAGTAGGACAGACTTGGTTCTTCAGCCTTGGTGAGGCATTTAGTCTAGGAGAAGGAAAACTGAATTCAAACCTGTTAAACTCCACTTAAAAATTGACTTTGTGTCATATCCTGCCCGAGCGGAGGAGTTGGTAAATATGGATATGCTATAAAACCCAATCAACCTATACTTATACTAAACTGAATAAGCTAAATTAGAACTGTTTGACTAAACTGAATAGCTTGTAAGAGAAATGTTTTTGACAATTAAACTGTGTACTTATGCTTTACTGAATTGTTTGAAAGAGAACTGATTATTTGTATAAAATGGATTTGAATTGAACTAAACTGCGTACTTATGCTGAACTGATTTGTTTGAATTAGAACTGTTTGACAAAACTGATTCGGTTGAAATAGAAATATTTTGACGATTAAACTGTGTACCTATGCAAGAAATAGAACTGTTTTGACATCGAAACTGGGTACTTAAGCTGAACTGAATTCTTTGAAATAGAAATGTTTAACTAAACTGAATAGATTGTAATAGAAATGTTTTCAACAATTAAACTGTACTCATGCTAAACTGAATTGTTTGAAATAGAATTTAATATTTGCATAAAAATGGATTTGGCGTTAAATGACCCACAAAGGTTGATATGCCATAAAATCCAACCAACCAACCAACCAACCAACCTTATGTTTATACTTTAATCCAGCAAGATAGCAGATTCACTTAAACATAGAGAATAAAGATATTTCAGGTCCAATATGTAACCGAATGATAATTTCATTAGGTTTTGTTTTGCGTTGAACATCAATTTTTAAATTGTCCAAATTAGGAAAGATCGGAGGCCACAAGATAGTGAAAATTTCCTCACGATTTGTTGTGTGGGAAACATATTTTTCTTGCGTTAAAATAAATTTCGTTGTTCTGTTGTGTGAGAAGCATTTTTTACGTTAAAATAAATTTCCTTCTTATTGTGTAAGAAACCTATTTTTCTGACGTTAAAATAAATGTCCTTAAATTCTTTTGTTTGAGAAACATTTTTGACGCTAAAATAATTTTACTTATGTTCTGTTGTTGTGTAAGAAAGATTTTTCTTACGTTGAAAAATATATCCTCATATTCTGTTGTGTAAGAAACATATTTTTCTTACATTGAATCTGATTTCCTCATGTTCTGTTTTGTGAGAAACCTATTTTTCTTACATTGAAACAGATTTCTTCATGTTCTGTTGTGTGAGAAACATATGTTTTATTACGTTGAAACCAATTTCGTCTTGTTCTGTTGTATGAGAAACATTTTTCTTACATCGAGAAAAATTTCCTCATGTTCTGTTGTGTAAGAAACACATTTTTCTTACATTGAAACATATTTCCTCATGTTCCGTTTTGTGAGCAAAATATTTTTCTTACATTGAAATAGATTTCCTCATATTCTGTTGTGTGAGAAACATATTTTTCATATACCGAGACTAATTTCCTCATGTTTTGTTATGTGAGAAACACATTTTTCTTACGTTGAAACAGATTTCCACATGTTCTGTTTTGTGAGAAACACATTTTTCTTACGTTGAAACATATTTCCTCATATTCTACTGTGTGAGAAATATATTTTTCTTACATTGAAACATATTTCCTCATGTTCTGTTGTGTGAGAAACATATTTTTCTTATGTTGAAACATATTTCCTCATGTTCTGTTATGTGAGAAACATATTTTTTTTTACATTGAAACAAATTTCCTCATCGTCTGTTGTGTGAGAAGCATATTTTTCTTACGCTGAATCAAATTTCCTCAGGTTCTGTTATGTGAGAAACACATTTTTCTTACGTTGAAACATATTTTCTCATGTTCTAGTGTGTGAGAAACATATTTTTCTAACGTTAAGATCATTTCTCTTATGTTCTATTTTGTAAATTAATTTTCTATATTCTCCGTACCCCTTCCACCACAATAGGTCTTTAATGCAAGCCAATGTCGAGTTCACTAACGTTCTTCATAAGAGTCTTTTGTAAAAAAATGTAAATAAGATTGGATTATTTTTACCGTTTAACTTTTGATCTTGAAGTGAAATCAACTGAAATATTAAAGTATCGTCAACCTTTCTATGAAGAGAAACATGGTCAGGATCGAGAGAAAAATAACCAAATTTTTGGAAAAAATTAGTCTACGAAAATTGTTCATAGAAAAGTAGTTTGCGCGTCGCGTGTCTTGACGCCGGCTTGAATCAATCGAATACAATAATCATTCATTTATAAATATGGTTATCGTAAAAAACATACATTATTCTAATACTTTTAAGTATTAAGATCTTTGATAAGTTCAATGAAAGTTGTCAGAAGAATTAAAATTTTAGAGTTTGGAAAAAGGCTAAAATAGTGAAAGTCCAATTTTTTAAATAATCGCAAATGAAGTGTTATGGCTAAACTACCCTGAATCTCCGCTGTTTTATTAATATAAGACCCCCTCTAAAAAAAGGGAATGTCCTGATATAGAACCAAACCGAACCTGATGGTGTGGCCCCAATTTTGGGATCTATGTAGTGTGGAATACCCCTTGACTGCTATTACTTCCAGATCTCGCTCAGAGGGGTAGTACCTATAAGGGTCCTATCAATGGTTCAACTAGATCATTTTAAAAATTATTCGTATTCGATAGGACCGAGTGCAAAAATCCATCTTAAGAAAAACAACACAGAAAATGTAAATATGGAAGTACAATGAACTCGATTCCTTAACCTCTACGCATAAAATAACTCTAGATGGGTTGACATGCCGTTAAAAGCAATCAATCATTCTGGAAATAAACACTCCAAAAAGATTTCTCTATATTTCTAAGACATGAAGCTTCAGAAACAAATGTCTGATTGAGATTGTTATTATCTGATTGGTAGCGGTGGGTGGGTGAAAGGTCCAATAACCTTTTTTTTTGCTTCGATAACTGTCAATATGCCCTTGTTTTAGAGTGAGAAAATTCTCGGAAAAGAATGTTCTTAAATAAGTATGATCAGTTATTATCAGAGATTTTGTTAAAATGATTCCAATGTTTCAAAAATACTTTTATATGCAAGAACCTATATTACCTACCAATAATCCAAGCTTAATGGCTTCAACACATAAATAATATCTTTTTTATTGTGTAAGGTTCATTTTCTTGCCTGTTTCCTTATTTTTTCCTTTGATATTTCTATAAAAATTTCTTGTTCTACTTTTATACCAGGATCAATTATTTGATATATTTTCTTTCTCTTTTTCCTTAGTAAATCCAACTCAATTTCCCATTCCAGATGACTTTACTGCCGTTTTTCTATTTCCTGCTTCAGACATATCGACGTCTTGGAGGAAAATATGCCATAAAGCTATTTTTCTTCGACATGTTGTCCGTCTCCTTTTTTTTCTATTAACAGGAACAGATAGTACAAAACGAACAATAACATTCTTATATATATATATATATATATATATATATATATATATATATATATATATATATATATATATATATATATATAACTTACTCATGAACTTCTACTTATAAAGAGACATTATCAAAGCCTGCTAATTTTTTCACTGTTTCAGTTTCTTAGCTTTCTCGTATATTTTTCAGCCACGCGCTTTAACTTTAGGATAAACTAGCATTAGTCGTACGTTTAGGTTTCAAATTCAAGACAGTGACAATAAAGATAATTTTTCATTTTCCAGGATAAGTATTTGAGTAAAACCAAGGCATAAATAGGAAAAACTGTGTTGTATAGAAGTACTGGGTGAATGAAAGAAAGATCAGCGCGTCTAGTAATTGTTTTAGTGACGAATTTCAGAATGCAGACGACACAAGTTCCATTGTTTCAAGTGGCTAATTTTCTTGTTTTAGTTCCATTAACGAGAGTACAACTTCAGGTCCAAAGTAAAATAAAAGTTACTACCTTTTTGTTCAGCACTTCTAATGATACCAGATTCCCACATAGGTATAAACACTTATACACCAGCTTTTAGACTCTATCCTTTGAATCAGATCGAGAATATTTGTCACCACTGGACAAATTATATAAAGAACCATCACTTCCAAACTAAGAGTCCATTAAGGTAATATTTGTAGAATTTTTGTATAGAGACAAACGTACATCAAAAAGCCTCCCACAGTGGGGCTTAGAATACGCCAACTGTACCCCTGCAGAGCGAGAGCTCATTTGTTTACACGCAGTTAAATGGTTTCTAGTATAGTAAATGTTTAAACTGTTCTATTTGATCCATAAATAGGACCCTAAAAAGTACTATCGCTCCAGTTCAAAGAAGACATAGGAGTAATGATAATGAAGGGGTACTTCCCATTCCCCTAACTCCAGAACTGCAGTCTCACCATCAGATGCAGTTTAATGACATACCTAGGATACTAAATGGTTTCAAGTATTGCTATGAAACGCTATTTAACATTATTTATCCGTTTGCACACAGTTAAATGCTTTCAAGTAATGCTATATAATACTAATAATTCAAGTTAACATTACTTATTTGTTTGCACACAGTTAATTGGTTTCAAGTGTTTCAAACGATTAGATAGTTCTGTTTGATCTCTTGATGGGACTCTAGCAGGTGCTACAGCTCCGGGTCAGAGTAAAGCTGAGAATAAAGGGGTACTCTACATTCTCCAAAGCCTCACTATCAGATAGTTTAGTGTCATATTCAGGACGCTTATTTGGGAGGTTATTATCCCTTTGCAGGGACGCAGTCGGTGTATTATACAGCCCAAACTGACTGGGCTGTTTGATAATCCAAATTATCAGAGATAACTATGAAACTTAAAAACATATATGAACTTTTCTGGGCAGATTGATATCAAAACAAAACAATATTTCATTTACTTTAACGTAGGTTTGAATGGTTAAAAATACTTATTTTCAAAACTCACAAAATTTTGATGCTTTGTATACTTATAATTTATTACCAAAATACATCATTTTACACTCAGCAGTAATAATATTTTAAAATCCTTCAATTCATAGTTTAAATAACTGCAATAAACACAATTTCGACCATTTTTATGTCTCTAACTTTAAAAGTTACCTAATGATCGGCGTTTCCTAATCACATTAATGTGACAACCTTCATAGAAAGTTGTAACATTCTTCAATAAATTTCCTAGAGTTTCCAAATTCTTATCAGAAAAAGTTCATACAAGCAAAACGTACGTAATAATAAATACATAAACACTCTACCAAATTGGTTTTCACGCCTTATTTGTATTTCATATTGACATCTTTAAAATAAATACAAAACATTTATTTTTCTCAATACTCAATTATAATGCCAGAATCTCTGATAATTTTTAATGACATAGAGAAGACTTTGTTCTTTAGCCTTGCTGGGTAGTCACTCAAGGAGAAGCCATGCAGTCTGACGTTGTTTTCAGCCTCGTTCTGGCAAACTCTGGAACAACACTGGCGTCAAGCTGATCGGTCCTTGCTCGATTCGTGATTGATGTGGACAGACTGTGTGACAACTATTGGTCTTGCATTTTGCATCTTGTCTAGGTTTACGTCCACATACAGGCACAAATCCCTGGGTTCGCGAGTTTAACAGCTGCAACATTGGCATGTAATTACGGTTTTTTCGGCAGCCGCTTGTCAACATCCCAAACATTTGATTTTTTTAAGGAAAACTCGGCGTTGTATTTAGAATTGAATGTGATTCGCTTCTGAATAAGTTTTGTCAAATGATCTCTTTATAAAAGCATAAATAATGTTCTTTTCTTGTTTGAATTTCTCATGAAGAATCATTGTTATGATTTAATTAAGTCATTCAGTCGAAATCTTTCTCGGCTTACTTAACAAGAACAACGTCATTAATAATAATGCTAATAGTATAATGCTACTACTACTACTAATAATAATAACGATTATGACAAAAAAGAAAATCTGCCGTGGACATTGCTGTCCTGGTGGGCCACAGAATAAAAAACAAGGAAAGCGAAAAGAGAGATCAGTGCTTGAACTGGAAGAGTTGGAAATCGTTGAACGAACCGAGAGCATTCAAATTAGAGAATTGTTAAGATCGTCCAGAATACTGAGAAGAGTCCTGGAGGCCTGAGTAGACTTACTGCCACTCAGACTCAAGTGAAAGGCCATCAGCATCAAACGGTGGTGTGAAAATGTTGCAAAGAGTAAAATAATGACAACGGAATTAGATCAATCAATACTCAATGATTTCCTGATTATGTAAAGAAGTTCATTTTATGAACGTTTTATAAGCTTGTCACTTGAATGATTTTAACGGCATGTCAACCTGAAAAGGGTTATTTAATGAATAGAGGTTAGAGAATTGCGTTCACTGTACATTCATATGTATATTTTTGTATAGTTGTTTTTTAAGAATTTTTTTGCTGACGGTCTTCTCAAATACGAATAATTTCTAAAAATATCTATTTGACCCACAGATAGAACCCTAACAAGTACTACCTCACTGGATCAGAGTGGACCAGGGAGTAATGGCAATGAAGGGGTACTCCACACTCCACAGTTCTCCAGAACTAGAGCATCATCATCAAATGCAGTTTAGTGTCATACCAAAACCCCCTTTTTTGGTAATAGTTGGGTAAGATACACATTTTTTGAGGGGGCCAATTTGAAAATAAATCTAGATTTTTATTTTTCATTATCTTTAGATTATTATAAGTATAACCATATTTATTGTGATATTGTTATATATGTATTATAAGTATAATTATATTTATTGTGATATTGTTATATATGTATTATAAGTATAATTATATTTTATGTGATTATGTCGTATAAAGTAAAAACAGTTTGATCATCTTAGCAGTCTATACTGACAGTAAAAAATGATTGGCTCCTTTGGTAGTATTCTCGTAGCATGGTGACCAGTTAATTAGAAGAAAACACCCGGCTTTCTTTGTCTGGCTACCTAGTCGGATGAAAGCAAAAGTGAAGAGATTAGCTTCTTAATTCTTTTTGATAGAACCTGCTCCTTTATCAAAAGAAAAAGAGCCAGATTCATAGCCTAGTGTTTTAGGCGCCCCAAAAGGGGAATGCCGATAAAACTAAGTTATTTGGGCGACTGTTCTCGACCGTATATCAGTGCACTTGAGGTCCTCCGCTAAAAAAAACCCTAAGCTTGTGTCTCAACCTGAACATGGCTGAAGGGTATGCATTTATCAAACCTCTCCAACACAGGCAGGATGCGACTGAAGGGGTCTATTTTTTGCCTTCTCAGTACCCAATCTATACTACTATTTAACTATATCTAGTAAGAGGTGGGGAGTAGAACGGCATACCTTTCCCAAGCGCATTAGTGCCAAGAGAAATTCAAACAACTTTGTCCAGGATTTGAACTCGGGTCGCGAATTCCATTTCCTACGTTTCACTAAGCGCACATTTAAATTCACTTATCAAGGTTAACAAACTATGCAGACGGACCTCTAGAAATACACTGGTCTCCCCACCAAATCAGCCTGCTCCACCCATGAGCAAAACAGTTGATCAAAAACTGATGGTTAGTTATTTTGTTTTATGAAATATCAATCTTTGTGGGTTATCTAATGCCTATTCTTTTTTTTGTATATATATACGCGGTGCATACGATAAGTTTCCAAACTTTTTTCGTATGGGCACTTTTATTGATAGTACACACATGGAACTAGTCCCCTTTGAAGTAATCTCCTCCGGCTGCAATGCACTTGGTGTGCCGTTCCCAAAAATTCTGGAAGGCCTCATGGAAGTCCTCTTGTGTAAGCTTCTCAAGGACCTTCGTCACAACCTCTTTCATCTCCTCAATTGTCTCATAACGACAATCTCTGAGCTTAGGGAATAACCAAAGTCACAGGGAGCAAGGTCTGGACTATAGGGAGGGTGAGGAACAGTTTTGATGCCCATCTTGGTCAAATAGTCTGTGACAAGGATGGAGTTGTGGACTGGTGTATTGTCCTGGTGGAAATGCCACTGACCCGATTTGAAGAGTGCTGGCCTCTTCTGACGGAATCTCTTCCTAAACTCTCTTAAAATCTCAACATAGTAACTCTAACCCTAACCCTTTGGCCAATCAACTGTGGTGTATTGACTTCCTTACTCCTCCTACACCTCTCATAATCCCTCACAGACTCCCTGGCTTCCTTGAATCTCTTATGCCACTCAAAAGCTGATGCTCGATTCATGCAAGATGGTCGAAGTATTCCATTCGTTTCCATGGCATTTTTCCAAGTTTAAAACATAATTTTATTGCATATCGTTCATCTAAAGTGTCAGATTGCATTTTTGAAATTCACCAGCGGGAGGTGCCCGTGGTGTAGTCGTTATCGCCGTAGGAAATGAACGCGGAGATACGAGTTCAAATCCTGGACGAGACTGATTGCATTTCACATTGCACTAATACTCTTGGGAAAGGTATGAATCCAATTATTCTCCCTCCAGCTATGGGTAAATAGTAGGATGGACTAGGTTCTTCAGCTTTGGTTAGGCAACTAGTCTAGGAGAAGGAAAACTCTGAATTCAAACCTGTTAAACTCCGCTTAAAAATTGACCTTGTGTCATATCCTGCCCGAGCGGAGGGGTTGGTAAATAGTACCAGCTGTGACAATCAGGATTTAGTAGGATGTATTCTAATTGCTGCTGTAGCTGTTCATTTGAACGTGAAATCGTAAAAATTGGTCAGTTATCTCATAAGATGTACAGCAATAAGATACTGAATTTTCAAGAGTCTTCGACAATTTTAAATGCCCATACGAAAAAAACCTGGAAACTTATCGTATGCACCTCGTATATATATATATATATATATACATATATATATATAATGTGTATGAGAATATTTATTTTGTTTAATGTCATATCAACTCCCCATGGGTTACTTAATCCTGAAACCAAATTCGTTTGTAAATATTTCACAGTAATCATATATTTTTAATGTTCTGTTGCATTTTTTGTTTATAATTAACTTGCACACAGTTACGTGATACCAAACACTTCAATCCAATACAATAATTGATGGATATATTACAATAGCATGTCAACCTGTCGGGGTTAATTTACGCCTAAAGGCCAGTGACATACATTGTATGTCTACATTTACACTTTTGTGTATTTAAGGGTTTTTGTTTTATTTTGATATGTCAACATCATCTGGAATTTATTTCTGATAAATGATTTTGGGGGATCATGTTGAAAGATTAATTTGAATGGTATTGATCAGGTTTACGTTTCTAATTTTTGGTATTTCATTTTCAGGTTTACGTTTCTAACTTTTGGTATTTCATTTTCAGGTTTACGTTTCTAATTTTTGGTATTTCATTTCTCTCAAGAAAAAAACAAAACTAAGAATAAATACAAATATTCAACTTCATTTAAATTTCACATAAAGGACTAAAACAATTATGATCAACCTTTTTTGGGAAACGAGTGAAATGAGACATGGTTGATCATCAGGCGGGCTAAACTTAAACAAATCCAAAGTAATTTTACATTGAAGGGACCTCCACCGTTTTCACTAAAGAATATCATACGCGTAAGAATCTGTTTTAGAAATATGGAAAAGTTGAATTTTTTACTCTTCGGTAAAAGACCTTTTAGATAAAAATTGATATCTTTGGCAGACCATTTAGAAAGTATCGTGGGCCGCTGTGAGCTACGAGCCGCAGTTTGCCCACGACTAGACAAAAACAATTCTGAAACCCTAAGAACTACACCGTTTGCAAGAGACGTTAATTTAAAATGGCATGTGATGAACCACTACGAAAACTGTATCGACTGTAAATTTCCAAAGTGAGACACAGGCCGATGTTGTTTTGGTAATTGAGTAACAAGTTTAGTATCCAAATAAATTTCCATTTCATAAATTCTAGTTCAATTGTGTTTCTATTATTTTATCAGAATAGTTCACCATACACCAAATGAAATTGGAAGTGTATTCAAAAAGTATCGAGACTGAAACTGTACTGATGATGACAAAAATGAACAATGAATGAAACACAATTCCTGTTCCTGCAAAGAATTTTCCATTTGTCAAAGCACCATGGAAACTCGTATTTTAAAATGGCTGGAAACCTTGTTTTAATTTCCTACTCAAATTTTAGCGTTGTGATAAATTTAGAAAAAAGGTCTCGTGATCATGGCGGGTGTCGCACTTGCATAGGACTTTTTTCGCCAAAAATTGCTGATCAAAGAGTATCGAGATAATAGATTTAAAAAAATTGTATCGAAAAATGGGCCTGATTTTATCATGAAGTTGCTCAACTGTTCACACGTCTTCATTTGATTTTTAAATTCTAAAATTAAAAATGTAAAAATTCAATCTTGACATTTTCATCACACACACACACACACACACACACACACACACACACACACACACACACACACACACACACACACACAGAGGTGCGTCTTCTTCAGTTCTTTTCTCGGGGAGACATGTCTTGATACACATTCAAACTTTATTTTCTATCCTTAATCTTTCTTTTCCTTTTATGTTTTTATATCTCTTTCTATTCTTTCGAACTTCCAATTCATTTCTCTTAAAGCCTTTGTATTCTTTCCTTTCTTTTTAAATAAAGTTTGTGTTGTGTTTATTTTCAAAAAAAAAAAAAAAAAAAAAAAAAAGAAAAGAAAAAAGAAAAAAAATCAAAACAAAACAAAACAAAACAAAACCGCATGCTTGGAAAAAATAACCAAATTATATCATCTTAAGTTTCTACAGTCTTTTATTTTCTTGATCATTTCTTATAATTTTTCAATAAATTCTATAGTTATTAAACGAAATAATAACGAGTGTCTTTATTCCTTTCAGATAAAAAAATACTACGTATTCAAATTTGTCTAAAAATATTAATTTTTCATTCAAGAAGAATCTATCTTTAGTTTATTAGAAAATCTCTTATAATTCAATAAAAGTCCGTCATTTTGTATCATTTTTATCCCAATTTCAATCAAACATTCAGAGATTGTTTTAATCATGCCGAGAAAAGGTTTGACTTATAATTGTAGATTTGCTACAAAATTTTTTTTATAGGATTTGTATCTAACTCTTTATATCTTCTTGTCTCTCTGGAGGCGCTCATAACATAACATATCGTTGTCGGAAATGAGATCGGCGAGCTGAGTTCAAATTCTGGACGAGTCTGTTTTCATTTCACTTTTCACTAATGCTACCAGGAAAAGGCATAAATCTATTTATTTTCCCTCCAGCAATGAGTAAATACTAGAACAGGCTGGGTTCTTTAGTCTTGTTTACACAACCAGTATAGGAGAAGATAAATCCTGAATTTAGATGAACTTTTCACCGCATATTTTGCTTAGATGTGATCCATTAAATCTTAACAGTTGCCTGGTTTAAAATTTAAAAGGGTTTAGAAGGCTGATTAAAAAATAGAACAAAACAAAAACAAGAAACAAAAACAAAAAAGCAACAACAACAAAACAAACAAAAAAAACCAACAAAAAACAAAACAAAAACAAGCAAAAACACAATTAATACAACCTCTCCAAGTCTAGAAGGTCTTTTAGATACGTATAATTATCCTAAACTTTAATAAAAGGTGACTCTACGTCATTTGTTTTTGATAATGACTATCTTATAAACCCAGATGTAATAAACAAGAGGAGACCGTTGGAATAATTTACCTTCCTTTTCTAAGGATATTTTTGTTATTCACAATTTACTGAGTTTCGCTTCGTTGAGCACAAGAATTACAGTTGAAATTTTAACTCTTTCCAGTTAAAACTGACATAAAGGAACAAGTGGTTACTTATAAAATTCAGGAATCAAATTCCAGGATTAAATTCCAAAATATATAAAGCGAAAAGTCTTACTCAGTTTAAAGAATACATTTATAACAATGAAACCCCCCACCAAAAAACAAAACAAATGCTCAATGATTTCTAGTGCTGGGTATAAAAAAAAACTAAAAAAAATACATACAAAGATGTGTGATCTTAATAATCTGTTTACAAAAAAATAAATAAATAAATAAAAAATAACAGAATTACTCACAAAAATATTAACGAACAATTTTTTTTTTTGAGGAGGAAAAACATGCAAGATTTTTTTTCTATCTTTTTAGGCAGGATATCAACAGACTAGACCTGGTTGTTGCAAAATTTGACTGGAGTTTGAGGTTTTCAATTTCTCGGGTTTCAAAATTTCGGGAATTACCAAAAAAAAAAAAAAAAAAAGCAAATTTTCATGAACAAAACCTTTTTCGATAAATAACATCGATATTGCCTTGATAACTTTTTCTGTTGTCAGGAGAAATATCTTTATCATATACAAACTTTCAAAATAAAACTTTGCTTTCCAAGAAGAAACATTACTTCGAAATAAATATTCAGAATGATCATTTTCTGAATAAAACTTTTCAATGAAAGAACATTACTTCGAAACAAATATTCATTATTGACATGTTCTGAACCCCCCCCCCCCCAACAACAACAATAACATCAAAACTAAACAAAACAAAACAAACGGCAAAACGTAAAAAACAAAACGAAAACCAAATAAAACCAAAACTTTCAACGAAGAAACATGCCTTCGTTATAAAACCTCAGAATTATTTTATTCTGAACAAATATCTATCTAAATCTGAGAAACTATTCCTTTAAACAGAGGCATATCATATCGTGAGCGCCAACCAATTTACACTGAAGCCAAAAAGGTGCCAAAATCACGATAAGCAATCATTTTTCCACCGGTTTGATTAAGCAGTAACCAATCTGACTGGCTGACATCTGGTTAACCAGACTGTGAGGAAATCTTTTCTCTCCTCTTCAAATTTAAAATAAATTTAACCAACGAAAGAACAAAGAAAAACGTCTGGCAAAAATTAGAAAAAATGTGCTGCGCGTATGTTCTCAAAAAAGCCAGCCTACTTTGAAAATCAGCATTCAACATTCTAGCTTTTAACTGGGCTCGAATTCTAATCGTGCAGATGTGAAATATGCAACTATTTAAACAGCGAATTAGGCTGTATAATTTTCCATCAGTTGTATTGACTTTGAGCTTTCAAAGTTTTTGTATGTTTGTTTTATTCTTAATTTTTGTTTTTGCTACCTTTTCTTTCTTTTCTTTCTATTCTTTTCTATACTTTCATTTGTATTCTTTTGGTTTCTCTACTTTCTTTTTCTCTATTCTATCTTTCCTTTCTATTATTTTCCATAGTTTCTTTCCTTTCTAATTTCTTTCTTTCATTCCTGTTCCCTTCTTTCTAATCTTTCTAATTCTATTTCCCCGTAACTATTTTTCTTAGTCTTTCATTCTTCCTATTCTCCCTTTTTCTTCTAGTCGTTTTCTTTCTTTCTTTCTTTCTTTCCCACTCACTTCTCTCCACTTCTGGACGATCTCTTTCTAATTTTCTCTTCCTCTAATTCTTGCATGAAATCCAACTAAGTAGTTGCTCAATCAAAACGTTGTCACCATCGGCGTTTCTAATCCCGTGAGAAAGAACATCGGGGAAGTTCAATTGTGGACGAACGCTCTCTCAATTAATACACTGTTCACACCTTAGCAACATTGTATGCTTCTTGTAGCTTGGGTGAGTAAATAGTGACGCAGTATTTTTCATTTTGTGAAGAAGAGGAAATCGTGGATCGAAGGAATATAAACTGCTGCTTTGAGTTGAGATATTTTTTTGCAAGATACTAAAAAATCCACTATTCTTAGAGGAGGAGGAGGAGGAGGAGGAGAGAAACAATCAACGACAATGATGGTAATGATTTCAATGGTTATAAAAAGAAAGAAAGAAAAGGAATTTAAATTTTGTTTTAAAGCTTCCAACCAAGCGAAGTAGAAACAAGACCATTTTATTGCGAGAGCACTGGGCAATGAACCCAGCCCTTACCCCTTTTAAGCGTTAGGGGGCAGATGCTGCTGAAAGCAGTGAATACAAAAGCAACAAGAAAGTTGGTATTTGAGTATAAGAAGAACAAAAAGGTTGGGTTTGGTTTATTTAACGGCATATCAAGTCCTTATGGGTTATCTAATGCCAAAATTTGATTTCTTCTTAAATGTTTAATTACAATCATAACTATTGCGATTTTCAACTTTCCATGGCAATCATCTTTAAAAATCAAGCTTTTAAAAAAATCATTTTCTCAGCTATACATCATCATCATCATCATCATCATCATCATCATCATTAACGTATGCCGAAAGCACGGATTTCTTTGACCTCTCATGCCATCCTTCCCAATCCGCCATCACACTTGGTAACTTCACTAGGCTGCGTCCAGCGTCTGCACGGAGCTAATGAATGTAAATTTTTGTTTATAATACAAATAACTTAAACACAATTATATGGTTTAAGGTATTTATTCCTATTTAATAATGATCATTTATCTGCACACAATTATATGGTTTCAAAAAAGAATCCAAGACAAAGTACAACTGAATGGAAAAGATGATCCACTGGGAATTGTGAAAGAGGTTAAAACTTAACCATACTGACAAATGATAACCAGAATCTGTCCAATAGAATTCTCTTGGACTTTATGATAAAAACAGATCATACAATCTCGACCTGGTTTTAATTAACAAATATTTATAAAGAACTTGTCATCGAGTGGATTTTGCAGTTTCAGCGGACTAGAGAGTGAAAATAAAAAAGCGGAAAGAAAGATAGATAGATACTTGGATCTTGCCAGAGAGCTGAGGAAACTGTGGAACATGAAGCTGATGCTGATACCAATTGTAGTTAGTGCATTTTTAACAGTCTCCAAAGAACTGGAAAAGAGACAAGGGTAACTGGAGATCACAGGAAGAATGGAGACCATCCAGAACTGTTAAGATCAACTAGAATACTTAGAAGAGTCCTGGAGTCCTGAAAAAACCATCTGTCACTCAAACTTCAGTGGAAGACCGCCTGTTAGAACTGGTGTGAAAAATCACATAAAATAAAAATGACAATTATAGCTTCAAGTAATTATTCTTAATATAAATGATTAGCACAAAGTTACATGGTATCAAGTATTCCTATCGAATAAAGATAAATTTTAAACCAATTTATTTGATCTATAGATAGAACTATGACAGGTACTATCATACCGGGTCAGAATAGACCAGGGAGTAATGGCAATAACGAAGTATTTCCCACTCCTCTGTCTTTGTAAATACAGTTTCCGTCTCTATACTTTTTGAACAACCTTGTATTTAGAAGAAAATTAACTCATTGGTTATTTCTGTCTTGGTAAATACAACCTCAGCCTCTAAACTTTTTGAACAAACCTCGTAAATAACAGAAGGAAGATAGAACAGAAGGCGAAAAAAGAAAGCGGTTGCTTTTATTCTAGAAGAGAAAGTGAAGAAAGAAAAGCAAAACCAATATTATATTGGCCAAACTAAAAAAAAAAAATACGCTGTGAAAAAAGATCCCCCCCCAAAAAACAAACGGGATCAATAAAAAAAATTGAAAAGGCGATAGAAAAATCATTACTTACAAAAGAAACCTATAAAAAAAGACATATTGAATAAATAATCACAGGCTTTTATTTGGCAAATGATTGCTCATCCATAATCATAAAGACGATGCAGATATTCATAAAAGAAATTCCAAAAACAGTTTTGATAGTAAAATATACCACTAAACACGCCTATTTTAAATATCAAGAGAAAAATAAATTCGGTGCTTACACTAAATTAAAGTGATTAAATAAAACTATGCTATATATATATATATATATATATATATATATATATATATATATATATATATATATATATATATATATATATATGCCAATGGTAACAATAATAAAATGATATGAGGAACAGAGAAGTTTTTGTATTTGCACATTCTTCTGCCACTTCTTAAGTTACACGACTGATATATATTTGACAAAAACAAAAAAAAAAAAAAAAAAAAATGGCAGTTAGGGATGTTTAAATTAGTTTGGAATATGGGCAAAGAGGTGGCAAAGACTCGAAACTAAGTGGATACTTAGGTAACATGCCTCAAACTTTTAAAATTTATTATCTTCATTGATATGGTGAAATTTTTCTTGTTTCTAAATGTTTAAAAAATCCTTGTCGCACAATCGAAGTAAAATTTAATGGTTTCTTTCACACACACACACACACACACACACACACACACACACACACACACACACACACATATATATATATATATAAACAAAAAACAAAAACAAAACAAAACGAACAACTGTAACAAACAAACATACAAAAAAAGCTGAAAAAATTTATCAGAATATGAAGAACAAAGATACTTTAGTAGTAGTACTTTCCATTTCCCCTCCCTAAGTCACGCGACAGAAACTTTTAGACCAAAAAACCGTTAAATAAAAAGTCAGATAGAGATGGTTAAAGTAGTTTGGAATATATGTAAAACGGTGAGCAAAGATCAGGGGTCGTTGAATACCACAAAATGGCTCGAGTTTAAACAACTAAACAGAAGTATCAGTTATAAACCAATCCACATATAAAGTAGTTGCTTAAATAAGTAACCAACGAAGATTTAAACTCAGCAGGTTTAAAAAGATAGGTGACTGTTGGACTAAAGTTAAAACTTAATAAGACCGTCAAATGTTTAATTTTTTTTCTGTGACCCATTTAAATGTCCTCTTGTAAGAGTATCAGGTAACATCTGTGACGGGAGCAAAGATTTTAGTCAACCCCTGGGCCTGGTATAACCACACAATACTACCCATGAAAAATGACAAATCGAAATTTAAATCGACGTCGGACCCATGCAACAAGTCTGGGTGTCATGATCAGCATCCTGCGAATGTTGGTTGATAAATTTTCAGATTCACAAACAACAACCAAAACAACTACTTAACCGAAAGAAACCAACGGATAAAATGAACAAGAGAAGACAACAAAAATGTATTTTACGGTTATCTTATGAGCATTTCTATTCAAAGAGGATATGGGAAAAATGGTAGAAATTTGAACAGAATCCGTTAGATTTAATACAAGCGAAAGACTTGCTGACAAAGCTGGAATGTTATTAAAGAAGGTTGGTTTTCTGATCTTGAAATACTAGAAATATGTAAACAAGTAAATTGTGAAGAATATGAACAAGATCCCCCAACCCTAATTGAAACACTAAATACTGAAAAACAATAACCCCCTAATCGAATTGAAATGCAAAATACTGAAAACCGAAACACCATATACCAGAGCACCTTAAAACAACTGTTAACACAAGAAAACAAAATAAATGTAGAGTTAATAAAGAAAATCATGACAGAAAAGAAGATTACATCACATGCCTCATGAACCAAGACTGGAAAAGGTCAACAAATTATAACTAAATACTCCAACATGCAACATCACTGAACTAAACGATCTAATGTATGCAGGAGCGAAACTAGCCAGTGATAAAAATCAGTATTCCCCATAAGGAACCTAGACAGAAATTAAAGATCTAGATGGGAAATTAAACAAAAAGGATAGACAAGGAAACTGCGACAATAAGCGAAAGGGCAATGGAAGGAAAACACATGAGGATATGTTAGGACGAAAAAACCAAAGCAAAACGGTAGACAAGTCTAAAATACAACTTAAAATAATAAATCAAAAGCAATACATGAAAGAAAGGAGACTTCAAAGATACCAAGACAGGGTCAAGCAATACAAAACAAAACAAGACATTCTAAAACAACGAAAGAATGTTCTACTAACAAGTAGATGGAGAATAGTTGTGGACAAAACAACAACTGGCTGCAAAGGAAGCAAAACAATTTTAGTGTAAAATAAGGGAAAAGAAATAACATATAAAAGGCCGAATGGATAAAAAACATGGAAAAAGAATTGCAAGGACTCGAAGAAGGTTCTGCGGCTGCTATACTCCTGGAATCGCTCGGAACAACACTTAAAAAGTACCGAATTTAAAACGCCAGGCCATGATGACATACATGGATTGTAGTATAAAAAATCTACGTCCACACATGACAAGAGGAAGGAAGACTTTTCAAAGAGAGTAATGTGAGGTGGAAAATGTAGCCATAGATTGACTATAAAATGGCCGGTGATATAGTCTCGCAATCCTGGATATTAGATTGTCTAAAAATGTTAAAGATATCCGACAGAGTTATAAACTTCATAACTAAAGCCATGAAAAACTGGAAAGTGGAATTGGCAGCAGGAGGAAAAACTATAGCAGAGAGGCATCTTCAAAGGAGATGCGCTTTCGCCATTACTATTTGTAAAAGTAATGATATTAATACAACTCAATTACATTCTTAGGAAGAGTACTGGGGGATACAAATTTGCAAACTCTCAAGAAAAGGTCACCTTATGTACGCGGGTGATATAAAGCGGTTTACAAAAAAAAAAAAAAAATGAAAAAGAAAATGGTGACTAAAAGTCACCATTTTCACTTACAATACGGATATACAGATAAGAATGGATTTTGGCATTGAAAAATGAACCATGCTCATGATGAAAAGTGGTAAAAGAGAAACTGTGAAAAGAATAGAACTTTCAAATAGAACTTTCAATAATAGAACTTTCGTGAATAGAACTTTCAAATAGAACTTGGGGAGAAGTAAAATTACCAGTACTTGGGAATATTGGAAGCGGACATCATCAAACAAGCGGAGATGAAACAAAAAAATAACAAAAGAGTCCCTCAGACGAATGTGAAAACTCCTTGAAACCAAACTCTGCAATAGAGATTTTATTAAGGGAATAAACAACTGGGCAGTTCGACTAGTAAGATATTCAGGGCCATTCTTAAGATGGACAAGGGAGGAACTCCGACAAATAGACTAAAGGACAAAAAAGTTAACAATGCACCAAGCCTTACACTCAAGATATAAACAGTCTATATGTATCAAGAAAAGAAGGAGAAAGATTGCATAGATTCATCAATGCACGGACTTGAGGGGTATATTAAAAAGACCAAAGAAAGACTAATTACAGCAACCAGTAACACTCATGGCAATAAAAGAACAACGGAACGACGGAGTGCTGGGGATGAACTTAGCAGAGTCAATGCAGTCGCAAGATACCATCAACAAAGTAGTTTCACAGGAAAGAGAAAAAAAATAAAGGATGATGGTTTGTAATTTATCGCCTGTGGATAGAATGAGAGATATTTCCGTTTGCAGATAAGATCAACAAATTACCGGAAAAAAACAGAAGTTTGTAAGTTCCGATAACCAGCCATAAACAGAAAATACGTGAGGCGAAGAGGATGTTCATATTTTCGCATCAGACATGAAAAGACAATATAAGGTCTATAATTCTGGACTCAAGGCAGAGATCCGCTGGCCATTCAAGCAAAAGGGAGAGATGGCCACTTAAAGAAGTGAGAGTTCCGCTGGTCACTCAAGCAAACCTGTCAGCTCCCTCGTATGTATTCTCCGGCCGTCGCACAACTTTATAAAATGGGTCCCCGCCACAGAAAAAAGATATGTGCGGACTCTTTCTTACAGTATTCCTACTCCACACAAACGTTGCCGTCGAAGAATACAAATGAAAATTATATTTTTATATATCAACGAGTTTTTAGTTTTTTGTCCAGCGGTATGATATGCGACACAAATAGAAAAAGGACAAAACTAGGAAACAGAAATAGGTAGAAAATAACTGCATAGAGATTTTAAGTAACAAACTGAAGAGACCTGGACATGGCTTAGAAAGGGAAATCTCAAGAAAGAAATTAAATATCTTTTAATAGCAATAAAAAACAATGCAATAATGACCAATTATATTAAAGCGAAAATTGATAATACGCAACAGAATAGCAAATGTAAACTATGTTGAGAAAGAGAAGAAACGGTGACACATAATTAGTGAATACAGGAAATTAACTGAAAAAGAGTACAAGACCTATCACGACTGGGTGGGAAAGGTGATCCTCGGGGAATTGTGTAAGTGCCTTACTTTATCATTCAACCAAATGGCATATGTATAAACCAGAATATTTCATAGAGAATGAGACACATAAAATTCTTTGATCACCAAATCCTGGCCAGAAGACCAGACCAGATCATCTAATCCCGGCCAGAAGACCAGACCAGATCATATAATCCCAACCAGATGACCAAACCAGATCAGATCACCTAATCCCGATCAGAAAAAAACAGACCAGATCATATAATCCCAGCCAGATGATCCGACCAGATCATTTAATCCCGGTCAGAAGACCAGACCAGAGCATCCAATCCCAGCCTGATGACCCCGACCAGATCACCAAATTCCGACTAGAAGACCAGAACTAGAGTTGATTAACCAGGAAAAAAACTTGCCGTCTAGTGGATTTTGCCTTTCTGGTGAACCACTGAGTGAAAAATAAAAGAAAACGAAAAGAGAGATAGATACTTGGGCCTTGCCAGAGAACTGAAAAAAACAACAACAAACAAACTGTGGAACATAGTGGTGTTAGTGATACCAGTTGTGGTTGATGTGCTTGGAACATTCCCCAAAGTATTGGAAAAAAGACTGGACGAAATGGAAATTAGAGGAAGAATCGATACCATCCTGAATCGGCTAAAATACTAAGAAGAGTCCAGAAGACCTAAGGAGATTTGCTGTCACTGAAACTCTCGTGAAAGTCCACCAGTCAATGTTGGTGTAAAAAACTCACAGGGAGCAAAATGAAGATAAAACTCAATGTCGTTTAATCGTAGTATAAAATAATACCGTAAGAACCTATTATATCAAAGCAAAAAAAGATGATACGCAGAAGAATAGTAAATGTAGGTTATGTAGATATAGAGATAAAACAGTTAATCACATAATAATCGAATGCAGCAAAGTGGTACTGAAGGTATACAGGACTAGGTACGACTGGGTGGGAAAGGTGATCCTCTGGGAATTGTGAAAGAACTCGAAGCTTGACAATACTAACAAATGTGACATGCACAAACCAGAAGCTGTCATCGAAAATTAAACGCATCAAATTCTCTGAGACTTTGAGATACAAACGGACCACCAATCCTGGCCAAGTAGACCAGACACAGTTTTAATTAACAAGAAGAAAAGGACCTGTCAACATAAGGATTTTGCCATTATTTTGCTATTTATTTCTTAAGGAACATTATACAGACATAATAGATATTATAAAGTACTATTATAGTTTTTTCGAAACTTTAATCGGAGATGTAGAAAGTATGCTCTTAATCGGCAAATATAAGATATAGTAAAAGAATATCTTTGTAACGTTTTTAGTAACTTTTGTAATATATATATATATATATATATATATATATATGTGTGTGTGTGTGTGTGTGTGTGTGTGTGTGTGTGCAGCATCGCACCTCTGCAAGTTTGTTAAAGTATTCAAATGCTGTAAGAAAAAATTTTATATAGCAAGTATATTTTCAAATCCAATTTATTTTTTTCTTCAGTGCAATAGGTTTTGGTAACAAGTGATACCTAATAATATCCGTTTTGATTCAAATATATATTGAATGTTACTAGTATGTAAATGTATATAAACATTTAGATGTATGTAAACATGACATTTAATTTATTTTTCTAAAGAAAATATCACAAAAAATCAAATATATAACCGAATTTTTCCATGCCGGTTTATTACTATTGGTTATTAATCAGCCCCTTCTCCGAATATAGAAGGGTGGTACCAAAATTATGTTAGCATTCCACTATTTGGTGGCGTCTGACCCCTTTTAATAAAATGGGAGTAAGCGCTAACCGGAGAGATGGTCCTCTGAAGCTGAGTGATTTGATTAATTTCAGGCCACGGATTAATTAGTAAATTCATTTACTCCGCTTGACTTTAGTTAGCTACTAGGCATCTAATGAGAACCAAACGCAGTAACATTAGCTCGCTAACGATCACACCACGCGAACCTCCCACGAGTAATAACAAAAAACAAATTAAATAATTATATATTTATACGAAGTTATTATCGAAGATTAAAGAAAGTATGTTATATCATGTAATATTTTATCTCTTAATACTGGCGCTTGCGTGACGGCGTGTTAAAATAATTTCCTGTCTTGCGATATATTTTCTTTAAATATCCTCTTGATTATTTCTATTGCCTCTGAGTATTTCCTGCTCGGATAAACCAGTGAAGTTAAACCACTATGACATCTAATTAAGACAGCAAATTTGGATTCATGCTGGCTGTAACAGTACACAAAATTTACCTCGAGTCAAACAGATCTAGTGAGTTCACTGATTTCGAAAGGGGTTTATTGTCGTATATAAACGAAGTGGATTATCAGAGATTCACGAAAATATGAAATGGTAATGTTATCAGTATAATAATGACGAAACAGGTAAGCAAAAAGTTAAATATTTTCTCTTTGAATGATTGGTTTTTACTGTATGCCAACTCGTGTAGAGTTATTTTATGTCTTGAAGGTAGGGAATCGCGTTCATTGTGCGTTCATATTTACATTTTTTGTGTAGTTGTTTCTTAGAGATTTTTTCACATGGTTATGCGATATTAAGTATTCCTATTTTCAACAGATTATTTGACCCATAGATGAAACTCGAACAGGAACTACCACTCCAGGTCAGAGTGGACCTGGAAGTATCCGAATGAATTTTATTTGATTGAATAGAAATCTAAACCACTAAAGAAAGGGAAAATGGAGAAAGAAAAAAAAATGGTGGTCAGATTTTTAACTCCCTCTCCGCGATTGTAAACAAATTATTAATACAAAACAGCTCGATTGTACAACTCCTGGAAAAAAATTATGAAATTAGCACATTAAGAAGATGTTCATTTAGTTTTTTTTAGCAGTAAATAAACTAATAACAGATAAGACACAAAATGTTTTTCTTTAATTTCTTGTTAAATCAAATATACTTTAAATAAACAAGATTAATTGGACATTAAACTAGGACCGTTCACACAAGAAGAACTTGACTCGGTTCTCAGAAAAATTAGAAATAGGAAAGCTGCAGGGCTGGAAGAGATTCCCCCAGAAGTATGGAAGACCAGACAATTCGACGATATACTGCTCCGACACTGCAAGGCAGTATATAATCAAAATCCGATGGATAGATGGATGAAGGGATGCATCCTCCCCTTCCCTAAAAAGGGTGACCTCGGATTAGCCAAAAACTACCGAGGCATAACACTTACATCCATAGCAGCCAAAATCTACAATGCCCTACTACGAAACCGCATAGAACCCAAAATCGACAACATACTTAGGAAAACCCAAAATGGCTTCCGAAGAAATAGATCCACGACCTCACAAATATTAACCATTCGTAGAATCCTTGAAGGTATACGGGCAAAAAACCTACTAGCGACATTACTATTTGTTGACTTTACCAAGGCCTTCGATTCCATTCACAGAGGAAAGATGGAACAAATCCTACTAGCATACGGCATACTTAAAGAAACCGTAGCAGCAATAACGATTCTCTATAGAAACACCAAAGTAAAAGTACGTTCACCAGATGGAGACACAGAATACTTCGACATTGTAGCAGGAGTATTACAAGGGGACACGCTAGCTCCATACCTCTTTATCATTTGTCTAGACTACGTACATAGAACATCGATTGACAAAATCAGAGAGAACGGCTTCGAGCTGACAAAGAAAAGAAGCAGAAGGTACCCCGCAAAAACAATTACCGACGCCGACTACGCCAATGACATAGTGATACTGGTAAATACACCCACCCAAGCCGAAACACTCCTGCATAGTTTGGAACGAACAGCCGCAGGCATAGGCCTCTATGTCAATGCACACAAAACGGAATATATGTGCTATAATCAAAAGGGGGACATCTCCACTCTAGACGGAACCCCTCTTAAACTAGTAGACAAATTCACTTACCTAGGAAGCAGCGTCGCATCAACCGAAAAGGACATCGACACGAGGTTAACGAAAGCATGGACAGCTATCAATAGGCTATCGACTATATGGAAATCAGACCTAACCGATAAAATGAAACGCAGCTTCTTCCAGGCAGCGGTCGTGTTGATACTGCTATATGGATGCACTACATGGACTCTAACAAAACAGCTGGAGAAGAAGCTAGACGGCAATTACACAAGAATGCAGCGAGCAATCTTGAACAAGTCCTGGTGGCAACACCCCACAAGACACCAACTGTACGGCCACCTGCCTCCTATCACGAAAACAATTCAAGTTAGACGAACCAGACATGCAGGACACTGCTGGAGAAGCAGGGACGAACTCATAAGTAATGTACTCTTATGGACCCCCACACATGGCCGTGCAAAAGCAGGACGACCAGCACGAACATACATTCAGCAACTATGTGAGGATACGGGATGTTGTCCAGAAGACCTGACTGAAGCGATGAACGATAGGAAAAAGTGGTGAGAGAGGGTCAGGGATATCCGTGCAACCAGCACGACATGATGATGATGATGATGATGATGAAATGATTTAATCGGAGTAATTTAATCTGTTACTAGTTCTTACTCGTGGGAGGTTTGCGTGATGCAATTGTTCATGAGCCAATGCCTGCATGTTTAGTTCTCGTTGGATGCCAACTAGCTAACTAAAGCTAAGCTTTGTAAATGAACTTCACCAATTATAGTTTTTTCATCGTCATACAGAATAGAATATAAAATAATTCAATATTGAGGAAAAAATTATTGAATGATCGTGTAATTTGCATTCCAAAAACATTACAGCCGAAGCCTAGATATGCTAATCGTTCTACTGTTGCAGTCTTATTTATTAGTAATTCTGTAAACTCATGTAATAGAATCCTGCTCATGATTCTTGAAATGAAAAGATAAGATTAACTCACAAATGCCAGAAAAAATGAGGTAATTGGACTCCTTGAACTTTTATGACATACTATTTACTGAACTGAATCTTTATTAATTATAGTTTAGAATTATGGCATACAAACAACAGAGAAGACAATTGAACGAACTCATTTATGTAAGAGCAAAGGTAGTCAGTGAAAAGAATTGGGATCCCACAAAGAAACCCAATCAGAAAAAGAGATGAGAAATGACTCTTGAAGAACAAAAGAAGAAACTAAGAGGACATACAAAAATACTAAGGGAAGGTACATAGACAAGGACCACAATTATAATATGATTGCCAGTCTAATTATACCTCAAGAAGTCAGAAAAAGAAATAGAATTGAAGAGACAGCAAATATGTTATCCTCTTTAGGAATAAAAATAACTACACGGATACTTCAAGCGACAAACTAAGGAAATTGAACATGAAATGATTTAGACATGGTTGCGAAGGGGTAAAAAGTTAAACCTTACATTGAAAACGCATTTTTTAATGTAAAGGCGTGGTGGGTCTTTTATTGGTTGTACTGATAATATTTGTTAGAGTGTGTGTTGTGTTTATTTTGCATTGTGTGTGTATATGTGTGTGTACCCTCGCCAGTAATAAGTCAAAGGTTTTCTCCCATGGAAAAATAATATTTTATTTTTGCAACAGGGGTACAGGTAATAAACTTCTAGACCTGGTATAGCGATAATATACTACACTTGAAAATGTCTAATATCAAAACAAATAAATGTGGAACTCAAAGAACAGATGATGAGTGTCATGATCGGCAAGTGCTCCCTTGATAGCCTACACAGTCGTCCAGCAATTTTTTTTTTGTTTTGATTTCAGGTACATAGACCAGGACAACAACTATAATATATCTGACTGCCAGTCTAATGGTACCTCAAGAAAATAGAAAAAGAAATGGAATAGAGAAAACAATAAACATGTTATTCACTGCTATTTTAAAAGGAACCCCACACAAAGAAGAAAACGAAGGATTAATAAAAGTCCGAGACTTGCGGACCATCTAGAAAGATTATAAAGAAAGAATGAATTTCTAATTTGAAATACTAGTTTTTAGTTTTTTAAGTAAGTCTTTAAGAAAAAAAGAAGCTGAAATACAAAATATTGAAAACCACAACAAAGGAATTCAGATCAAATAAACAAACTTAGAGGACATACAAGGGAAGGAAAATCTACAAAGGCACAAGAGAATGAAACAAGTGAGAAAAGACAACGGCAACAAAGAAGATACACAATCCAACAGCCAGAAATAAACCAAAATATATTGGCTAAAAAACTAAAATGTAACAGAAAAGATCCAACAATACAATCAAAACAAGATATTCCAAAATAACGAAAGAAAATTCTACCAACAAGTCAAAGACTCATAAAGAAAGAAGCAAGAATTCCCGAATGTATGACAAAAGGAAAACTTACGTTGATCCATAAAGACCACTAAAAAGCAACCACACCAAGCAACTATAGACCAATAAAATATTTGCTAATGATGTGGAAGATCCTAACAGCATAAAAGGAGAAGAATCTTCAACTCATTTGTTTGCTCTTAGTTTAAATGTCAAACAGTTCTATTTGACCCATAGATAGGACCCTATCAGGGGGCATCACTCCAAGTCAGAGTAGATCAGGGAGCGATGACAATAAAGGGGTACTCTTGATTCCCCAAAGTTTCAGGATAACTGGAGCCTCACTATCAGATTGTTTAGTGTTATATTCAGGACACCCTTTGGGGGAATCTTACCCATATGCAGAGAAGCAGACGGTGAACATAGCCGACTGGGTCATGGAATATTGAGATACAAACGGATGACCTGATTCTGTCCAGAAGACCAGGCTTTTATTTACAAGAAGAAAAGAACTTGTCATCACGTGAATTTTGATATTCCAAGACACCATAGAGTAAAAATAAAAGAAAATACCCATTCGTTGTCAGAGAGTTTGAAATGCTATGGAACTTGAAGGTGATTGTGATATCAATCAGAGTTAAAGCCCTTGGAATAGTCCTCAAATAACTGGAAAAGAGACTAAAGGAATAGGCGATCAGAGAAAGAATCGAGACTATCCAGACTGTTAAAATCAGCTCGGATACTTAAAAGAGATCTGGAGATCAAAGGAAGAATCAAAACAATACAGACCACATCACTGCTGGAATCAGCATAGACACTTAGATCTCAGGAGACTTGCTGTCACTCAGTCTTCTGTGAAAAACCACTAGTTAAAATTGGTGAGGAAAACTCACAAGTAAAATAATAATAACGAGGACAGAAGTCATTTTTCATACAAGTCTGTTCTTCTTTCTGTTAGCGCCCAGCTCTTTTCCAATCTCGTAACTGACAAGTGAAAATCGGAGTATGCCTCTAGACATTTTTTCTTGTATGTGAAGTAAAATTCTTTGACAAAGACTGTTAGTGTTCTTTTTCCTTTTTTGTTTTAAATCTTAGATCGAACACTTCTGGCTGCTATTATTTATTGGTTCTGTGAACAAAAATTGTTCACAGAACCAATAAATAATAGCAGCCAGAAGTGTTCATGGTGACAATCAATGAAGCATTCTAATTTCCTTCTTTCAGTTCCATCCTGATCGCTCCAAAGAAATGACCTCCATTACAAAGTAAGAGACATTTCCCTTTCTTGTAAGGTGACAGCTTCTCATCTCCTTTTGTGGAATATATCATACCAAAAATGAATAGATTAAATCTGGCATCATATACTAGGGTGAGTCAAAAGTTTTGCAATATTTTGGCAAAATTTGGTAACACTGGATGGTCTTGCCGAAGTCGTGAAGGTGATGAACTGCACTGGTCTGTGAGATGCCGAGCTCGTCTGATACTCTTCGATTGTTACTCGCCGGATATACCTGTGTGGCTGGGAGAACGACCTCAGTTTTTAGTTGCTTCCGCGGTGTTTTAGCCCAGCTTGAACTCGTTGTGCGGCTTTCAATTCATACACGGAGTGAAGCAATGTACAACATGTCAGCACACCAACTATCCCGATACTACCGACCACAGCGAGTAACTCCAACGGTTTGAACTGTGATATATGCGCTGAGAACTTGCACGTACCAAAACATTGCAAAACTTTTAACTCACCCAAGTAATTAAATCTAGTAATTAAACCAAGTAATTAAACCTAAATTAGTAATTAAACTTAATTAAATGAATAAAGCGTACTAATAAATAAATAGAAGTTGTCGACCTTAGTCAAGAGTGACCCGAAGGCTCCCTTTTCAATTGCTACTACACCGAGGTGTAGGAGAGGGCCCTACTCCATTCCCTGGATTGCTCCACTTTACCCTCAATCCTTACCTTATAATGCTGAGTGTTAAGCAAGGCAGCATCAAGTACGATTTTTTGATTCTTTGGTATGACTCGACCTGGGTTTGAACCCCGGTCTCTCGGACCATTGGCGAACACTCAATTCATTTGGTCAATGAATAAATAAACTGATAAATAAATAAAGCTTACTAATAAGGATACAAAACGGAAGAAGCCGATTTTCTTGGATTTTCCATATTCTTTAAAGTTTGAAAATTAAGGCATTGAGAGAATTTTGTAGATAAAAATATTAATCAGAACTTAATTGTCTAAAATGTTTACAGAAAAAAAATTAACGATAACCGCCTAAAACCGATTCCTAACAAGTAAAAATAAAATTTTATAAGTTAGGAAACGGAATTTGGGGGAAAAAAGAAGGAAAACAAAATAATCCGTTTATAGTTTTTTTTTCTCAAAAGAAATATAGAAACAAAGCAAAAATGTAAGCATTAATTAAAATTCAAGACAGTTCTGAGCTCTTTGATTTTTTGAAAAAGACACCCCCCAAAAAAAAATCAAAAATTTTGCAGGTGTTCCACTTCTTAAGTATGAGTGTGGGTGCATATATGTGTGGATGCATGTGGGTATGTTGGTTGGTTGTGTTTTACGGTTTATCAAACCTTCTGTGTTATTTAATGCCAAATCCTGTTTATACATATATATTGAATATATATAATTTGTCAACAAACAGTTTGAGGGAAACAATTTTTAAACAAGCCAGAGCTCATTTGTTTGCACTCAGTTAAATGGTTTCAAGTATTGCTATCTAATACTAATAGTTTTATTAGAACACTGTTAAACGGTTTCAACTATTGCTATTTAACACTCGCAATTCTATAAACCATTAATCGTTTGCACACAGTTAATTGGTTCCAAGTCTTGCTATGTTATACAAATAATTCAATTTAACATCAGTCATTTATTTGCACACAGTTAAATAGTTTCAAGTATAGTAAAGGGTTAAATAATTCTATTGAACCTGAGAGTAATGGTAATGATGGAGTACTCCGCATTTCCCAAAGCTCCAGGACTGGAGCCTCATCCTCAGATGCAGTTTAGTGTCATATCAGGACACTTACAGGAGGGATCTTATTCTTCTGCAGCTCCAACTAACTGGGCTTATGTGTGTGTGAACGTGTGTGCGCGTACCATTCAAATGTTCAAGAGATTTAAAATGTGTGTGCAAACCAAAAGGAGTACCGATTTTTCGCTGTTACCTTCTGTGAGTAGTACTTAATTGATTGATTTTAACAGTATGTCAACCCATCTAGGGTTATTTTATACCTAGAGGTTAAGGAACCACGTTTATATGTGAGTAGTAATGTGTGTAAGTCAGTAGGGAAGCAGTTCGAAGGAGTCAGTGGTAAGCTCAATATGGAAAATGCTAGCAGCTTCTCTCAGGATTTGAATTCAGGTAGTAGAGTCCATGTCCTGTTACGCCACAATCACCTCTCTCTCTTTCTTTATCTCTATCCCTCTCTCTCTATATATATATACAGAATTTATATAAGTATTATTTGTAAAAAAAATCTTCTCTGACACACACACATATATATATATATAGAGAGAGAGAAATGGTAGATTTTGGTGAATGACTAGATGATAAAAATGAGTTGAAAGGTGGATAAATCAAACACTTACAACGGGTTTAGTAGTGATATTTCGTTCTTTATTTAAACCTGTTGTAAGTGTTTGATGCATCCACTTTTCCACTTATTTTTATCATATGCGCCACAAAACAACAGCTGTATGCCCCCTTGCCTCCCATCCAATTAAGACAGACAAGACATGCAGGACACTGCTGCAGAAGCAAGGACGCTCTTCTATGGACCCACATGGTCGACCAGAAGTGTTGGCCGACCAGTAAGAACTTATTTACATCAGCTTTGTGTAGACATAGGATGTAGTTTGGAAGATAGGGACGAGGAAGAGAGAGAGAGAGAGAGAGAGAGAGAGAGAGAGAGTCGGGGATATCTATGCTGTCAGTACAACATGATGATGGTGATGATATATATACATATTTATAATTTACCGGTTACTACACACGTACAAGATACAACACAAGGTCAATTTTAAGTGGAGTTTAACAGTTTTCCTTCTCCTAGAACGGTTGTCATACCAAGTTTAAAGAACCCGGTCTACCCAACTATCTTACCTATAGCTGGACTACAACCTTTTCCAATGGTATTGACGATATGCGAAATGCAAATAGCCTCGTCCAGGATTTGAACGCAGGTCGCTGTGTCCATTTCTTTTGTCGATAACCGTAACACCACGAACCCAGATAGATAGATAGATAGATAGATAGATAGATAGATAGAGAGAGAGAGTTTTGTGTTTATTCAACTACTTATCAGTATTACTTTCTGCAAATCAATATTCATAAAGTTTATAGAAAGTTTGGTTTGAATTCAGCGTTTTCCCTACCAAAGTTAAAGACCCTAGTTGACAATACTATTTAGCCATAGTTGGAGGAAGAATAGATGAATACATCTGTTTGCCAAGGGCATTAACACAAAGGGAAATGCAAACAGCTATGTCAAAAATTTGAAACCTGGATGTATGTATGCTTGTAGATATATGAATGAAAGTAAATGGAGTTTCATTTAGGTTTGTCATCGTTAAAGCGTTCAGTTTGCAAGAAATGATTCTGCTCTTATTCCATTTCTGATTGGTTCGTCCACTGATCGTCTGATTGTTTATTGTAGAGAAGTCAGTTCTGTGGTGATGGTAATCAAAGACAAATAATAATTAAGATTCGTTCGGCGTCTGTTTGATAGCTGTCATTCTGTATTCCTTTTCGGTGCCTCTTGTCCGTGTTCGAGCTGAAATAAAAGCGAATATTTTGAATGCGGATTATCAAGGCAGCCTTTCTCGATTGGAAGACGGATGTAGCATAGAATTCTTATTTAATAACTATTTAATTTCTATATTTGTAAAGTCTACAATATCTACCTAGTATGCCTTAGTCTGTCCATATCTAAATGTGTTCTTATGTATGTATTTAACTCAGTCTGTCCATATCTATCTATCTAAGTTTGTTCCAGTCTCTCTGTCAATTTCTTCTAGCTTTTTGATTTCACTTTCTATTTTTCAAGCTTTCCTTCGACACTAGATGCTGGCCTTCAGATTTGGATAAAACATTGGAAAATTGATATTTATGATTTAGGGTAGTAGGGTCTACTACTCGAGCTTGTGGAGTATTAACACTAGATAAACTTTCTATTTCATTAACAGTTTTCACATTTGAAGACAAGGCAAATCTGCAATACCCACTTGGTAAAAATATTTGTCAACTCACCCGTGAGTGCTTGTAAATTTGTTTTCCTATGTTACACTTCACCATCTACCTAAGGATGCCATAAATATAGCATATGCATACACCTACGGGAAGGAAGAAAATTCATATTTACTTAATAGCAAGTCTTATCGGTGTTGATCGAGTAACAAAACATCCTGGGATAATCTCTAATATTCTAACAGTTTTTCTGATGTTATTCATGTCCAAAATAACCGTTTATTCAATGCAAGGGTAAAGAACAGGTAAGTGTTAAAACAATAAAAATGGATGACTCGCTTTTTCGTGTTGATTGTTTGAACAATTCAGCATAAAACCCTTTTCCACTTCTATTATTGCTATCTTCTACAGAGCCGAATGTAATTGTCAGTTGTTAAACATATTCTCGGCAAACGAATCGAATTTTCTAGCAATGGTCTCAGACTCAAATGTTGTAGTCATTTACTAAACTTAAGTTTATCAAAAGGCCAGAAGTGTAGGGCATCCAGTGCGTATCGAACTCAATAGCAACAGTCTCAGACTTAAAAGTAGTAAGAACGTTTATCTTTCAATCAAGTAGAAAAAGGTGGCCGTTTTCCTTAAGACAGAAACATCATTTTTATGTATATTAAAAATCAAACTTCATTTTCGCATCTTTTAAAAATCTACTTATGCAGTTCTAGCCTTAAATTTACAAGCACCCAACATTTGGTGAAATAAAGGAGCAACTTTCTTCAGCAACATTTAAATATATTTTACTGATTGATTTTGACGGCATGTCAACCCATCTGAGATGATTTTATGCCAAGAAGTTAGTTTATTGTGTACATTGTACATTTATATTTACGTTTTTACCGGGCCATTGACCTAATGTGCAGTGTTCGCCAATAGTCGAAGAGACCGGGGTTCAATCCCAGGTCGAGTGATACCAAAGACTCAAAAATGGTACTTGATGGTGTCTTACTTAACACTTAGCATTATAAGGAATAGATCAAGGTTAAAGTGGAGCAATCCAAGGAATGGAGTAGCGACCTCCCCTACACTTCGGTGTAGAAGCTATTGAAAAGGAAGCTTTCGGGTCGCCCTAGACTACGATCGCCATCTTTACTTTACCATTCTTATCTAATTCAAATAATTTATAAATCGATCTATTTGATCCATAAATGGGACTCTACACTGGAGTTTCACCATCAGATGTAGTTTTTTTGGTGGGGAGGATTTTACCCCTCTGAAGAGGATGAAATATATCTAATCTAACATAAAAATAAACAAAGACAATACTTTGTGTTTCTACATTTAGCCAGTATTACAAGTTCCAGTCTTATGGAAGTTATTATAATTTTGAACTCAATGTCTATTTCATCCCATTATTCAGAGCGATATTGTTCTAGTTCTTTAAGATTAGTTGGTTTCATAAAACCATAATCTAAATTTGATGGTGAATTTCAGGTTTGACTCTACGATTCTAGTTGATTTATGGCCATTTTTTTCACTTAATCTAAACACCATGAAACATGGAGCGTTCGGTCTGTTTCAAATATGTAACGATTATTTATAGGTGTGGTGATATGGCAGCTATAGGATCTGTTGCAAAAATAAAATGGCAGTTTACTTTCCTATTAGATATTTAAGTAGAGCTTGGCTGATACTCAATTGGGCGTTTCTTCACACTCGTTTGACAGACGGCAACGTAACATGATTAATTGGATGAATTTACTTGTCAAGAGCACATAAACAAATATATATATATATATATATATATAATCTCATAAGTTTCATTGTCCCTCTGATAAAAAAATGATATTATCTACATTTTTTGTTTCTATCCTTATATCTTTATTGATTCAACACGCAGCCCTAACAAAAACGTTACGGCAATCATCTCACTCTCTGGTTGCTATTTCATTCCTCTTGGAAAGATTCAGCATAAAATGCCTTTGGGATATATTTACAGTTAACACCTTTTTTTAATTCAACTTACTTTCTTACTCATTTATCTCAGTTCCCACTGAATACAAAAAAAATCGGTTTCTGTCTTGATAAATTTTCATTAATCTCAATTATGGATAGGCTACATTGTTAGTTTCATTCTTCATATTTTTGTGATTTATCAAATCCTTGAAAAACAGATTTTTAAATTTTATAATGACTTAGGTTCGAAACTAATTGATAAAGAAAAAACAAAAAATAGGTAATTATCCTCAAAACTGCGACACCGACTTTTCCAAAGGTTTCATCGAAGGAATCATCCTTACCGCTGTCTCACAACCAAATGAGTCATCACTGCCCAAAAGATATATACAGGCATTGTCCAACCTAACCCAAAACCCGAATATCGTCATATCCCCCAACGACAAAAGTGGTGTTGTTGTTATCATGCACAAACATACATTGATACGTTGACAAAATTAATTCACTTCTTGAAGGTACAAACGCCTATGAGATATCTAACCTAATCACCATTAACAAAAACATCACCTCATTCAACAAACTTTTAAAAAATCTCGTAAAGAACGAAAACACCTGGACATCCCTCATCGAATACCCCAACAATCCCAACATTATATGGCTTACCCAAAATCCACAAATCAACCCCCTACGACCCATTATCTCCAGCATCGGTAGTGCCACCCACAAAATAGCTCGCGCCATAGCTAAAATATTACCCCCCCTCGGCACAATCAGCCCCTCGCACGTCATAAAGTCCGGAGACTTACTTAATAAAATCAAGGATATAAATATACAAAATAAAACTAGGAACAATTTGAACATAACTTCTCTCTACATAAACATACCCATCAAAAATGCCTCAACCTTCTTGCTATTCACCGAAGAAAAATTAAACTCGACTTACCACTATCCATAAACACCCTATTCAAGATCTGCAAACACATAACAAACATGAACTACTTCAAATTTAACAACAAATTCTACAAAATATGGCCTCCCCATGGGAAATTCACTTAGCGGAGTATTAGTTTGTCTATTTCTAGAATTTTTAGAATCCGGCCCTTTTAAATACAGCCTACAAGCAACACCACATATTTCAGATATATCGATGATATACTTATTTTCCTACCCTAAAACATAAAAATTAAAGAGATCGTAGAAAAATTAAACAATGTTCAGCCCTCTATCAACTTCACTTATGAAAAATAATCTAATAACACCCTACCCTTCCTGGACATCATAATTATTAAATGTCATAACTGTTTAACTTTTAAAGTCTACAATAAACCCACAAACAAAAACGATTACATACATTTCAACTCCCATCACAACAACAAAATTAAAACAGGCCTCATAATAGGCTTTTACTTAAGAGCACTCAGAATATGTAGCCCACAATACCTTGATGAAGAATTTGAGTACATCGAACATTCCCTCAAAAGCCTAAAATACCCAACATTTTTCATATTAAACGCTAGATATTAAACGCTAAGATATACTCATGAAATAAACCAAAGAAAATCAACCAATCTCTCTACCTACTAACACACATAACATAGCACTCTAAGACAAACTAACCAAGTTAGGAATATCATTCATGCAAACCACATCACAAACCATTAAAAATCTAACAAACATCTCAAAATAGACCAACAACGAAACCACCTCAGGCAGGAATAAACTCCATCCCATGCAACGATCGCAACAAACATTACATTGGTGAAACCCAACGCAATCTAGAAAAAAGAATCTACGAACACAAACTGTCAATCAAAACAAATGACGATCGATACGCCCTTTTCTCCCACATGTTAGAGCTCAAACATACATTCAATTTTTTCCAAGCCACCCTAATCAAACCCATACACTGCGAAAAATCCCGAAGACTACTAGAATCAGATTTAAATCAGGACTTGAGAGTGGTCTTTCCATTATCTTCCATCTTATAAATCTTTTATGCTCAAATTTACGGGAAAGTTTAGGAGAAAGAGCATTGTTGTACATAAACAGATACTTCACTGTGAAACTGCAAGACTGGAATTTGTATCAAGCAAAGAAAGTCTTGTCCATAAAATCACATTAGTTAGCACTGTTCAGTTTGACTCATTCATCAACTTTGAATGAGTCAATAAAAGTTTGGGCGACAGTTCCTTCTGCCTTCTTTCAGCCACTGGCACGTCTGAAATGATAAAATTCATCCTTTGGCCCATCCATCAGTTCCATCAAATGTCACTTGAGATTCGTCCGTGAAAATTACTTTAGAAAAATCAATTTTCATGTATTTCTTGACCCAATTTTGATGATTTAAAATATTTGCTTTCGTGAGAGGAGGTTGTTTAGAAGATTTTTTAGAGATCCTAATTCACAATGTATTCTATGCCTTTTGTACTTCTTGACACCCTCAATTCTTGCCTTTTCAAAGATCTGAGCGTTGGTCAAAAGTGGTTATTTTGTTACAACTCACTTTAATTTACGTTCCTTTTGAGGAAGCAATTTCTTAAAGCCTTTTCCTTTGCTTCAAGTTATCAACTTAGTTATATTTTCAATAGCCTCTTTATCATTCGATAATCTTTACAAAGCTCTTTTAATATCTGTAAAGTGAACATTACCTCACTCAATAACTTTGTTATTTTCTGTTTTTCGGTAGTTGTTAGATCCTTCCTTTTACCCATGTTTTCAAATATGGGTATGGTAAAAAAGAAAAGAATATTAGTTTAATCTGCATATCAACTTCACTGAGTCCATTTTTGTAAATTGCAAATAACCATCCAAAATGACAGAAAATTTAGTTTGATATTTTATTAAGGGTGGAAATGGGCGAGTTTAAATTTGACAAATATTAGTTCAAACCTTTCGAATTATTGAGGTTTATTTGATTTGTATAATAACCTCAGACAGGTTGTAGGTTGTTTTTATAACACATCTTCAAATAAATTAATAGATAAATAAACAAAATTAATTTTTCAGATTTGAAACTTTAAAATATCTTTTTAAAAATGCGGCTGACATCACCATCACCAGAGCCTAAAGGTGCCTCAGGAAAAAAATTAAAATATTCCATTAAAAGTTTCTCAAAATAAAGAAAAAAATTGAACAATAAATAAGCTTGTCATAATCGAATGATTTTCGCGGACACTCACTGTATAAGCCGGTTTGCTTCTTCAGTCTTGAAATGTACTACTCCTGGCCAGAATTATGGAATTAGTACTCTTTGTGGATTTTTATCTTGTTTTTTTTTTAAATTTAAAAATAAGACTAATTGAAGATAAAACGCAAAATATTGATAGTTGAACGTTCTGGTTTCATAAAATAAACAAACTTGGTTAAATTATTTAAATTAATGGTCTAATTTTTCTCCCAAGACATTGACTGTTCTTTTGTTGGACTCATGTTTCCTTTTAACTAGGTATAATCAACTTCTTGCGGAGGTCTACAAGAACTGTGTTTTAACTGTAGAACGATTTACATATCGAGGCTTCTGCAGATAATTAATATTTTGTGTCTTATCTGTTATTAGTTTATTTACAACTAAATAAAAAAACAAAGCGAACATCTTTTTAGGGTACTAATTTCATAAATTTAACTTATGGTGGCATTCCTCTTAAAATAAATACCTTATTAGATCGTATATAAGGCACCCTTTTTTTTTACTAAAAATATCTGTTAAAATTCCCCTGCGTTTTATATGCCATATGTAGTTTCGTAGAGTTTGATAATAAACAATACCTAATGATATCCGTTTTAATTGTTTAATGCTCCACCAGAAATAATAAAATCCAGGCATTCTTCTTTAAGAAGAAAGTCGATTTTTTTATGATAAATTGTTTGGGGTGTACTTATTTATGGACGATACTATGTCTGAGTGATTCTGTCTCCCTCAGGGTTTGGTTTCTTTGTTTAATGGCATATCAACCTTCGTGGTTTATTTAATGCTAGAGCCATCCAAGTAAAAGAATAGCCGAGATTCTATTATTCATAGCTGATGGGATAAAGTGGTTCATGCCTTACTCTGAAAGTGAATGTAATAGCACGACTGGAGTCCGAATTCCTTTACTTCAAGACTGTTGTCCAGCACTTCAGCCACGACACAATGAAGATTCCCCCTCTCTCTCTCTCTCTCTCTCTCTCTCTCTCTATCTATCTATCTATCTATCTCCCTCTCTCTCTCTATATATATATATTACTTTATTTCTCTATCACTAGTATTATTCTCTGTTCGAAAACATTAATAAAATTATAAAATAGAATATAGGGCCTCATCATTGGTACATAATTGATATTAGAAAAAAAGGTTTTATTTATTCAGTGTTTGGTCATAAAGGTTCAGGTTTCTAGGTACAAATGAAATACATAAAGTGACATCAAAATTCGAGCAGTAAATCAATAATATGTTCAGTTTTGTCAAGTATGACTTCGATGCTACAAGGTCAGTAATTTCTGAAATAGCGATATTTTTTCGTACGATGCCAAATCAAATTATGCCGATTAATTATACAGACGATGCGATTTTATATGCTATTTAATTTAAAGACACATATATGTACACTATCACCAATAAATAGGTTTACACCTACAATTTTTTAAAAACTTATAGAATGAATTAGAAAAAAAACATGTTCGAGGAAGAACGTAAAAAATGTCAAACTCGAACATTATGAAGCATTGCCTAATATACCTTTTAGATATTTGTTCTAATCTTTTAACAGACAATCGAAAAGAAATTAGAAAAGGTGACAGTTCAAAAAGGATATATTTTTCTAGTGCAATTAATTTTTAACATTCAATCAATTTTTCTTTTGTTTACAATTCTTTCAGATATTTCAAATTTCTGTTTATATATTTACTAGCCATATACCTATAGCAACTCCTGTTTTGCTGGAAATTCTTACTACTAAATCATTTTGGTGATTATTTTCAGCGAATTAAGAAAATTTATACCGTGCCATTAATTTGATTTTAAGTAATTTACGAAACTTTCTGCTTAGATATGACACAAGACCGTATTAGTAGGGCAGCCAATGAGACGCGAACTCACTCGTAAAGGTTTGGTTGTACTTGCTTGCAAACCATTGAACCACCCGAGGCACCCAATGAGTGAATGATTTTAATGGCATGCCATTTCATGCCTCGAGGTTAGCGAATCGTGTTCATTGTAAATTTATATCTACATTTTGTGTAGTTGTTTTTTAATTGTTTTTTTTTTTTTGCATACAATCCTATCGAACGTAAATAATTTTTAAACAGATCTATTTCACCTTTAGATGTGACTCTAACAGGCATTACTACTATTGGGGTTAGAGTTGACCTGGGGGTAGTGGCCACGAAGGAGTACTCCTCAGATCTCCAAAACAGGATCCTCATTATTAGATACAGTTTAATGTCATACTCAGGGCACTCTTTTTTGAGTTGGGGGGGGTCTTATACATCTACAGGGGGTACAATCAGTGTATTTTTAGCCTCGCCAATAAGGTGACCAATAACTTGAGTCATGATTATAAGTACGTGTGGATTATAAGTACGTCTGGATATTTTCTAAAAAATATTCCCAAGTAGAAATTGAGATATATCTGTGGATTTAAAATTTTTTTTTAACCAGACCATAAATCATATGCCATGTTACAAGTCTCATAAACAATTATATTCTTTTCGAATTATATACTTTCGTGTTTAAAACACATTCACCAAAAGTCTGTCTCGAAAGTAACGAGACTATTTTTTTGGTTTGTTTTTCCGGTCGGCAAACTTTATCGAAAATCGGCTGATCAATATTAATTTATCACCAGCCATTCTCATTGGCAAATGTCATTCAGATCGAATGAGAATTCTCACTTCTATCGCGTTCGGGAAGTGACCGTTCCACAAGAGTTGGGTATATCTATAATCTCTCGGTCATCCAAAAATACTTTGCACTACTTTAAAACCTGTGTCAAGAATAGGATTTGTTTTTCATGACTGTGTTAACTTATTAAATCTTCCTGTCGTACTGTCCTAAATTTTTCCACAGAATTTGATCTTGTGTTCCATTTTAGTGACACACTCAACCAAACACAATTGTAATAATCCAAACTTACTCAGTTAAACGTGAATTCTGAGAAACAAGTATGAACTAGATATTTTCACACGTGTACAAGATCAACATTGAGGAGGCGCTTGTCGCGTAACGGTTATCGTCAGAGGAAATGGAATCGATGGCCCGAGTTCAAAACCTGGACGAGACTATTTGTGTTTCAATTCGTGCTAATGCACTTAGAAAAGCATGAATTCATCTAGTGTACCGCTAGTTATGGTTAAATAGTAGAGCAGAGGTTTCTTTAGTCTTAGTAAGGATAATAGTCAAAGAGAAGGAAATCTATTAATTCGAACCAGCTGTACTCCACTTAAAACCTGACCTTATGTCACATCCTGCTCGTGGTGAAAGGGTTGGGTAAATACGTACAAAGTCAACATTGATGAGTTGATTTTCAATCAGAGGTGTGGACCAGAAAAAACCCAAAAACAACAAAAAAAAAAACCAAACCAAAAAAAAAAACAACCCCAAAACAGTCTTATTTCTACATCAACCTCGTTGATGTGATAAAATCGAAGAAACGTGTTCCGTAAAGATTTTACGTTATAGATCACCTTCGTTAGATGAAATCCATCTAATATACACTCTATATACAAATATAAACATTATCGCGTCAGATTATTCAATAAAATAAATAATATCTATATAGTTCTAACAACTACCATTTTCTCAGAGCTTCTTCAACTGATGACCATAGTTAAAAGCTCCGCCATGTCCATAAAATGCACGATGCAGACCATCAGTGCAACAGTATTCTTCCGGATTCTGGCTTTAAGATTTGAACACTTTGATGGCTTCTGTCTAAAAACCGTACATCGAAATTTAATCATTCGCTTTTGTATGGTTCCGGGGGAATTAAATATTGGATACATTTAATTAGTGCCGACAATGTTTTACAGTTTAGAGACTTCTCTGCTTGATAGATTTATTTTTGTTGATTTTTTGTTTTCACCTTAAGGGTCTATGATTGCAACAGAAATAAAGAGAGAAATAGGCGGGTAGAAAGAGAGAAATAGGCGGGTAGAAAGAGAGAAATAGGCGGGTAGAAAAAGAGAAACAGGGCAAAAGTTTTTAGCAGAGATTTTTCGTTAAAAAAATAAAACGATAACTCTTCCGTCATTGCGTACATTCATTCTTTTTTCATTTAAATTAGTTAACGCTGAAGCTTTTAAGAAAAATTTCGCGTACGCTTGAATTTAATTTTATGCGAATGCAAACATATGTGTGATTATATTCGGGCGTATTTATATATTTTGTTAATTATTATCATAACTAAAAAATAAATAAAAAAAGAAAGAAAGAAAAAGAAAGAAACGTGTAGGCAAATCAGTTTAAACTATCTCGATATATATTAATTATATGGGAGAATTTTTGAAATTAAAGCCATTATAATAATTTTAAAACGAAGTACCACTGGTTTGAATTCAGAGTCTTTTCCTATGTTGGTTGCCATCCGTAGACTAAAGTCTGCTCCATTATTTACTCTTAGTTAGGAGAGTGGTATGAAGAGGTTTGTTCACATCTTCTCCAAGATCAATAGAAAATATCCCGCAGAAACAATGACAGATGCAGATTACGCAGACTACAGAGACGATCTAACACTAATCGCAAATATACTTGCCCAAGTCGAATCCCTGCGCATAGGCTGGAGCAAGCAGCAGGAAACATTGACCACTTCGTAAACGCAAATAAAACAGGGTTCATAAGTTTTAAACAAGAAGGAGTCATTTCCACTTTAAGTGGTAGACCACTTTTAGTTGAACAGTTCATATACCTTTGCAGCAAAATCTCATCTACTAAAAGTGATGTCAACATACACGTTGGGAAGCCGTGAAGTGCTATCGACAGGTCATTGATCATATGGAAATCTAATCTCTGATGAAATAAAAACGAGATTTTTCCCCGCTTGTTTGTGTAACTACTACTGTATGAATGCACCATCTGAACTTTGTAAAAAGCGTGGAGAAAAAGCAAGATGGGAATTACACAAGAATGTTACGGGTGTTTTTGTACAAATCCTGGAAGTAAGATACCACAAAACAGTAACTGTACGGCCACTTAACTCCCATCTCACAAACCATTCAAGACGAACAAGACATACTGATGCTCGCTGACCAGCAAGGACTTATATACATTAGCTCTGTGAAGACACTGGATGTTTTCTAAAGGACCTGCCAGGAGCGATGGAAATTACAGACGGATGGCAAGAGAGTTAGGGAACTCCGTACTTTTAGCACAACTTGATAATGATGATGATGACTCAGGTTTGGAGGCGAGCTTAACGTAACAATTACCGTTGTAGGAAATGAAATCGGCGACCCTAGTTCAAATCCTGGACGAGTTTATTTGCTTTTCACTTCACGCTAATGCTCTTGGGAAAGGCATAAATCCATCTGTACTTCCGTTAACTTTGGGTAAACTGTAGAGCAGACTGACTTCTTTAGCCTTGGTGAGGCAACCAGTCGAGGAGAAGGAGAAGTTTGAATTCAGACAAGGTTTACTCCGCTGAAAAATTGACCTTGTTTCTCATCCACTTCGTTGCAGAGGGGTTGGGGAAATACATAAAAAAAAGTTAGCATAGTTATGGCACAAGGCCAATAGTGGTGTTTATTTTATTAAGCTTTGTATGACATCCAGTAAAAATTGAACTCACTGACAGTGGTTTACTAGCTTTGCTCGTTAACCATCGTAACATACAAGGCATTCAATCAGTCAGGCGGAGTTGTTAACATTTTTGATTGATTGGAGAGGACCAATAAATTTTATAGCTTCTTTTTGTCTATTAAAGTTTCGGCGGATATCTTCGCCGAATTCAGCAATCAAATCGCTTAGGTCAAACAACGAAGAAAATAGTCGTCGGTGATGAAAGTAGTTTTTCAAGTGTCAGCTGATTGGTGCATACGTACAGCGTCTGGAAAAGTCTATTAATTGATTTTAGTTTCTTTTTAATGATCTTCCATCAAGACCAAGTGACAGCAGGTGGAAAAAAAGAATTATGCTGTAGAAAATGTCTCTCTCGTCTTGGTTTCAAAATGATCCTGATCTCGTTGTAGACGAGACTTATTTTTTTTATTTTATTGATGGGCGAGATTTTGAATCCTGTTTACCGTGCTGTCTGGTTTATTGACCAAATAGTCAGGCTCGAGAGATATGGTCGGTTTTTACCTAGTAGAAGTTTGTTAGACATGACCGTCGATTGTTATCTGTGGTTGGGATGGGAATACAGAAAGCCTTTCGGTGTATCAAGTGGCTACTCAGTTATACACTTGAACAGATTTTCACTATTTTTTTCTTTTGTACGTCTCACTTGCCGGCTGAGTAATGAATTAGCAATAAAGTTGTATCTGGTTTCTTTGAGTAGAAGAAGAAGAAGAAGAAGAGAGAGAGAGAGAGAGAGAGAGAGAGAGAGAGAATGATAAGATAGAATAGAAATGTAATAACAAACTCGATGACGAAAAAAAGCTGAAAACAAAAACATATGTCCGAAGATTTTCTCATTATGGATAATAATATTGTGTCCATCTTAATGGCAGCAGATATAACGTAATTAAAAAAAAAAGATTATCTAAAAATGAAGTAAAATTAATCCATTTTCAAAATAGGGAGTAGAGAATTGGAAAATTCAAGTTTTATTTTTTTTGTTCTTTTTAAGTTTCCATAGTTTAGCAAAAAATACCATTTGGATATATGCTTGCATACAAAGGTACGTAAATAAAGGTCTAGTCTTACAGGGTATTTTTATTGTAATTTGAACATTCGTTGTCACAAAGATAGATACAAAAACAGAGTCCAGTCAAGCATTATACGTACATCGTATATCAAGCTCCCTGTTTAGAGCCCTTTCACTCGCTTAATGTCTATTCACAGTCATTTTCATACAAAGCATATAAAATTATATATCAAAGAAATTTTTCTTGCCAAAATAGACATCTTAGTCGCTCTATGAATATGAACTTTCGGGATTTTATTCTATTTATGTTATTTTTTATCAACCCAGGACATTAGATATAATCGCAAACATTGGTTGTCTATCCAGGGGTTCTTTGATCATGGAAATATTCGTGAAGTAAGACGTACATTAAACATATATTAGTAAAAAGACGCAAAAGTATATTTATGAACCATTTTAAAACCCGTATGTAATAGGGGTTAGTACTGGTACTTATTAGATTTAAAATATTGTCGCTTAGAACTCTGAAAATGACATCAGTTCTCGTTGAATATCAGGCATCTGATTACAAATCTTGGAGTTAAATTTTCAGATTACTTATCGTTTTATTAGCATAGGCAGTAGTTTAACTTTGGCAAGTAAAAGAATCAAATAATTTTATTCAATTTTTGAATAGATTCATTTGATCCATAGATAAGACCCTAACAAGTACTATTACTCCGGGCCAGAGTAGATCTAGGAGTAATGACAATGAAAAGGTACTCCATATTCTCCAGATTCCTGGAAGTGAAGCCTCACCATCAGATACAATTTTCGTTATTCCCAATCCGTTAGTATTACCTTGCTGACTAAGCTGGAAGGAAGGAAGGAAAGAAAAAGGAAGAAAGAATATATATATATATATATATATATATATATATATATATAGAGAGAGAGAGAGAGGAGAAGTAGGAGGGGGAAAGAAATCAAGAATTATGACAAAGAGAGATTTGTAGGAATTACAAAGAAAATAGATTTTGTCATACAAATAAATCAGAAAAAAAAGAAAGACACAGAGAACGAACAAAAGAAAATGAAGTAAAGAAAGCAACATTTTAAGAAAGAAAGAGGTGCAGGTGAAAAAAAAAAAAAAAAAAAAAGAAAAGAAAACGGAAAGATGCTAAACAACAAGTAAATCATCGTAAAAGAATGATTATAACTGAAAACCCCAGAATATTGGCTGGAAATATAGAAAAAAAAGGAATCATTCAATGCCTAAAACTGGCACAAAAGGAATTCAAAAGCAGGCACGACTGGGTTGGGAATGTGATCTACTGGGAATTGTACAAATGACCGACTTTCGACTATAGAGTCCAATGATATATGTACTAACCAGGATGTATCCTGAAAAATGATATAGTCAAAATTTTCTATGTTTTTTAAATAAAAATGCATTACCCAACCCATTCTAGAAGACCAGACATTGTTATAGTCAACAACAAGAAAACTTATCTTTCCAAAAGACCACTAAGTGAAATCATCTAATGAAAAAAAAAAAGGACAAAAACAAAAAACATGTAATACCAACAGCTAGTCAGATAAGTGAAAAACTGTTGAACATGGTGATAGCAGTCATCGTCAGAGCCGTTGGAACAATCTCGAAGAATTTGGAAAAAAGACTGAGATAATTGGGAAGGGTTGAAGCCGTCCAGTCCTGTTGAGATCAGCTAGAATTATGGGAAGAGTATTGGAGATCTGAAGAAAATTACAGTCACTTGGATTTTAGTAAGGGTCGCTAATTACAACTGGTTTTAAAAACATGCAGAGAATATAATAGCGGGGTTCTTGGTAGCGTTCAGATGTGAAAATGAAATAAACTTCGGAGTAAATATCTGCTATAAAAGTACTTTTGATAATCATTAATATATAATGATATTAATAATTTTTTAATAAAGTCCACCGTTTACTTTTGGCGCGAAAGCTCAGAGTATAATGATGATGATGATAATGATGGTGATGATGAACAAAGATTAAGAAGAAGAAAAGCAGCTACGATAGCAATAATAATAATAACTGGTGTAAAAATTCAGAATGTACTAATGATGATGATGAAGGTAGTAATGGTAATAAAAGAATCATCATCATCATCATCATCGAAATAATGATAATGATGAAGATTAAGAAGAAGAAAAGCAGCAACAATACAAATAATAATATTAACTGGTGTGAAAATTCAGAATACAGAAATGATGATGATGTTGGAGATAGTAATGGTAATAGAAGAAGAAGAAGAAGAACCATCATCATCATCGAAATAATGATTATGATAATGATGATGATGATTGTGATATTAACAGAAATAAGAAGAGAGATATAGTAAGAACACAGATCATTAATAATAATAATAATAATAATAATAAAGAGAAGAAGAAGAAGAAGAAGAAGAAGAAGAAGAAGAAGAAGAAGAAGAAGAAGAAGAAGAAGAAGAAGAAGGTGACGGTGTGAATTTTTTGACGAAATAAATTATTTGATTAAACTTGCGGATATTCTCCGGTTAATCCTAAATCCGCGATACAAGCAGACCAATTTTCATCCTTGTTCTGAATAAATATTGAATTTCCTTTTGCTTGAATATCATAAGAGAGAGACAAACACTTTTTTTGTTTGTTTGTTTCTGGCAGACTTGATGAATTTTGTCTTTTAATTCGAAGGATGAAATTTTCTTCAATTTCAATTTAAAAAATAAATGAATAAATAAACTCAAACAAAAAATTAAATCCAAGATTAAATCCGTTTTCACACCATCACGCAGAAAGAAAGTACTTGAAACCGTATTTATTGTATACTAGTTGAACTTGTGAAAATTCTATGGTCTAATTAGTGTTTGATGACCCATAAAAGAATTGAATTTCATTATTACAGCTGTCCATAATGATACTAATGCTTCTATTCAGAAAGGAGTGAAGGATTCTAATTATCGTTTCATAGTTATCTCTACTATATACCACCCAATCGACTGGGGCTGTAGAATACGCCGATTGTATCTCTATAGAGGCCTAAGACCCTCTCTCCAATGACTATCCTGGATATGACAGTAAACGACATCAGATGGTGAGGTTCCAGTTCTTCATTACCATTACTCCCAGGTCCACTCTAGCCCGAAGTGGTAGTACCTGTTAGGGTCCTATCTATTGGTCAAATAGAAAAGTTTTATCATATATTATGCTTGAAATCATTTAACGCTGTGCAAAGAAATGATCAATTTTTGTTTGTTTGTTTACGGCATATCAACCTTTGTAGGTTATTTAATGCCAAATACATGTTTTTTTACAAATGAATAGTTCTATTTAAAACAATTCAGTTTAGCATAAGTACACAGTTTAATTGTCAAAAACATTTCTATTTCAAGCTATTCAGTTTATTCAAATAGTTCTAATTCAAACAATTCAGTTTTGTGTAACTATAGTTTATGTTTACACACAGTTAAATGTCAAAACAGTTTTATTTCAAACAATTCAGTTTAGCATAAGTAGAGTTTCAATGCCAAAAACAGTTCTATCTCAAACAATCCAGTTCAGCATACAAAAATATTTTTATTTCAAGCTATTCAGTTTAGCATAAGTACGCAGTTTAGATAGCAATTCTTGAAACCATTTAACTGTGTGTAAATAGAAGTATTAGAGTTAGATAGCAATTCTTGAAACCATTTAACTGTGTGTAAATAGAAGTATTAGAGTTAGATAGCAATTCTTGAAACCATTTAACTGTGTGTAAATAGAAGTATTAGAGTTAGATAGCAATTCTTGAAACCATTTAACTGTGTGTGGAAACAAATGAGTTCTGGCTCTTATAAGAAATGATACGTAGAAACTATCCACTTAAAATCATATATGATATATGTAGAAACAGGATTTGGCATTAAATAACCATTAAGGGTTGATATGCCATTAAACCAAATCACCTCACCAAATCTCTTTTATATAAAAAATTTGGCTCATTAAAAAAGGACATTCAGTGTGATTGCTGACCCCATAAAATTATGCAGTTGCAAATCAGACAGGAAAGTACTTTATGCTGTAAGCTAGAGTATTTTAAGTATATTGCTCTAGTAAAAATCTCGCTATGATATGCGGTTTTTGCTTGGGTATATACAACTTTCGTTCGACTTAGTATTACGAGTCTTCACATTACGTAAGCCATCCTTCTAGCCTTTGTAAACCGTTGTAAATTATTAGATACGCCTCACATGGTGTAATGGTTAACGAGCTCGTCTAGTTGACCATTCCAAGCGAGTTCGTTTCTCATTGAGTGTCCCATATCTCTTGCCGTGTATCAAACTGGTCTAAATGCATTAAATGATAACTTCTTCGCTTGGTGTAAGGTTTAAAGATCTCATTGTTGTCGATAAGTTTAGTTCTCTCCGAGTGCTTCATAAATCTAGTCTTGTAAAGCTAACGTAAATAATTGACTATTTAGAATTGTAAAGTACTAAGCCTAACATGTAGTTATTGGCTGAATTTTCATCTCAATTTTTCACTGGATAATGTTCGATCTATGGGATTAATATTCACCGCTGAATTAAGTGCAGTGACAAGGAATGAGATTATATTGAAAAATAATATTTGTTGTGCGAAATAACAGCAACACACACACACACACACACACACACACACACACACACACACACACACACACACATATATATATATATATATATATATATACATAAAAGACAAATGCAAATAAGAAACATTTTTCATAAAAAGTGCCCGATGATTTTATGGTTGAGGAAGTATAAAACCTTGAGGGTTCTAGAACTCCGTTACTTTAAGTTTTATGTGGTGTGCCCGATCATCAGACGTAGAAGTGAGAAAAGTGGCTAATCCAACAATACATATGTATATATATATATATATATACACACACACACACATCACACACACACACACACATATATATATATATTATCTTGAATGAGTGTGTCAAATTCTGCACCTTAAACGTTTAGTAGAAGAGATAGGAAAGTTTATTTTTTATTCTGCTCTTCTTGCAAGCATCTGAGCCCATTAATTTTGTTACCAACGTTTGTTTTTCGTTTTGCATCTTGTTAGTGTTATATATATATAGTTAATATTTATATCCAGAAAGTATTTTATTGACCTGTAATTTGAACAAATTGTTGATTAAAAGCAGATCCTTACTCATGTGCACACCTATATAGTTTAGTGGAATGAGCTGAATAGAATTATATAAATTTTGGCACAGTCTTATATAAATCTTATAGCTTAATATGAGTCACAAAACAGATTAATTGAATTATTTGATCAACGAATTCTTCGTATGCTTCCTTCCCACGGATTCTCTGACAGGGAAGTGAAAGATATACCAAAGCATGTCATATCTAATATAGAGCTTCTCGAAAGAAATTCCACGTAAAAATACCAAAACATATATGTATTAATATAAATATACATACACATATACATATATGTATATATGCATACACCTGTAGATATATATATATATATATATGTATATATGTATGTGTGTGTATGTGTGTGCGCTCATGCACATAGGTATGCATGTGCGTGTGCGTGTGCGTGTGCGTGTGCGTGATTTTTTCGGTTTCCTATAATAAATTAGAAAGTTTCCATTCGTGAAATACCGAAAACCGAAAAGTCACAGCCCATTCGGCTGGGGTGGTAGAATACACTGACTGCATCTCCAGTCCTGGAGCTGTGGAGAATGCAGAGTGTCCCTTTATTGCAATTGTTCCCAGGTCCACTTTGACTCGAAGTGGTGGTACCTTATAGGGTCCAATTTATAGAACAAATAGAAGTGCTTGACCATTTAACTGTGTGCAAACAAATGGCGGATATTTGATTATATGGTCAATATTAAATAGCAATACTTGAAACTATTTCCCTGTTGGCAAACAAATGAGCTCGGGCGCATTTAAAAAATGTTATCAACAAACTAATTGTTTACAAATCAAATATAACATTTGACTGTGTGCAAACGAATAGAATTATAAGAGTTGAATTTCAATACTTGAAGTCCTTTAACTGTGAGCAAAAATTATATTATTAGGATTAAATTGCAATTCTTAGGAACCATTTGATTTTGTGCAAATGAATGAATGGTGTTAAATAGAATCATTAGTGTTAGATAGCAATACTTGAAACCATTTAACTGTGTTCAAACATTGACAATATTAATTTTTTAAAAGATGTAATTACCTCCAAACTATTCACTTACAAATCATATATGTATATCTGTTTAACTGTATAAACAAATTACTGATCTTAAAATTGAATTGTTAATATCAAATAGCAATAATTGAAACCTTTTACTTGGGTGTAAACAAATTATCTGTAGCTCGTTTAAAATTTTTACCTACGAACTATTTGCTTACAAATCATATATTTGATATATATTAAACAGAATTTGGCATCAAATAGCCTACAAGGGTTGATATGCCGTAAAAACCAACCAACCAACCAACCAACCGAAATGTCAACAGTCAGTGGTGAAGATTGCTTACTATCTAGAGACGAAAAGATACAGGGTCGACTAATTGTCGATAATCTTTAAATAGTAGTTTTTGGCTAAACACTGAATTGTGCAAGGGCATCACTTCTCATATTCAATCGAACTAGATGCGTAATAGTGAAAATTTATCTCAAATCAAAGATTCCATCGACTAATTGGTTTCATCGGCATATCAACTAGTCTAGGGTTATTTTATGCGTAAAGGTCAAGGAATTGCATTCATTCTATTTACATTTTTTGTTTTGTGTTTTTTCAAGAGATTTTTTGCATAAAGTCCTATCGAATACGAATAATCTTAAACGGATACGTTTGATCCATAACTCTAACAAAGTCCTACCACTCCGGGTCGAAGCGGATCTGGGAGTAATGACAATGAAAGGGTTCACCGCACTTCCCAGATTTCCAGAACTAGATACTCACCATCAGATGTGATTTGTTGTTATACCCAGTATACCCATTTATCCTTTTTTGGGGAAAGGGCTCTTACCCCTCTGCAGAGGATACAGTCAGTCTATTGTAAATCCTTCCGAAGTGAGGGTCAGAACTGGAGCCTCGCCATCACATGCTGTTTAGTATCATACTCAGGACACCCCCTTTTTATTAGGGGTTCTTATTCCACGGTAGAGGATATGGATAGCATATTCTAAACCCTTCCGACGGTTGGTACGTAGTTACAAAAAAGCGGGTAGAAATGTAGATTCCGTGGAATTCCAACGATGTAGCTGAGTGATGCATAAATTTTCAATCTTCTGACGAGAAGTTCATTGTTAGATTTTACCTCTTTAGATGCTTCAAGAATATAGTAGATATTACCAACGTTCCGTTAGCGGAGCAGGAGATACAGTCAGCTTACGGCTGACTGTATCCTCTGCAAACGAGTAAGACCCCTCCTATCAAAAGAGGTGTTCTCGGTATGACAATAAACTATATCTGATGGTAAGGCTATCTGATGTTTTGGATATCTGAGGACTGTGAAGTACCCCTTCATTGCCATTATCCTGAGATCCACTCTGACACGGAGTGGTAGTACTTGTTAGAGTCACATCTTATGGTCAGATAAATCTGTTTAAAAATCTGATAGGACAATGCGCAAGAAAAAAACATTCTGAAAAAACAACACAAAAATGTATATATAAACATACAATCTCTAGACAGAAAATAACCCTTGACAAGCTGTCATGCCGTTAAAATCAACCAATCAATCATCAATGTTTCTTCAATATAACATGTCAACAACGGAAAAAAGATTTCTCTCCTTGTTTAATGACATGTCAACTATCGTGGTTTATTTAATGCCAAAGGCATTCTTGTAGAAGAACAGTATTTTTTTTTAGTTTACTTTGGTTTTATAGCATATCAACCATGGTAGGTTATTTAATGCCAAATCCTCTTTATACATATATATTAAATGTATGATTTCTAAACACATTTTGTAGATAACATTTTAAAATAAGCCTGAGTTCATTTTTTTCATTGTTAAATGGTTTCACTTATTTTTCTCTCACACAAATAATTCTATTTACTATAAATCATTTGTTTGCACACAGTTAAGAGTTTCCCAAGTATTGCAATGTATCACTAACAATTCAATTAAACATCAGTCATTTGTTTACACGCAGTTAAATAGTCAAAGAGTTCTATTCAATTCAGTTTAGCATAAGAACACAGTTGAGATATCAAGACAATTCTTTTTGACCCATAGGTGCTCTACTCCGGGACAGAGTGGACCTGGGACGATGACAATAAAGAGGTACACTGCATTCCCCAAAGATCCAGCATTACTGAAGCCTCACCATTAGATTGTTTAGTGTCATATACAGGACACTCATTGGAGGAGTTTTACCCTTCTATAGAGATGCAGTCGGTGTATTCTACAGCCCTAGCTAACTGGGCCACGGGACAGTAGTAATAATATCTAAGGTGGGTGGGGAGGTAATAGGGGTTGATACCTTTCTCAAGAGTATTAGTTCGGAAGTGAACCTTATAGCGTGACTGGAATGCGAACTCACTTACTTCGAGGCTGCAGTCTAGCTATTACGCTACGGGGACTCCCCCAAGTAATTTCTCAAATGCTTCTTTTTTATGAAATTGGAGTTATCATATGTCATTCATTACCAAATAAGGCATCAGTCATAATCAATGTCTGGGTATTTTATTGAATAAGATGCTAACGCCAACAAAAACGAAACGCCTACTTGTAAATTTGATTATTGTTAAGAAAAAATTATTTTCACACCTCATCGCTTTTCGTTGCCAGGTGAGGGCATATCACTAATCTGACAAGCCAGCCACTTTTACATGTAGTGAAATTAACCAGAGAATCACTTTGGTCAGTGTCAGAATTTTTAATCACAAGATGTCAAGTGACAGAACAAGACAACAGAGCATGTTAATTAAAATCGACATATCCTACTGTTGTTTTACTAGACCTTCACTACGGGCACCTCGGATGGTGTAATGGTTAGCAAGCCAGACGAGACAACCTTCACGAGTGAGTTCGAGTCTCACTGAGTGCCTCATTCATACGGCTTTGTGCCACATGTAAGCAAAAAGCTTAGTAAATTATTACCTGACCTTCACTACGAGGGATTCCGAAAAGTTAGGTACATTTACTAATCCCACATCTTTTTCACTATACAAATAAAACAATGTGCATAAGTTACCAGCACTACAATGCTACTTTTACACATAGTCAACCTCAGGATAGATGCATTTGTTTTATTGGTGCATGACCGTTTAAATAATCTCTCCGAAGAACGTAGAGTCAGGTCAATTGTTTTTATTTAATTGCTTTGGAATCCAATAAGATGATATCCCAACTTCTTTTTGGACAAAATCAAGGACTACCGACTTTGAAAAATCGAGTTTAACAGCTGTATCACGAAGATTGTACCGTTTGTCATCTTGAATCAAATTTTTGAACTTAATCTTCTGAAGTTGAAATACGAGGGATTTCCGAAAAGTAAGATACAAACATTCACTCTTTCAACATGCTTATTAGTACACAAATTAAACATTGTGTATATGTTACCAACACAACTATATAACTACACGTAATCGCCATCGAGATTGATGCACTTATCCCATCGATTAACGGGTGCATAAATAACCTCTTCAAAGAAAGTGGCGTCAAGTCAGCTGTTCTTCAATCAGTTATTGGTGACCCAGGTGATAGAACCTTTTAATATCCCAACTTGTCGTGGACGATTTAATGGACAACTGATTTCAGAAGATAAATTCCACAACCATATAACGAATTTTGCACCGTTTAACATCTTGAACGAAAACTTAAACGTAGGTAATGTTGTCACCAACTGAAGAGTGTCAGAAATGTTTCAACGAATAGGTAAACTTGCTGGAATAAGTGCGTTGAATGATAAGAAAATTAACGTTTCATTTATTCATTTCTGTCTTGGTAAATACAGCCGTTTTGATAGTTTTTGAATAGACCTTGTATTCATTTTATGGGGATAGATTAGATTGATATGGGGCTACAGTTTTAGAAAACTCTGTTATACAGGTTTGGTCATAAAATGAACTGCAAACATATATACAGATGATTGCAAATTAGCGTCACCTAGTAAGGGTGAAATTTTATATATGCTGCAGATGAAACACGCTTGTGTGTTTCCGGATTTTTTGACAAAACTGATGACATTACTTACCATCCGGATTATTTTCGTGTCCTCAATTAGATAGGATTCTTTTAAACTGCCTTTATGCGATTCAAAAGCTGAATAAGAAGTCTGTCATCGACAATAGTTCCACAGATCACAACGACCCACACACACGAGTCCTTTCTGATGCGTTTCCAGTACCGGAAAGCGGATCTCAATTCTTGTTTGATTAGGCGCAGTACTGCGATCGAGATTCATGTGTAGATGGTCGTCTGAGACAATAAACAATAATTATTCGATACTTATATTGAGACCCAGTTGGTTGTATTTCTTCCAAACAATACTTTTCAATGACTCCGGTCACGTAATTACTTGGTAGGAATTAGTTTCGTTCTTGAAAATTCTACCTATGTTTCGTGTGTCAGTCAACAGTAACTCCGAAACCGAACGACCATGAACGCACGCACCCACATTGACACGCATGCGTCGAAGAAAATGTTTTTCTGACAGATTGAGAACGCTTAGAATCGTTGATTAGATCAAACGACGACTACCTAGTTGTTTTGTTACCTATTTTCTTTCCTAAACATAAACACGGTGTCCAATTTTGAATTACATGAATGTTATATTGCAATCGCAATCAAAATATTAAGGTGTATTTTTTTTACAATCAATTAAACCAAAACTCATTCCATGTAAAAATCTAAGGGTTATTTATAATTACACTGTATTATTAACGCCTTGTCAATGAAGCTTAGAATATGCTGTGTTTCTTGTAGACTGGTTAGACCCCACTAAAAAGAGGGTGTTCCAGGTATGATACTGAGTTCTGGAGAAGTGAGGTGTGTGGAATACTCCTTCATTGTCATTACTCTCTGATCTACTGTGACCCAGAGAGGAAGAACTTATTAGGGTCGCATCTATAAGTCAAATAGATTTGTTAAAAAAATATTCGTATTGAAATAGAACCAAGTGCAAAAAAGAAAGAAAAAAAAAGAAAAAAAAAGAAAAAAAAGAAGAAAAAAAGAAAACAAACAAAAACAAAAAACAAACAAAATAAAACAAAGAACCAACCAAACAAAAAACTCTTAATAAACAATTGCACAAAAATGCATATATGAACGTACAATGAACGTGATTCCCGAACCTTGAGGCATAAGATAATCCTAGATGAGTTAAAATGCCGTTAAAATCTATCAATCTATAATAATATTATTATACTTGTGTATGTAAAATATTTTATAGCAAATATTTATTTCATTTACACAAGATATCTGGGATGTTTATTTTTACCCAACCCCTTTATCCCGAACAGGAATAAATTTTTAAGCGAAGTAGACTTGGTTACATACAAGGCTATCTTTATATAACACATGTTATATAACCAAATAATACTCTTTGCGAGTTTTCGCGCCAGTAATAACTACGGGCCTTTACTAAAGATCGTATGATAACAAGTCTATTCAGCTCAACAAGACTCTTCTCAATATTTTACCCGATTTCAAAAGTGCTTTCTTCTCGATAGTATTCATATTCTTTCTTCTAGGTTCTTTGAGGTTATTTCAAGGGGTCCGACTATAATTTCTAACACAGTCGTCTTTATGTTTTTCTGTGTTTTTTAAAAAATTATTTCACTTCTTGCGAGTTTTTCACACCAGTTTTAATTGTTAATTTTTTACTGAAGTCTGAGTGACAGCAAGTGTTCTCAGGTCCCCAGGACTCTTCTGCGTATTCGAGACGGTCTTAATAAGGCTGTAGTCTGTATGGTCTCGATTCTTTCTCGGATCTTCTATTCCTTCAGTCTCTTTTCCAAGTCTTCGAAGACCGTTTCAGGTGCGCCAATTACAATTAGTATCACCGTCACTCTCATCTTCCACAGCTTTATTGGTCCTCTGGTAAGGTCTCTGTACTTGTCTCTTTTTTTTTTACTTTCTTTGATTTTCACTCTGTGATCTACAGGAACGGTAAAATCATCTATCCAAGTTCTCTTTTTTGTGTAAATTATCACTCAGTCTGGTCCTCTGGCCGTAATTAGGTGATCTGTTTATATCTTAAAATTCCAGAGAATTTTATACGTCTCATCCTCTAAGACGGATTCTGGTTTGTGCATTTACCATTTGGCAAAATCGACGAATTTCAATTTCTTGCAGAGTTCCCAGTGGATCACCTTCCTTATTAAGTCATGTCTAGTCTCATACTCACTTTGCTCTAGTTTATTACATTCGCTTACTTCCGTTGAACGAGTTATTATTATTATTATTATTATTATTATTATTATTATTATTATACTTCTTTGAGAGTTTTTCCCACTAGCGTTATCTGATGATTTCTCACTGGAGTTTGAGTGACAGCAAGTTTCCTCAAGTCTCCAGGACTCTTCTCAGTATTCTGATCGATCTTAATAATATTGTAGTCGGGATGGTGTTGACTTGTCCTCTAATTTCTAAGCCTTCCAGTCCCTTTACCAATTTGGGGGATTGTTCCAAGTGCACCAATTACGATTGATATCATCGACACCTTCGAGTTACTTATTTTTTTTTAGTTCTCTAACAAGATCTAGATATTCATCTCTCTTTTCGCTTTCTTTCAATTTTACTTTGTTGTCTGCCAACACGCCAAAGTACACTATTCGGTAGGTTCTCTTTTTTTGTTAACTATCACTATGTCTGGTCGTCTGGCTAAGATTAGGTGATCCGTTTGGATCTTAAAATCCCAAAGAATTTTGTGCATCTCATTCTCAAGGACGGATTCTGGGTAGGGCATATCCCATTTGTTCGTAAGATCAAATTTAAATAATAATAATTATTATTATAGGGTATCAAAAGTATTTTTGTTTATTGCAACTACTTCCCTCACGCTCCTGGATTGGAGAATCCTTATCAGATGATCTAGTGTCATATTAAGTGGTCATTCGTTGGGGGCAATGTTTTAAACCTTTGCAAAGATACAATCGGCGTATTCAACAAGCCTCAGCCGACTGGGCTGCGATATAATTGAGATAACTAGGAAATGCTAATTAGAATCCTTCACCCCCACTTTTTTTTAAAGATATAAGCATTAGTGTCATCATAGATTTATATAATAACGGGAACCCAACGAGTTTACGTGTAATCTAGTATTTATCTATATAAAATTTGATAGTGTCACATCTAAGAAAAACAGGGTTTAGAATGTAGAATTTTATACCTATTCTCTGAAAATGGCGTTGATAAACTTGGTCGTGTGTGTATGCAAAGAAAGGAAACTGTATTGGATATTATTGGTAGCATTCGTAGTGTATCTTGTATCTCTTTTCTTTTTTTTTTTTTTTTGACAAAGTGTATTTTATCTTAGTTTTGCCTTGATTATACACAATAGAAAAACACGAAAAAGAAACAAATGAAAGATAAATAGACATTTAGACAAGAAAAATATATCTAATTACAATTCACAGAGATTGTGAGAACAATGAATGTTAATACACATGAAAATTACACTATGATGATATAGGAAAAATAAAAAATATAATATTAATAAGTAGGACTGACGCAATATTTGCAATTATCCAATAGAAAGATTTAATGAGTATTACTAATTGACGCCATATTAGTAATGTATGAGAAATTTGTAAGAGAAATAGCATTACTACAATAATTTATCCAAATGGCTTTCTAAGTTTTTATGAAGTTTGGTTGGTTGGTTGGTTGATGGTGTTTTAGGGCGCATAAACCCTTGTAGTTTATTTCATACCAAATCCTGTTTATATATGATTTGTAAACGAATAATTTGTAGGAAACAATTTTTATACGAATAAGGGCTCATTTGTTTGCAAATAGTTAAATGGTTTCAAGTATTGATAACTATCGCCAATAGTTTTATTTGTACACAGTTAAGTAGTTTCAAGGTTGGTTGGGTTTTATTGCATATCAACTGTTGAAGGTTATTTAAAGCCAAATCCTGTTTATGTATACATTAAATATGATTTGTAACCGAATTGTTTGTAGGTAAGATTTTTAGACGAACCAGAACTTATTTCTTTGCACACAGTTAAATGGTTTCAAGTATTGCTATGTAACGGTAACAATTTAACTAACATCAGTTCTAAATGTATGATTGGTAAGTGAGTAGTTAGTCGGAAATCTTATTTTTAAATGAGTTTGAGCTAATTTGCTTATTTACAAGCATTGCTACCGCTTGCACGCAGTTAAATAGTTTCAAGTATTGCTATATAACACTAATAATTCTATTCAATAGTGATTATTTGTTTGCACAGAGTAAAGTAGTTTTAAGTATCGCTCTAGATTTCTAGTACTGAAACCTTATCATCAAATGCAGTGTCATACCGTCTTTTTAGAAGGGGTCTTACTAGTATGCAGGGAATACAGTCAGTGTATTCTAATCCCCGCTGACAGGGTGTAATACGTAAAAAGAATCATAGCTTTGTTAGCCGCTTGTGAGGATCGAACTCACTGAGTAATAATCAATCTGCTAATCAAGCTTACTAACGATTATATGTCCTTATAATGTATTAAGCTTTTCTCAGTCGGGCCCACAGCTTAACTGTATTTGCTGTCCTCGAGTGTTCACTCATCTAAGTTTTGACCACATTCCTTGGTGCTTAACTTCGTTGATCTTGTAGAAATCGATGATTTCAGAGTGACTTGGCCCAAAACCTAAAAGTCTTAATGGTGATTAGATTTGGCACAAGGCAACAAATATAGAGTACCTAATGTGGAGGAAAATCACTCTTCCGTAAGATTAGTTCACTAACCATTATCTGACAATGAAGCGCCTATGAAACTTGGTGAGAAGACATCTCTTAATATCTGATCAATACACTATGCAAGATAACACAGTTCACCCTGTTGGTGCTTGGAATACGCAGGCTGTATCCTCTACAGAAGAGTAAGACCCCCGACCAAAAAAAAAAAAAAAGCAAAAAACAAAGGAGTATACTAGGTATAACATCAAACTGTATCTGATGGTGAGGCTCTATTTCTAGAGCTCTGAGGAGTGTGGAGTACCATTTCATTGCCATTACTCCCTGGCCCGCTATGACCCAGAGTGGTAGTACCTTTTAGTGTCCCATCTATAGGTCAAATAGATCTGGATATAGGAATAGTTGATATTATATAACCATGTGCAGAACTTAAGAAAGTACACAAAAATTTAAACATACATGTACAAGGTTTCTCAAAATAGAAACAACTCATTAATATGATAATTCATATTCCATCAAGTCATCTTTTAGCTGAGTCTTAAAAAGCAATCATATTACTTCAGAAAGGTTTAACTAGATGACACGAGCAGAAATTGATTGACTTGATCCTACAGTACATGTGAAAGACCAAGCTCTAGGAAACGTCAGGGGGGGCTTTTTGGACTCTTTCCGACTGTATCTTTCATATCATCCACATTGTCAGGATATCTTGCAGTCAACTTTCTGCCAGATCTGGGATTTTCTGCCTTCTTGTTGAGTTTGTTTACTGACCATGTGGCTGGAAATTTGTGTACCCAACGATGAATTTATTTTTGGCGGGGATAATTGTTTAGTTAAACATCTTGCAAAAATTTGCTAGTAAAGTTTTGAATGATTTTGTCTCCAAATGAGTAGTGACACAAAATATTTTTCCCTCTCTTGTCGAAGGCATTGTGATCGAAGATGAATAATTGTTATAGTATACTATTTTAAAATCTGAAACAAAAAAGAACACAATATCATTATAAGCTGAGTTATTAGCAGTCACATGGGCCCCATGTATATGGAGACACTCTGTACAATGTTATATAACGGCATAACAACGGGTCTTGAGTTATTTTTTGCCGAAAGCTTCGGGAATTGCGTACATTGTACACACACACACACACACACACACACACACACACACACACACACACACACACACACACACACACACATATATATATATATATTGTGTTATTTCTTTAAAAGGGTTTTTTTTTCCTTTGTGAAACTGATTCTTAGCTTTTACGGTTTCGACCAATTCTTTTGATCGATAGATCTCTTTTTGGAAACTATCACAACGGCTATTCAGTGGAACTGGCCGCCACGAAAAATTAATACAACTCATGTTCTTGATTTGTAAAGGGTTACTGTTAATTGGTAATTTCTTTATTCTTTTCAATTGAAAAATAAGCAGCAGCAGCACCAAGTCGTACTGACAGCACCAAGTCACCTGGCTTTTTCTCGCCATCCGTCCCTATCATCTATCGCTCCTGATAGGTCTTCTAGACTCCCTCCAGTGTCCGTATAGAGCTGATGTATGTAAGTCTGATGCATCTGTGTGTAGGAGTCCGTAAGAGAACATCGCTTATGAGGTGGTTCTTACTTCTCCAGCAGTTTCCCACATGTCTTGTTTGTATTATTTTGACGGTTTGTGTGATAGGAGGTAGGTGGCCGTACAACTGCTGTTTTGTGGTTTACTGCATCTAGGACTTGTTCAAAACAGCGCGTATCATTCTTGAATTGTTTCTATCCTGATTTTTCTCCTGGTGTTTCTTTAGCATCAATGTAGTGCATCCATACAGTAATATTGACACAGCCACAGCTTGGAAGAAGTCCACTTTTATTTTATCAGAGAGATCAGATTTCCATTTGATCAATAACCTGTCAATAGCGGTCCACGCCTTCTCTAGGTGTATGTTGACATCACTTTCAATAGATGAGGTATTGCTACCGAGGTATGTGAACTTGAACACCAACTTCAGAGGCCTGCAACGTAAAATGGAGATGGCTCCTTATAGTTCTGTTTTATTTGTGTTCCTGTAGAGACCAATGTCTCCTGCTCCTTGTTCAAGGTTATGCAGTAGAGATTCGGCTTGGGTAGAGGTATTTATGGGAAGCGCCAGATCTTCTGTGTAGTCTGTATTTGTCTTAGTTTCAGCAAGATATCATCTGCTTTTTAAAAGTGATGGGCATTAATTCTTATGAACTTACCAAAGTTTCAAAGAAATAAACAAACAAAATATTTCAGTATTTAAAAAAAAAAAAAATCTTTATATAAAGAAGACTTGCTTTTATAACTCCCACACAGGTATTGTTTTTTTTTTTTTTTCCTATTTAAAAATTTTTTCCATCATGTGAGTATGTATGTCAATCCGTTCGAATTCTGAAGCAGTATATTTTATAAGTACACGCACGTACACACATTTAGGTCAGTGTTCGTTTTAAGTTGGGACTAATTAGTTACTCTCCTGTCGTATTTGAAATCAGTTGTGAAATATTTAACGGCACATTTAAAAAAGAAAGTATAAACAAGAAGAAAAGAAAACAAAAGCCTTTTTTTTTAAATAAAAAAAAACGAAAACGAAGCATAATGATAATAAAAAAGAGAGGTAAAAAATAAAATGATAAATAAATTTAGTGAACGAAACTCGATGCAAAAAGCGGAAATACATGACAACTAAAGAGTGAAAGTATAATGAAAAAGCGAAATTTAAAAACGAAAATCAAAGAAATAAATGAACCGGTTGTGCGATGGAAATGTCATAATAATAATAAGAAAAATGTAAATCGAAAGAGCGTATCAATCGATTGATAACATCACAGACTAATTTTTAATTGTAGCTGGAATAATAATAATAATAATAATAATAGCAACGACAACAACAACAAAATAACAAAACGGAGAAAAGAAAATAAGGAAAAAAACTATACATTAGAACGTTTTCCATTATCAATCCAGTAATCCGATTACATCTGGAACCGACGTGGCATTTTTTCTCGAACCTTCCAAAATAGAAAAATAGAATAAAATGTATAATTTCCAAAATTATTTTCTAAGATATTAAGATTTATTTTTATTTACTCCACATCTGCAAAGCCAAATTAGAATATATCAGTTACACTCAGAGCAAGTGAGTTCGAGCCTCACTGGGTGCCCCATACTTCCGACCTTGTGTCACTGCTAAGCAAAGCAAAGTAAATAAATATCAGTTACACTTATAACGGAGGAAGCGAATTCAGATAAGAGAATCATTCAGTTAAAAACAAAATAAAAATAAGAACAAAACAAAACACATTAATGTAACACTGTGACGCCAATGCCTTTGGAAAAGGCATGAATCTATTTTTTCCTCCCAGCTATGAGAAAATATTTGGGCGGATTGGGTTCTTTAGTCTTGGTACAGCAACCAGTCTAGGAGAAGGAAAACTCTGAATTCAAATCAACTATACTCCGTTAAAAATTCACTTTATATCATATCCTACCTGTGGTAGGATGTGATATAGTTATCTATTGAGAAATGACAAACTTTTCTCCGTTATGGATATATAAACTTCCTCTTTCTAACGTTTTGGCCAAGTGGGTAGAGTGTTCACCAATGGTCCGGGAGACCGGGGTTCAATCCCAGGTCGCGTCATACCAAAGACTCTAAAAATGGTACTTGATATCTCCTTGCTTAAGACTCAGCATTATAAGGTATGTATCAAGGGTAAAGTGGAGCAATCCAGGGAAAGGAGTAGCGCTCTTTCCTACACCTCGATGTAGTAGCTATTGAAAAGGGAGCCTTCGGTCGTCTTCGACTACAGTCGCCAACCTACTTACTTTACTTATCTGTTGTAGTTTCAGTGGAAATAAATAAGAAACATTATTTTCAGATACAGCCCAGTTCGCTGGGGCTGCAGAAGACGCTGGCTGACACCTTTACAGAAGGGTAAGGCCCACTTCCCCAACTAAACCATATCTGATGGTGATGCTCCAGTCTTAGAGTTTTGGGGAATGTGGAATACTCCTTCATTACCATTAATCCCAGGTCCACTCTGACCCAAAGTGTTAGTACCTGTTATGGTTTCATCTATGTGCCAAATACAGCTGTTCAGTCTTTTACTCAGGATTATAATCAATATCAAAAAGAATTTATTACTGTTGAGTAGCAATACTTGAAGCCATTTAACAGCGCAAATAGAATTATTAGTGTTTGATTGCCATAATTGAAACCGTTTAGAATTATTAGTGTTAGTAATACTTAACTTTTTAACTGTATGTAGAAAAATGATTAATATTAAAGATATTAATGTTAGAAAAGAATGCTAGAAACCATTTAACTCAAGGCTAATAATGATGAGTATTAAATAGAATTATAGTGTTGTATAACGATACTTGAAACCATTTGTGTGCAGATAAATGAGCTCTAGTTCATTTAAAAATGATGTTACCTACAAATTATTTGCTTAAAAATCATTATATACATATATAAACAGGATTTAGTATTAGATAACCCACAAGGGTTGATATGCCGAAAAAAACACAACCAAACCAAATCTTTTTTCCGATTGTCCCTCGTTAAATTATATCATCAGCTTAACTTTGTACAATAATATGTTGCAAAAGTGGGGCTCACAGTAACGAATTTCCCACAGGCTTCAAAATTAGATTGTTAGCAATTGCTTTAAGCAAGGCGTCCTAATTATTTTTACTTAAATTTATTAATTTACATTCAGGTCAATTGTGAGGAGAACTCATTGACAATTCAAAAATTTTGACATGTGTTCAACCAAATTTTGCCTTACCAAATAAATATCAATAAACAATTAAATGTTTGCATACAATCCGAGATACCAGTTCTGTGTTTCATTGAATCTAAAAATAGAAAAACAATCACGTGTGTCATAGTCTCCAAAAAAAAAAACAACTTTTCTCTATTTTGCCGCCAAATTCAAGTGGGTCTGAATATACCGGAATCGCCTTTGTGGGCCAGTAGAAGTCTTCGAGACTTACCCAGTCTAAAACAAATATATCAGTTGCGAACTTTACGATGATAACCAGTTGCGAACTTCACGACGAATTCAGGACTGGAATACAAGTCAACAATTAAAAAGAAAGCTACAATCATTTACGTACGATGTACACATACAAAGCTTAATTCTTACAGAAAAACACATTTTGGAAATTACAGTTCCTGACAAAAATAATTTGTAAAAAGACAACGTCTGTTTCTGCTCAAATTTCTGTTATTTGTTTTGACTTTACTGGTTTTATTTAAAATTAATTTCAGCATTAACCATTTTATCACAGTTTCCGGAAGACTTATCTGCTGAAATATAGATATACATTTTGTTATGCACTCATTACGTATAATTTGATAAAATTCACGCTACTTTCGTAACACATGCATATATACATAGTTGCAGATATGCAAGTGCAGTTTTGGTTACTTCTCAAATCTCGTATACCATTGACAAGTCTCGTCCGTATTATGTACTCTACAAATGTAAAGTAAAGTTGGCGGCCTTAGTCGAGGGTGACCCAAAGGCTCCCTTTTCAATAGCTACAATCCTGAGGTGTAGGGGAGGGCGCAACTTTACCCTTGATCCTCATCTTATAGTGCTGAGTGCTAAACAAGGCAGCATCAAGTACCATTTTTGAGTCTTTGCTATGACTCGACCTGGGATTGAACCCCGGTCTCCCAGACCATTGGCGAACACACTACCCATTAGGTTAATGGCCAGGTCTACGAATGTAGTCAGCTAATATCTATAATACTGGAACATGTTTCTATTAAATAAGTCTAGATAAGATTACATAGATATATTCGTGTACACCACTGATGTAATTTGGATACTGGATCGGGGTGGGGGAGGATTAGGTTATGCGTACACATAAATTCAGTTGAGGTACATCGTACATTTACATTATCTATATATAAAGCGGCTCATTCCGCCAGAGAAAATTGTGTAACTTTTTTCTATTAATGACTCAGTCATCTATGGCAAATGGATAAATAAAAAAGTAATAAGGTAAAAGGTAAAGGGTGATGTGCAAAAAATAATTGATACCAAGTAAAATATACCAGATGCCAGGTAAAGTAAAAGATACCAGATAAAAAGTAAAAGGTATCTGGGGAAAAATAAACGATAATAGGTGATGGTTATTATCGGTACCGTAAATCTGGCATATAAGTCAGCCTTAAGATTTTTAGCTCAAAATTCTGCAGTATAGGTCAACTCCCAAACACACAGTAGGATATAGGAAAATGCAAATCTTACACATTCGAACTTATATCTATATGAATTCACAATCTATTGCGCTGCAATGAAAACAACATACCGTAGTTGTCTGACTGGCACCTGGGTGCTGTGTCGTTCCAGTTAGTGTTTATAGTCAGTGCCCCAACAGTTAGAAATAGCGTGTGATATAGCGTTAATATAATACTTCATTTTCATTACTGTTTTATTAATATTAATTTCTGTGTTGATTAGTTAAATATGTTCCCAAACTCGAGTTTAAGTTGGAAATTTTATGGCAGTCTGCTGGAGTCACGATAAGTGGTGTATATCGTCTGTTGGGAGTACTGTTCCACTGGTTGACCAATCTGTTTAGATTTTAGCATTGACGTATAAGTTTTGTAGAGATTTTTTTCGGATTTGAAAAGTCGAATTGTACTCGACAATTTACGATGATATGTATTACGCAATATATGATACAGAATTATTTCAATGTAATAGTTCATGTGCGATATATAAGATGTAAGTGTTCTAAGGTAAAAGTTAAAAAAAGATGGATTTACAGAAATATCGGGCTGAGGCTAACTAAACAAACAAGTTAAACCTTGATAAGTCAAACCTTGGTAAGTCGCCAAATCAAACTTCTTACTAGAAGCAAGATTAGAGAAATACCAAAGCTAAAAAGAGTGTTGTTAATAGAGTTATATTTAGTTAAATTTTTCTCTGATATGAATTGAATATAGAAAATATAAAAAAGTTGATATTTTGGTTGAAGTTGTAAATGAAATGAGTCCTTTGCAAATAGATCAAGGGTGTGAGCGTAATGAGCCAGTCGTGAAGTAACTAAACTGCCAACAGGATCTAGCGCAAACCTGCTACCTTCGGAAGAATTCGCTAGTTTATATATATAACTGCTGTGTTGTATCACTAGTGCTTGCATTAATTCCTGAATACTGACAATCCCTCTCTTCCAAATTTTTACCGCTATATCAAAACTCACGTAGACAAACGTTAGTTCCATCACCAGAAACATTCCATCGATTAATGTAAAAAAAAAATGGTGCCAGTAACGTAGGGTGGATGTGCCAGTGACATCACAGTTGAAAAAAATGGACTCGGTGATAAGAGTTCAATCCTTGACGAGGCTGTTTGCGTTAATACCCTTGTGAGATATATATGTTCGTCTGTTCTCTCCATCCCACTAGATATGATTTAATAGTAGGACAGACTAGGCTCTTTTGCTTCGGTACGGCAATCGGTCAAGGAAAAGGAAAAATCTGTATCCAAAACTATCAGTAATATGTTTAAAGATATACCTTTTGTCGCATCCAGAAGGGTTGCATAAACACATACAGGCAAGTGATGAAGTAACAATAAAAGCAATGGGCAGTGGTAAGGAACTGTCAAAATTATTTATGTACAGGGTGTCTCAATATACACGGGGTCCAGGTGACTGCTAATAACTCTACTACTAATAATATTGTGTTCTTTTTTGTTTCAGATTTTAAAATAGTATACAATAACAAACTATTAATCTTCGATCACAATGCATTCGACAAGAGAGGGAAAAATATTTTGCGTCACTACTTATTTGGAGACAAAATCATTCAAAACTTTACTAGCAAATTTTCGAAAAATGTTTAACTAAACAATTATCCCCCCCCCAAATAAATTTATCGTTGGGTACACAAATTTCCAGCCACATGGTCAGTAAACAAACTCAACGAGAAGGCAGAAAATCCCAGATCTGGCAGGAAGTTTACTGCAAGGTATCCTGACAATGTGGTTGCGGTGAGAGATTCTGTGGGAAAGAGTTTTAAAAAAGCCCCCCCCCGAGACATTCCCAAGAACTTGGTCTTTCACATGTACTGTAGGATCAAGTCAATCAATTTCTGCTCTTGTCATCTGGTTTGACCTTTCTGAAGTAATCTGATTGTTTTTTAAGACTTAGATAAAAGATGACTTGATGCAACATGAATTATCATATTTATGGGTTGCATCTATTTTGAGACACCTTCTATTAATGGGTTCAAATACATTTGGTACTAAAAATACAAAAATAATTATTGTTTGAGTTTTTTGTCTTCGTAGCATCAGAGTTTTCTGTTAGATTGGTTAATTTTACATGTCAATTCTCGTTGGGTTATAATACTGAAGCCTGTTTTGCTTTTTCATCAGCTATTAGAGGGTTTCAAATAACAAATAATAATCATTTGAGACCAATTATAGCTTTAATAAAATAATTTTTACACATTTATATGGTTTCAAGTATTTCCAATTCTAATAATTTTCCAAGAGGTCAACTTGATCCATAGATTGAACTCTAAAAGGTAATAACACATCGAATCAGAGTAGACCTAGGAGTAATGGCAACGAACGGATGACTCCACACTCCCTAAATCTCTTGAACTGGAGCCTCGCCACATATGTCAAAATATTAAGGGTAACATAGTAAATTATGTGTGGTATCATACCCAGGACATATAATTTACTGTGTCACCCTCAATATTTGGTATATGTGTAATAAATCCTATAAGTACTATGATTACGACTTGGAGGCATTCTTATGTATCGGTTATTGTTGTAGGAAATAGAATTGGCGATCTGAGTTCAAATTCTGGACAAGGCTGTTTGTGTTTCACTTCGCGCTAATGCCCTTTGAAAAGATATGAATCCATCTGCTCTCACTGGGGCTAAGGGTAGATAGAACAGACTGGGTTTTTAGCGTTATTCAGGCAACCAGTCTAGGAGAAGAAAAACTCTGAATTAAAAATCAGATGTGTCCAGTTGAAAATTTAGCTTGTGCCACACCCTACTCGTGACAGAGAGGTTGGATAGATGTATATCATCATACGAACACAGAACAATTATTAAGTTTACGGTAAAACATAAGTACACACATGGACGGCGGTTTCATTTAGGGTTGGTTGGTTGGGTGGAGTTTATGGCATATCAACCTTTGTAGGTTATTTAATGCCAAATACATTTTTATACAAATAATCAGTTCTATTTCAAACAATTAGGTTTAGCATGAGTATACAGTTTAATTTTCAAAAACATTTCTATTTCAAGCTATTCTATTTCGTCAAACAGTTCTTATTAAACAAATTCAGTTTAGTATAAGTACAGATTTTGTTTACTCTCAGTTGAATGTCAAAACAGTTCTAATTCAACAAATTCAGTTTAGTGTAAGTACAGTTTCATGTCAAAAACAGTTCTATTTCAAACAATCCAGTTTAGCATACGTACGCAGTTTAAATATAAGTACAGTTTATTTGTCAAAAGAATTTCTATTTCAAGCAATTCAGTTTAGTCAAAAAGTTCTGATTCAAACAATTCAGTTTAGCATAAGTACGCAGTTTAGTTCTATTTAATCCTATCAGGTGCTTCCACTCCGGGCCAGAGTGGACCTGGAAGCGAGGGCGATGAAGGGGTGCCCCACATTCACCAAAGCTCCAGCGTCACTGGAACCTCACCATCAGATTGTTTAGTGTCATATCCGGACTCTCGTTAGAGGGGGGTCCTACTCCTCTGCAGAAGTGCAGTCGGTGTATTCTACACATTTAGGATTGATTACATCAACGGATGCTAAACAAAGATGAAACTGTTCTTAGATGGTTTTGGTTTCTTTGTTTAATGCCATATCAACTGCCATGGGTTATTTAAACAGCAGTGATTCTATTTAACCCATAGCTAGGAGGAAAAGAGGTTTCATACCTTTTCCAAGAGTATTAGTTCGAAAATGAATATACTAGCATGACTAGATTTTGAACTCGTTTACTTCAAGGCTGCTGTCCGACACTTTAGCCATTACGACAAAAAGACTCCTTCTTCTTAAAGAGGTGACTACTTTGTAACAATAGGTTCTGTGAGCAACCCAAAGCAAAACTTTATACATATCAACCACGTACGCGTATCAGCGCAGTTGGAACAATATGTACTCTTACAGAAATATGTACTCTTACAGAAAAAAACAAAAGTGCACATATTTACAGTGAGGTCATCAACAATTAATTACGTGTACCCACGTATATATTGTTCAGTAAACAAGGTTTTTTTTTTTTAAATTGTGTTGGCTGGCAATCACATTCATGACTCATCAGTACGCACGAACACACTCGAATACATCTATCTCTGTTTGTTCACACATATCAGCATTGACCTGTTCACATTTTTTCATCTGTTTTGGTTGGCCCATTGGCATAATGAATGTTCGCCAATGGCCAGGGAGACCGAGGTTCAATACCTAATAAAGACTCAAAAATGATACTTGATGCCTCTTTGTTTCCCATTCAGCATTATAAGATACGGATCAAGGGTAAGTGGATCAATCCTGGGAAAGGAGTAGCGTCCTTCCCTACACCTTGGTGTTGTCGCTACAGAAAAGTGAGTCTTCGTCAGCCGGTTTATATGTATATATATATAAACAAAAAAAAAGAACTACCAGTAAATTTAAAACCACAAAACTCCCCAAGATACACACACAAAAAACTGTGAGTGAAACCCAAAACTACGCCAACGCACACACACACGCACACACACACACATACAACTATAAACATATCAAATATCAAAGACGGGTAAAGTAGACCAAAGGATGGAGTAACAACGACCCCTACATAAACCATCTTGACCAACCAAAAGCCATTTATACTGGAAACAAGAGTGAGTTCAAGTCTCATTGAGTACCCCATTAAAATGGCCTTGTGCCACATATGTTCCCTGACGAAATCAACTAGCTGGAAACATACATATATATAAAACGTATGTAAGAACAAAATAAATAAATTCAAAAAATACAAATTTCTTCGTGGACCTTCTTATTTTAAAATATATCCTTCTTTAGACCTACAACAACCATCTTTATATATATATATATATATATATATATATATATATATATATATATATATACGAAGTTGGATTAATAGGTGAGTATTCTGATAGAGTTTTTAGCTGGATTTTGTTCTAAATATTTCATTGAACTAAAAGTCAATCCATATGATTAATTAAAAAGCGTTGGGTTAAGTGCATTGATTGGTTGGTTTTACGACACGTTAACCCTTGGGTTATTTTTTACCTAAGCTATTTCAGCAGTAAAGATCCTAAATTATATATCATACAAAATATGTCTTCACAGTAATTTTAAACAGGAAAGACCTTCATATTTAGCTAAAAATATCAATGTTTTAAGAGCTAATGTACTAATGTAATTCACATTCCTTTTAAACAGATAAATACTTCATAATTGGCCGAAATATCAACGTTTTAGATACAATCGGTTAGTGTAGCCCATAGTCCTATAAAAACAGATAAACACCTCATTATCATCATCACGTCGCACCATCAGCACGGATATCCCTGACCCTCTCTCGCCACCCCTCCCTATCGTCCATTGTTTCCGGCAGGTCTTCAGGGTTACATCCCGTATCGGCAAAGAGCTGCTGTATGTAGGTTCTAGCAGGTCGTCCTGCCTTTTCTCGTCCATGTGAATGAGTCCACGGGAGTACATCCCTTATGAGCTTGTCCTTACTTCTCCAGCAGTGTCCTGCATGTCTGGCTCGGATAACTTTGTAATGGGTGGTAGGTGGCCGTACAGCTGCTGCTTTGTGGTGTGCTGCCTCCATGATTTATTCAATATTGCTCGCAGCATTCTTGTGTAGTTGCCGTCAAGCTTTTTCTCCATTCGTTTAGTTAGCGTCCATGTAGTGCATCCATATAGTAGTATCGACATGACCGCTGCTTGGAAGAAACTGCGTTTTATTTTATCGGTCAGGTAAGGCTTCCATAGGACCGATAGCCTATCGATAGCCGTCCATGCCTTTGCTAGTCGTGTGTTGATGTCATTCTCGGTTGATCAGACACTGCTTCCTAGATAGGTGAACTTGTCTACTGGTTTCAGAGAACTACCGTTTAGTGTGGGGAAGTTACCTGTTTGATTAAAGCACATATATTCCGTCTTGTGCGCATTGAAATAGAGGCCTATGCCTGCAGCTGTTCGTTCCAGACTATGTAGCAGGGTTTCGGCTTGGGCAGGTGCATTTGCCAGAAGCGCTATGTCATCGGCGCAGTCGTCGTCGGTAATTGTTTGTGCTGGGTACCTTCTGCTTCTTTCCTTTGTTAGCTTGAAGCCGTTGTCTTTCATTTTATCTATAGATGTTCTAAGCACGTAGTCTTGACAGATGATAAAGAGGTATAGGGCTAATGTGTCTCCTTGCAGTACACCTGCTACAATGTCGAAGTAGTCTGTTTCTCCATTCGAGGAACGGACTTTTACTTTCGTGTTTCTATATAGCATCATTATGGACGTGATGGTTTCTTCTGGTAGGCTGTAGGCGAGTAGAATTTGCTCCATCTTTCCTCTGTGAATGGATTCAAAGCTCTTGGTGAAGTCGATAAATAATATTGTTGCCTGTAGATTTTTTGCACGTACACCATCAAGAATTCGATGGATAGTCAAAATTTGTGACGTCGTGGATCTATTCCTCCGGAAGCCATTTAGGTTCTTCCTAAGTATGTTCTCAATTTTGTGTTCTATGCGGTTGCGAAGTAGAGCATTGTATATCTTGGCCGCTATGGATATAAAGGTTATACCTTTAGTTCTTGGCTAATCCGAGATCGACCTTTTCAGGGAAGGGAAGGATGCATCCCTTCAACCATCTGTCTGTCGGGTTTCGATTATATACGGCATTACAGTGTCGGAGCAGTATGTCGTCGAATTGTCAGGTCTTCCATACTTCTGGGAGTATTTCATCGAGCCCTGCTGCTTTTCTATTTTAAATTTTTCTCAGTACCGAGTCGAGTTCTTCTTGTGTAAACGGTCCCAGTTTGATGTCTAATTGCTTACTTTTACTTCTCCAGACCGGTTCATGTGTAACTTTCGGAGGGTTTCCGTGTAAATTCTCGAAATGCTGTTTCCACAGATGTATTCGTTCTTGTTGGCTGGTAACTTTCAGTTTAGCTTTCACAGTGCTCTTTCTTCTGCTCACTTCGTTTACCGTTTGCCATGCTATCCTAGATTGTCTATCTTCAACTGAGTCTCTAATCATATCGAACTGATATTGTATGTATTCTGTTTGTTCTTTTAGGTATGTGTTAGCAAATTCATTTTATGCCTTTTTAAGTTTCAGGTCATTGGTATTGGTTGGGTTCTTCCTATTGCATTTGGAGGCAGTTTTCAGGTCTGCACGCTTTTCCCTAACCGTTAATGTCTCCCATGGGATTCTAGGTTTTGTTCTTTGTTTAGTTGGTATACATTCCGCTGCCGCTTGTAGGTGAGCATTGACGAAATTCACATATTCGTCATTCGGAGTATGCGTTTCTGTCTTCTCCTGTAGTGCATCGTATTTGTTTCTTAGTGCTAACGCATATCTATATCTAATATACCTGTTATTAAGCAGGGCCCAGGCTTAGTGTACTGTGGTTGTTGTTCGTGTCGCATTATATCGTAGGCTCAGTCGTATTTTTACCGTGACAAATCAGTGATCGGGAGACGCACCCTCGCAATCCAATTCGCTATTATTCCATTTCTTATTTATAAACACGTAGTCTATCTGTGCTTTAGTATTGTTTGCATATGTGTGGGTTCATACTTTTCCCTCCCTTTCCTGAAAGTTCGTATTGAGGCATGTTAATCTATTTTCTAGATGTTGTCCATTTCTGTTTGACGAGTTGTGTAGGCTAAATTTGGGGTTTACGTTTTTCCCAATTTGAACATTCATGTCTCCGCCAATGACGAAAACGTTGTGTATCAGGATGCTACGAACAAGGGAGGATAGCTCATCATTGAGAGCGAAGAGTTCAGTTTCTTCACTACCATTGGTAGGGCTGTAGCAGGAGATGATTGTTGCGCTGGGGTTGCCATTAAAAGTAGCTACCATCATCCGAGGTTGTATTTTCTTTATGCTATTTAGTGATTTTAGGGCTCGTGGTTATATAAGCATACCTACATCTCCTATCGTGGCATTGACAGAGTTTTTCCATGCAGATGCAGTGGCTAGTGTCCATCCATTGCCAGTATCGTGATATCTAATATCACCGCTGTGTGTGTATCTGTGTTCCTGAATGCATATTATGTCTACGTAATGATCTATGGCTGATGCAGTCAGCTCTGGTAGTTGTCCTATGCTATTTAAGGTTCTAACGTTGAATGTCGCTATTTGTATTGCGCGTTTGCATTTTAGTAATTTTTGTTTGAGCTCTGTAGCAGATCGCGAAGAGCGATGCGGTTTGAGTGTGGATCATAGTAATCTTTCGTTGGCTATTTTTATTCTCATCTACAGAAGCCACCCTTATAGATGAGCAGCAGTAGTTGCTCGATCGAACTATTCGATCCTGGCCGTTGAACCGTAGGGTTCATACCCCCAAGACCTAGTTAGACTTTGCGTTTAGCCGTCAGAGGGTTTATCCGCTTGCCTTTATGTCCACTGTGCTGCTTCCTATGGCTTTTGAAAATAACAACAAAAAACCCCACCTCATACTTAGTTTAAATATCAATGTTTTAAGATACAATATATCAATGTTTTAATGTAGTCCACAGTCATTTTAAACAGATAAACAAGTCATATTTTATTCCTTAACTTTTAGGAATAAAATAACTTCAGACGGGTTTACGAGCCGTTAAAATCAATCAACTCAATTAAACATTTAACCTACTATAAGTAGTATGGAATCATTTTATTTTCAATGGTATTGGGTAATGTTTAGCGAAATGGGCAAACAGACCATCATGAATTAGTTGCATTCTTACTAGTTGCCTCATATTTCTGGTCTCGAGTCGAACTTTGTAAATTACTACGATCACCAAGTTTAGATCTAGATCTCTTACCTGGCGTAGCAAGCGCATCTATATGCGCGATTATGCTTTTCGATAGGCATGCATTCCTTGTATTTTAAATCGTCTATAATTTTAATAATATACGTATTTACAGACACTTAGCGAGTTGGCAGATAGGCATATATTCTCCTCTTGTATATACAACCAACTAAATTGTGTAAAAAAAAGCAAAGGGGATGCAAATTATATCAAACGTTGACACACGCGCATCCACACAAAAATCTAAAAAAATGACATTTTGGATCAATTTCCCTGCCGCAGATTTAAAAAAAGACAAAGCCAAACAAACTATTCCTTATCTATTACGGAAATACATACGACTTCCGAGTCTTATTTTCTTATTTCTTATTTGTTTTATTTGATTGATCACGTCAGGATTCATTATTGAGTCACAAATTATAACCACAAAAGTCATTAATTCGTTTTTGATATTATATAGTGTTTCTTTCGTTGTTGCTGGGGATATGCATTCATTTATTTGTCATTTTGCTTCCAAATTAAAACTCACAGTTTTAAGAAAATAAAATAAATGATCTTCAGGAAAAATGGTTGTTACATAGGGTAACACTGAATATAATGTGCGGGATGTTCTTGTAAGGAAACTGTCTGTAATTGGGAGAAATCAACCCTCAACAACGGCAACAATCATTTCTTTAGTACAAGGCCCTAGTTATTTATTTCGAGAGATACTAATTACTGTTTATTAAGATATGATATTTTGTTTTACGTTTGATATTTGGTCTTTTTTTTTTCAATCTTCGACACATTCGACTGTCCTCCTAAACCCTGGCTTCCATTCATGACTCTTCTGGGTCTCCACCTTCTCTCTCTCATTCTACTACTACTGACTAAATCTACAAGCTCACATATATAAGTAAATTTGGCAACCTTAGTCGAGGGTGACCCCAAAGGCTCCCTTTTCAATAGCTACTACACCGATGTGTAGGAGAGGGCGCTACTCATTTTCCTCGATTGCTCCACTTTACCCTTGATACGTACCTTATATTGCTGAGTGTTCAGCAAGGAAATATCAAATACCATTTTTAAAGTCTTTGGTATGACTCGACTTGGGATTGAACCCAGGTCTCCTGGACCATTGGCGAACTATCCTAAGTACACAATTTCACTTCATTCATTTGTCAGGTTTTGATTAAATAAAAATTGATTATTTACTCATTATGATTATACACGCATATTTTTTCAGTTTTCCAAAAATACATTGATTTATGATCCAGTAAGAGTAGGTCAGAATTCTGTCTTAACCGTTGAAAGTTGGAAATTAAACCTAAATTTATTTGAGTTGAATTAAGTTGATAGAGTTAATGGCATGTAAACCTGTTTAGGATAATTTTTTGTTTAGAGTTATTGCGTACATTGAACGTTTATATTTACATTTTTCTGCAGTTTTAAAGTTTTTTGCACGCGTTATCAAGAATTTATGATACAAATAATTTGCAAACATATTTATTTGAGCTGTATATAGAATCCTAACAGGTACTCCAACTCCGGCTCAGAGTTGACCTGGGAGTAATGGCAATCCATACTTCCAAGAATTCCAGAAATAGAGCCTCATTATCAGATCTAGTTTAGTATTATTTTCCAACATTCTCAGTAAGTAGTTAAATATGAACCAGCGAAAAACTCAGGCCTGACCAGCGGAGAACTTTTCAGGTACACAAGAGAAACAATTGTGTCCAGAACTACTCGATAATGTCTTCTGAAAAAAGTCGGGACATCAGTGAGGCTGGTGAAAACGCTTCCATTAACAAAAATACTCGGACTGAAATGGGCAGGAAGGTTTATGAGAGGTTTTGTTTGCGGATGAATCTCTTACAATATTTTTATCGCCCTGACGGTTCAAGCAAAGAATGGGTCATGAATAGACGAGATTGTCATCAACGCCTTTTGGATTTTTTAAAAACTTCTTTGCAGAAGATACAGTCAGTGTAATATAAGCCCACCGACAGGACGATCTTCCACTATCCTGGTCTAATACTAAGTCGCCCTGTCGGAGGGGCTTAGAATAGGCTGACGACACTTTTTCAGAAGGGGTACCCCCCCATAAAAGTGGTGTCCAAGGTATGACACTAAACTGCACCCAGTGGTGAGTCTCTGGAGAATGTGGAGTAACTCTTCATTGATTTTACTCCAAGGATAACTCTGACTTGGAGTGGTGATACCTTTCAGCATCAAATACACCGCGTAACGAATTATTAACGAGGTGTCAATTTTTCATATTGTCCAAAAACAACAGGTTGGAATTTAACGAAAATTTCACAGAATAATAGAAACAGTTATATGCGCGAGCAATGTAAAAACTGTTGGGTTTCGCAAAAAAAAAAAAAACCACAAACAAAAACAAAAAACAGAAATTACAGTCATTTACTTAATTTACTTCAATCATAACTGTTCCAAATTATCAGCAAGATGCAATTGAAATTCATGTAAACAAGAAAATAACGCTTTGATTACTTCATATACAAATTGTTATGGATACATATTTTAACCAAAAATATATAGATAGAAATCAACGAGTATACAGAATTAAAAAAAGGATAGTGGAACTGGTTAATAAGAGATATGTGATTTTTTTAAAGATGATTGGGATAAGAAACACGTCGGTTTGTTGCATATTGACTTTTGACAGATCCGGGATTTCTAAAATAGGATGTTCCAGCCGTGTAAACAAGGGAACAGCGGAAGCAGGTCACATGGGTTGATAGCCGGAACGACAACCGGAACCCTATATATACACACGTACCCACAGACAGAACGGTCAGTCACTCAATAAGAGATTCGAGCAGTCAAGAGGTTCGGAGAGCAGCCAGCGGGTGCCCAGTGGGACCCGGTTGATAACCCCCCGTCAAAGAAGCCGAGACCTTAGGCCCTGAATACGGAATCACAACGTGAGTTAAGAAAAGTGTGAATATAACAGTCCTCCATCAGTCTGTGTCTGAGTCCTTCGTCTCTGATTCTCTCTCATACAGCCAATTTAGTATATATTTTATAAAGAATGTGTTATGGTCCTTCATTCATTCATCACGGCTACACAACAAATTTCTGGATTTCCTCTAATGTAATTTCTCGTTATACATTCACTATTGCCAACCAGAAGTCCTCTTTGCTTCTAAATTGGTTTTCATCCTCGTAAACTAGTGACTTCTGAATGCCCCACAAGTTTTCGATTGTTTTTAAGTCTGAAGAATTGGTCGGCCAGTTCATCTTCCAAGATCAACAGAAGCCTAATTGTGGCAGGTACCCCGGAGTATTATTCGTTCTATACGAGGGTGCATTATCTTAGTAAATATGAAAGTAATCATTTTGAAAGTAATCATTTGTTTTTTAACTAAGGGCCAATGTGCTCTCTTAGGAAGGCTATATTAGCACTTTTACCGATCCAAACATGATACATCCAATAATACCAGCCCAAATTACGATACCATCTCTTTCTTGTTGGCATTTAAAGCGTTGATGAAGATCTCGTCATCAACCCATTTACGACATATCCTTGCTCTAAACTTTAGGGTCATCAAAAGTAGCAAGACCTTCGAGATGTCGACCTTTATTTTATATTCTGCCGTTTTAGACCCTTTGGCATATATATTTTGCCAATCGAGCCATTATTACCGATCTCACTGATGTCCCGAGCATTTTCAGAAAACATCAAATAGTTCTGGACATAATTGTTTCTCCAATCCGGCTGAAAAGTTATCGGGTGATCAGGTCTGGATTGTTTACTACTTCACGTTTAATTCGTAACTGAGAACATTGGGTAACAACCCTCGAGTGACCCTTATCGGCCCTCTTACATAAGTTCTTTGGAGCTGCAAGAAATCTTTTCACAGATTGATGATATCTTCCCATTATTTTGAATATTTCTAATGTTGAATTTACCTTTTGTATGTTCAGATGTCATAAAAAAACTTCTTCGAAACTGTCAAGTCATATTTTTCGACTTATAATCAGGGTATCTCAATATATTTGGGACCCATGTGACTACTAATAACTGTACTAATAATAATATTGTATTCTTTTTTGTTTCAAGTTTGAAAATAGTCTACTATAACAATTATTAATCTTCGATCACAATGTCTTCGACAAGATGGAGACACGGAATACTTCGACATAGTTGCAGGAGTACTACAAGGAGACACACTAGCCCCGTACCTCTTTATCATCTGTCTAGACTATGTGCTTAGGACTTCGATCGACAAAATCAGAGAAAATGGCTTCGAGCTGACTAAGAGAAGAAGCAAAAGGTACCCCGCAAAAACAATCACGGACGCCGACTACGCTGATGACTTGGCGTTACTAGCGAATACGCCTAATCAAGCAGAGACACTACTGCATAGTCTGGAACGAGCCGCAGCTGGCATTGGCCTCCATGTCAATGCAAACAAAACCGAATATATGTGTTACAACCAAACGGGCAACATTGCCACAGTAGACGGAGCCTCTCTGAAACTAGTCGACAAATTCACCTACCTAGGAAGCAGCGTCTCATCAACCGAGAAAGACATCGACACACGACTGACGAAGGCATGGACAGCTATCGATAGGCTCTCGATCATATGGAAGTCGGACCTAACTGATAAAATGAAACGCAGTTTCTTCCAGGCAGCGGTTGTGTCGATACTGCTATATGGATGCACCACATGGACGCTTACGAAGCGGCTGGAGAGGAGGCTGGACGGAAATTATACAAGAATGTTGAGAGCAGTATTAAACAAGTCCTGGCGACAACACCCCACGAGACTCCAACTATACGGACACTTGCCCCCCATCACAAAAACTATACAAGTTCGACGAACCAGACACGCAGGACACTGCTGGAGAAGCAAGGACGAGCTCATAAGCGATGTACTCCTGTGGACCCCCACACATGGATGTGCAAGAGTGGGACGACCAGCACGAACTTACATACAGCAGCTATGTGAGGACACGGGATGTAACCCTGAAGACCTGCCGGAGGCGATGAATGATAGGGAGAAATGGCGAGAGACGGTCAGGGATATCCGCGCAGGCGGCGCGACATGATGATGATGACTTATTTGGAGACAAAATAATTCAAAACAGTGCAAGCAAAATTTCGGAGGAAGTTTAACTTTAACAAGCCATATTTATCATTGGGTACACAAATTTCAAGCCACAGGGTCAGAAAAACAACCCCAGCAATAATGCGGTGAGAGATTCTGTCGGAAGGAGTCCGAAAAGTCCCTCCGAAGACGTTACTAAGAATTTAGTTTTTCACGTGCATCGTTGCAAAGAATTTTAAAGAAGGATCCAGATCAAGCATAAGCCCACACCACCTGACACGGAAAAAACATTTAATGATGTGCCGGTGGTTAGAGAACAAGATTGAATTGGTTCCTGACTTCTTTGGTGATATTTGGTTCAGTGTCAAAGCACACTTCTGGCTGTGTGGACATGACAATAGCAATAACTGTATGTACTGGGGGACAGAAGCTCCAGATGAGGTGCTTGAGAGGCCCTTGTACTCAGGGAAATGTACAGTCCCACTAGCCATCTCAAAACATGGAATAATCGTACCATTTTTGGTTTGAAAACGCAGACAAGGAGGCTGTCACTGTCACAAACGGGCGATACATTGATGTGTTGAACAAGTTCTGAGGGGCACTTGGAACACGTCGTAGTGAGAACCAGGATGAGCAATGGTTCCAAAAAGATGGAGCAACTTCACACACAGCCAACATCACGATGGAGTCGCTCGACTATCGATTCCCTAATCAGCTAATCAACATGCGCCGCGAAACCAAGTGGTCTCTGCATTCAGTCGATCTGACCACCCCCAATTTTTATCCCAAGGGATTCTTGGAGGAAAACGCGAACGAAAACAATCCACAATCCATTGCTGAACTCAAAGTGCCCATGAATCAAAAGATTCGAAAAAAGAGTGAGTCAGAGTGATTGATAACTTCGTTCGACGAATTCAAAGTGTGTCATCAGTGCAATGGCGCTCATTTGGTACATGTCCTATAAAAATGCATCCTTTGAGCTAGAGACATCAAATCAATGTTTTTTTTATTGATATTACATCATATTTCAGGACATGCAATCTTTTTTTAAATTTCAGGTCTTAGAAATAAATCATTATCATATTAATGAATTACACGATCATGAAGTCACTCGTTAATAATCTGGAATATTGAAGAATCGTGTTACTCGCTCAAATGGCTGCAGTTTGTTTACACTTGCGCCAAACCTAACATATTTTACATAACATGCGCATATAAAAGTTGCCAACATTCAGTGAAAATTTCGTTAAATTTCAACTTGTTATTTTCGGACAAAATGGGAAATGGTCACCTCTTTAAAAATTCGTTACGCTGTGTAGATCTTTAAAATTATTTGTATTAAATAGGATTACATTAAACTGTGTGCAAACAAATTATTATTATTATTATTATTATTATTATTATTATTATTATTATTATATAAGGATAGTTACTTGAAACCACATAATGGCATATACATTACTAGTATTAGATAGGTATACTTAATATCATATAGCTGTGCCAACAAATGATTATAGACAACAACAAAAAAAAACTGCTATTAAAAATTTGTGATGGAACATTGAAAATATAGTTATGATTACGATCAAACATTTACAAATCAATCAAATTTCGACATTAAATAAACCATAAGGAATTTATATGCTGTTAAAGAAATGAATCAAACCAAACATGATATCAGACTAGGATAAGCTTACTAAGTAGTTGTTAGAGTGTCGACTGTAGCCAGAAGTCTAGCACGTAAGCCACAACACCCCATTCTGGACTGTGACATCGAAGTAAATAAGTTGCAGACATGCAGTTTGTATATTCTATAGCCCGAGCCAACTTGGCTAAATACCAAAAGATTATTTTGAAGAAAATTGACGTTTCATTTTTTTGTCAACTTCAGTCTTCAGGTAAATAGGGCTTCAGTCTCAATACTTTTTAAAACATACCTTTTATGTTTAGCTATGAAAGAAAGTATGCTGATCTGTAAAGGAAAAGCAAACTAGATACGTTTGAAAGAATTTTGTTAAAGAAAGGTCAAAGTGAAAAATGGTCTTGAGTAGGTTTAGAGGCAAATCAAAACTGTGTTAAGGTTCATCGTGTCTACGTTAAAAAAAGTGTTACTAAATTGTAATTACACATGAAACTGGAGAAAAGTTTGCTTTTTTGCAGATTTTTTAGCTTACAAAATGTTTCTTTTCCTTTTCATTTTTTTCTGAACTTCTTTAAATTCTTTTTTCTTTTAATCTTTTTTTTCTTTTTGCCTATACATTTTCACTTCTTTCCTTTTTCCATCCTTCGTTCCTTCTTTTAACGTGCATGCCTATTGAAAAAAGAAGGAAAGGAACTACAATTTCCTGGAAGAATTTCTTTGAAGGTGAGCAGACGATACACGCTATGATTTAATTCTACACTTGAATGAGCCGATATTTCTTTTTTCCCATATAAAGCAATAGACAGTGTTAAATAGATAATAGCATTGAGGAAACGTAGTCAACAATTTCATATGATATATAGGATGAAGCAGAAGTATCAGGACAGTCAATGATATTACACTATACATATTGTTTTGTTTTTTAGATCTAAAAAAAATTGAATCGTAGAAAATCCACAGTTGAATTAAAAAACATCGTTAAAGATTAATGATTTCGTATGAGTTACCGTATATACTCGTGTAATTGACGACTTTTTAAAAACCAAAATTTCATCTAAAATACAAGGAATTGTTATACCTAAACAAAGGTTATTTGTTAAAATAATTAATTTTTTACTAAACATAATACTTTCTTTTACTTAACTTTATATATATAACCAATGTTATTATGCATCACTAGTGGGGTTTTAGTATGCTTGAAATATCCTTGTAAACATGGAAGGTTACATGAAGGTCTAGACTACATTGTTTATTTACGGTATTGCATTGATTTTGATTGTAATACAGTTGTTTCGGAAGTATAATTTTTTGAATATTTTCTCTTTATATCATTGGATATTGAAGAAATATTTTTGTAGCAAAAAGTTAGGGGTCATCCATTACACGCAATATATGATAAAAACATCTTTTTTTTACAAAATTTAGAGGTCGTTCATCACACGAAGTCATTCATTACCCGATAATATAAGGTATTAAGATATTCAAATAATTTACACAATACTTAAATTCAAAAAAGTAAAACTTCGGTTTCAATATTTTTTATTCTTGAAAACTCGAACATCTTCATTGATTGATCGATTTTAACAGAATGTCATCCCGTCTAGGGTTATTTCATGTCTAGAGGTTAGGGAATCGCGTTAATTGTACGTTTATATTTACATTTTTCCTGTAATTGTTTCTGAATTGTTTTTTCTTTTTGTTTGTTTTTTTTTTTTTTTGCAGACGGACATATCGAATACAAATAATTTATAAACAAATCTATTTGACCTATAAATGGGACCCTAAAAGATACTGAGCCATGGTCTCCCGGACCATTGCTAAACATTCTAACCATGATGCCAATAAGGCCGGTATTGTTCACGAATGATCCGGGAAACCGGGGTTTTCAATCACGGGTCGAGTCATAACAAAGACTCAAAAAATGGTATTTATTACCGGTTTGCTTAACACTCAGCATTATAAGGTACAGATCAAGAGTAAGTGGAGCCATCCAGGGAAAAGAGTAGAGCCCTCCCCTACACCTCGGGGTAGTAGCTATTGAAAGGAGCCTTTGGTTGCCCTCGACTACAATCAACCAACATAAATATGTATATGTATATATATATTTTATATAAATATATATATATAGATAGATATGCGTATATATATGTTTATATATGTCTGTTTTGACTGGTCTCGTAACTTAGTTTGGTCGTTGGGGTGCTACTTAGGTAGCTTTTCTCGGGCACAAATAACCCTAACCCTAACCCTACCCTTCTCCCCAGGTCTACAACTTGTTTAAATTCAGAATTTTTCCTTCTATTAGACTGGTTGCCATACAGAGTTTATAAGTCTATTCTACCCAATTATCTACCAATAAGTAGAAAGAGAATAGTTTGATTCATACCCAAGGGTATTAGCGTTATATGAAATGCAGACAGCCGAGTTGAGGACTTGAACTCGGGTAGCCGACTCCACTTTCTACGATGATAACCATTGTGTCTCATATATATATATATATGTGTGTGTGTGTGTGTGTGTGTGTGATTTTGTGGTGTCTGAATTAGCGTTGAACTCAACTTCAAATTATTGATATAACAGAGATAACTATGAAATGCTAATTAAGATCCTTCATGTCTTCCTACACAGAAAAAAACGCTCATAAAATTTGAAAATAAGCGAGATTTTCTGACAAGCTGAAACTTAAAAACAATCCAACTTTTCTTTTGCTTTCAAGAAGGTTCTGACACAAACTTTATCATAAAAGTAAAAACAAAAAAGGTCACAGAAATTGAAACGTCCTGGTATATTTTATTATATCTCATACTTACAAAGGAATGGCACGACGGCTACAGGCAATTTTCCTTTTTAGGGAAGAAAACGAATCGAAAGGATTTTTTTGAAGTGACAGAAAAAAATAATGACATTATCCAGCAGTTGATAAAAACTTTTTGTATTTATCCGCAGGTCCTATGCCGACTGTTGCATTTCACTTGTCAGGAGGAAAATGATGGCCGTGAAAATCTTACGAACTACTTATGAGAACTTTCTGTAACTCATTTTCTATTGTACCGCAGTCCCTTGATATTAGAGCAGGGGTCTCAAACTCAAGGACTCGAAAGCCATTAAGTCCTGGGGGAGAAATACAGCTGTCCAAAAGTGAAAGGAGGAATAGGAGGCGTGATTTCCATCTGTTATAATGCTAATCTGCAATGCAGCTGATTGACAGCTGTTTTTTTTAAATCAAAATAAATAAGGTAAGGTTATTTGTTACAATAGCATATCAAGCTTAGTGTGTTATTTAATGCCAAATTCAGTTATACATACATGCATATATATATTTGCAAATTTCATTAAACATAATAGACATTTTATGCCTACATATTTTCTTCTTGATCCGTTCGAATTCCCGTATTACTTTTATCGTATTCGGGGGGAATTGATTTAGGTATTGTCCATAGTTGTATGTATCCCTAGTACTTTCTGTCATCATCAGGGGAGAATCTATTACAAAAGTGATGTAACTTTTGTTTTAGCAAATTACTACTGTGTAAGGACGTCTTTGCCGTTGATGATTATGGCGTTTGCTTTTAAATGTAATTCTGTAAATAGTGGCAGTAGCTAAAGACATTTAAGTACATTAGCACTGGTTTGAAAATTAATTCTATTAAGTGCTGGTTGCAGGTTTCTTATATATAGTGCTTCGGGAATCTGAAGTTTTTGTTTATTATTTTGATGTTCGAGTATTGTTGTGTTGTCGGTGAGAATTTTTCGTAGTTGTGTTGTTGGGCATGAATGTTTTTTTAAATGCTGAGCTATTGAACTTGTGTCAGAAAGGTGCATTGTAAGTCTCCTCGACAAGGTAGTTGAGGTTAAACCAACATATATATTATTATTATCAGAGATATAATCTCCTAGGGGACATTTAAATTTATATATAACGTTGGTTTTTTGCAACACCCCAATCAAGGGAGAGGAGTTATTTCTAATGACCAAATTCGAGGTTTTAAACTTATTATAATATATAATAAGTTTTATTTTTTTATTATGGGGAGTATGTTTTTGTGAATCAATGTTTTCATTATTTTTTCATCGGATTTATAATTGTAGTGCATTTGGTTACGATAAAAAAGTTTGATATATGTTTGTTGACTGGATGGAGTAGTACACTGTTTATTTTGTTGGTTAACATTTTTGATCATACGTTTAATTTGTTCATCAACAATATAGTTAGGAAACCCATAATTGATGATAGCCTGTTTTATGTTTTCTACTTCTTTATAAAATATTGCATATATATATATATATATATATATATATATATATATTTGTAAGCGAATAGTTTGTAGGTAACATTATTTTACGAACCAGAGATCATTTGTCTGTACACAGTTAAATGGTTTCTAGTATTTCTATCTAATACTAATAGTTCTATCTAATATCAATCATTTGTTTGCACACAGTTAAATGGTTTCATGTATTGTCTTTTAACATTAGTAATTCTATTTATGAAGTATTCCTATTTAATACAATTTCCTCTCAGCTGTATAGTTTCAAACATCTATTTAAGATTCTGAGTAAATAATTGAACAAATCTATTTAACCCATCGAGGGGACTCTTATAGGTAGTACTGTAACACGATGGTCCATATTAAAAATTCAAAAATAATGTGACTCTGTCATTCAGAATACGAAAAGTCTTTATTCTGACTGTCTCCAGTTCACGAGGGAGTGAGGAAGACCTAATAATGGTATATGAACGAATCTCGCTTGCAGCTACAAAGAGGCACCCTCGACCAATGTCTAACCTAACTTGTCCCTTTTGGATTCAAAACTCAACAATTTTTCAAATTCCTTCATTTTTATATATTTTCTGATTTTAATTACTTATTGCATCATACTTTCAAGAATCATCACATGTGTCACAAACTCTTATTTCTCCACGCCGGTCGACAAGCCTTGATTTGTTTATTATCCACATCTTGTCTCCCCCAACGCTATTTTGACGTGAGGTGTTAAACCTGGGTACCACTTGTGCATGTGTTTGACCTTTGCGAGGAACTACTTTAGCATTCAAAGTCCTCAGCTAACCTACAATTTTACCAAATAATTAAAATAGATAATATAATTAATTAATCGCTCTAATTAGTTTACACTAACACTCTGGTTTAGAGAGGATCTGAGAGTAATGGTAATGACGAGGCATTCCATATTTCCTAAACTCCGGGACTAGAGCCTCAATATCAGATGCAGCTTAGTGTCATACACACCACACGGTTTAAAGTATTTCTATCAAATACAAATAATTTTTTAAATTTTAATCATTTTCACTCTGTTTAAATTGTTTCAAGTATTACTAGCTCAAATAATTCTATTTAATATTGATAATTTGACTGCACACAGTTTGAATAGTTTTAAGTATTGCTATATTATACTAATAATTCTATTCAATATTAATCATTTGTTTGCACACCGTTTGAATGGTTTCTTGTATCTCAACGCAATTGACACTCAGCCACTGCCTTCTTGCACATTTAAGATAAAATAGATTTGGGTACTTGTTTGTCACAAGAGCGATTTCAGGAATATGGTCAGGACTATCATATTTGGTGCTAGGGCTTGATATTACCAGCCAATTGATCGAATTGAGCCTGTCCAACTGACCGTCCAGCCCAGTAAAGGTCAAAAGGAAATGTTGCAAGTCACAGCTCAGTTACCAGGATCACATCTATCAATTTAACGACTTGAATCTTGTGACAGATTATTAGACCCATAGATACCCTAACAGATACCACCATTTCAGGTCAAAGTGGATCTAGGATTAATAGCAATGAAGGGTTACTCCTCACTCCCTATAGATCCAGAACTAGAGCAATACCATCAGATGCAGTTTATTATCATTCCCTGGACACCCATTTTTTCTGTACGTGATACAGTCAACGTATTCTAAGCTATGCCAGCAGGATGAGATATCTTTTAAAATTTCTTATAAAATAGCAGTGTTTATTTTGAGATATTCTATCTATAAGTTAAATAGTAAGGCAAATCGGGTTTGCTTGCTTTAGTTGACAACCACTCTAAGAGAAAGATATCTCTGGATTCAAAACCAGAAACTGGAATCCTTTCGACAGTTCAACGTTGTCTTCGGCCTCGTTCTTGAACCTCATGCAACGCCACTGATACCAATCAATATCGGTCCTTTTCATTGAGTATACAGCTAGGTAAAAGGTTTTTGAACTCTTGGTCAAACATCAGGACGGCTTGAGAAATCAAAGGTTTTGAGCCAGCGTGTAAACTGAATGAAATAGAAAAACTAACAATTTGTAATCTTGGATGCATACTGATTGATTTGTTGATGGAAGTCACTCGACCAAAAACAGAAAAAGGAAAAACATTTTTTTGAGTTGATGTAATTGAGAACGATCGAAATAATAAGACGCGTTTTGATTGTCTTCACGTTTAGTAGCTCACAAATAGCGCTAAGTGTTTTCTCATCCTTATGAATTCATGAAATGACGGTTGAAAAACCACAGAAAAGGCCAGCCTGATCAAATTAAAACATCAATAAACATGGGAACCAAACCATAAATGCGTGTTTGTTAACTGCTTTAAATACCCAGATAAGAACCACGATGATCGACGGTTTTTGAGTTCTGTCCGGGAGCAAATGCTAGCAATGATGTTACGCTTTGCTTTTCACTTAGACAACACCAGAAGTACTAAGAGTAGAGCCTTGCCATGTGGGAAACTATTGGTATTTCATACGACCAAGCCCAGACTTGATCCATAATACTACTGGGCTAAAAAATGCCATCATACTCAGTAGACCGTCAATCAACAATTAGTCTGCTTGAAAAGTAATAGATATTCTTACTTCATAGCTAAAATTTAAAAAACAGCAATTATTCAAACAGCCCAATAGAATGTGTTGTTTCACAAGATTTAAGTATTCTGCATACAATTTATTTAGCGAGTAAGTGGGTTGATAATCAACTTTTCTACACAGTACAAGTTTCTGAAGGAAAAGGTTCCACCTGAAGAGCATTTCAATGAATCTTGACCGTTTTCATTGTTCGAATCACTGATTTCGTGGGATGAACCTATAAATACCAGACCCCAGGGAGACGGAAACAGATCTTCCTATAGTCACAACAGGAAGATCTTTTCCCGTTTTCTCGTTCTGAATTTGTATGTTTTTCAACCCACATTTTCGTCGATTTTGATACTCACTTTCTGTCTTTCATCTTAGCTGTATAAACATTAATGACCAATGTTTGAGAACGAAAGTTTAAAAATGATTAAGAAAAATTGCAATTCAACAGATTCGATTATAATAAAAATTGCTGTAAATATTTTTTAAAACTTGTTCTACAGTATGGTGATTTTGCATTTAAAATAACCAAAGAGACAGAAAACTTAATTATTGCCGTTACTCCTAGGTCCACGGAATGGTTAAATGGATCAAAGAATTATTTTTATTTCTTTAAGATTGTTTAAGAATTATTCGTATTTGATAGGATTGTGAGCAAAAGAAACAACTACATAAAAATGTAAATATAAACGTACAATGAATGCGATTCTCTAACCTTCCAGCATAAAATAACCATAGACGGGTTAATTCAAGGATATAGAGAGTGTGGAGTACCCATTCGTTGTCATTACTCCTAGGTACACTCTTACCCGGAGTGGTAGTACCTGTTACGGTACTATCAATGCTTCAATCAGACACGTTTGCAAATTATTCATATTGGATAGGAATACTAGATATTTTATAACCATGTAAAAACATATGTAATAACTCACCTTGTTGGTCGGGATTAGGATACGTTGATTGTATCCCCTGTAGAGTGGTAAGTGCCCTCTCCTCTAAAAAAGGGGTTGTCTTGGATATGACATTAAACTGTATCTGACAGTGAGGCTCCAGTTCAGGAACTTTGGGGAGTGGGGAGTACCACTTTATTGCCATTACTCCCAGGTCCACTATGACGCAGAGTAGTTGTACCTGCAAGAGTCAAATAATTCAAACAGGTCTGTTAAAAAATATTCATATTCAATAGAACCGTATACAAAAACAAACTTCTAAAGAAACAACTAAGAATGTTCACTAAACGCGATTCCCTAACCTCTAGGTATAGAATAACCCGAGATGGCTTGAAATGTCTTTAAAATCAATTTATCAATCAATTGACGGCTCCTAATTTAGTTATGTGAATTTTGTGAGAAAGCAGACTTAAAAGTTAGGCATGTATTTCGAGGAAAATTCGCTCACTTTCTGGTTTCTAATTTCTTGTTATTATTCAGCATCTTTTTTTTTCTTCTATTCTTTGTTTTCTTTTTATACATGCTCGGCCACCTAAATTGTTATGTTATGATAATTTGCGGTCAGTAAAAAAAATACAGTGATAAAAATAAACTAACATCTTCAAGTCAAGTAGGATAACAAACCTGTTTGTGTTACAAGAGTATTGACGATTATTGTGGTAACTCGCACGTTTTATGTAACATGCAAGAGGAAATTGACGGCATTTAAAGTCGAGTATAAATGTGTTGTTAGCTAAAGGGCCTAGATTTGTGACTTCCGGTTCAAGATACTATTACTTTTGACGACGATTCCTTTCCTCGCGAAAACGGCTTTAAATGCTAAAAACATCTTTGGCCATTATCAAAAGCGGATTAAATGACTCGAGTATAAAACATCATTAAACTTTTTTTCTTGCGATTGAAAAGCCGTAAGACAGTTATTTAAATATTCAGACTTATTTAAGCTGCGGATGCCCACGAACAATCAATAATTTTTTGTTCCTTTTTCTTAATTTACTGGAATCTATTACTCAAAAGTAAAATGAATTTTCTTTATGGAAGGTCATAAATGGATTTAATGAATGTGTGTTCCAGTTACGTGTCAATATATCTGATAGGGTGCAGGAAAATGATAGCAGCAAGATTAACGTTAGAATTTAAAAAAAAAGAAAAAAGGCAGGAGTCTCATCGAATTGCATTATGTTGACTCCATGAAAAGCACTTAAGTTTTCGGTGTTTCGGCTGAGATAGGGTTCCTTTCATATATATTCTGTTGGGAAAGGAATGAATTCATCTCTTTTGCTTCTCTGCTATAAGCTAAAAAGTAGACATGTTTCTTAACTTGTCTATGAAAAGAATAACTTTGAACTCAAAACCCATTTGCAACTGAAACAGCAAAACTATCATTGAAGTAGCGAGAATATATATATATATCAGATTTATATATTTAATGCCATGGAAGTTTGTCTGCGACCTTAGGTTTCATGAAGTTTTACAAACAATAATCATCAGGCATATAACAAAAGGAAATGAAGAAATCAAAAAAATCGAAACATACAGTCAAAAACCGTTTGAACTGAGTACAAATCTTAATGTGTGGTTGTTAGTGTGTGTGTGGGGTTATAGTTGCGTATTATTGTGTGTAGACATGTAAGTGGTGTTTAGTGTATGTGTGTGTGAAGATACATACGCAGCACGATAAACTTGAGGTTGTTTACCGGATAGGAGAACGCATTTGTAGCAAACTTTGCTACAGAGGGGTGGGTGTACATTAATTCATTTTAGTATATATATATATATATATATAGTGCAATAAGAAGGAAACTCAAATCTGGTTAAGTTGTCATTATAAATTTATTTTGCCGGAGAATGTTATTATACTCTCCGTCTCGTCAAATGACTTTTTACAAGTTAGACTTGAGGTTGCAGAACATGTAAAAGGTCATCTGACGAGACGGAGAGTATAATAATATTCTTCGGCGAAATAAATTTATAATGACAACTTAACCAGATTTGGGTTTCCCTCTAATTGCACTATATACGCTCTGAATGTGAATTTTGTTATATATACTTGGAAGGAATAAGTGATGTAACAATAGCCATGCATCGAGCACTCACATTGATTTATATAATATTCCTCATATATTCTATACAAGAATAATCCACACCCACTGTCTTCGGACGCTGACTGAATATTTCTAATATATATATATATATATATATATATCGTTTAAACTACAACTCTGAGTTTCCGGATTCAGATAAACTATACATTACAATGAAAAGATTTATGTTTGGTACTAATTGTATTCTCATCTTTTGGAGGTGCAAAAGTAGTCATATTGTCACGATCTAGTTATGCAGCCGTTGATACGGGAAGTGTTTATTTTCATGAAGACACTCAGGTGACAATTCAGATCTATAGTTTACCGTGATATTAGTTCTTACTTTTTAGACACACACACACACACACACACACACACACACACACACACACACACACAACATGCATATATATATATATATATATATATATATATATATATATATAAAACCGTGAGTTTAAAAAAACAGTGTCTAAAAAGAAAGAACAAATACAACAGTAAATTATAAATCTGTATTGTCATTCAAGTGGTTGCGGTAAAAGTTGGTTCTTGTGTAATATTTTTAAACCGAAGAGATTAGAAGCAAATTGCCTATTCGTTCAAATACACATTATATATATATATATATATATATATATATATATATATATATATATATATATATTTCATCATACAACGTGTGAAAGCACGTGCAATACCCTGTATATATATATATATATATATATATATATATATATATATATATATATATATAGAAAGAGAGAGAGAGAGCTAATGTGTATCTGAACGAACAGGCTATATGCTTCTAATACCTTGGGTTTAAAAATATTACCTAAGAACCAAATTATACCGCAAACAACAATGTATGTATTTAGTCATGTTTTCGATCAATGTATGTATTTAGTCATGTTTTCGATCAAGTCATTTGCTATTTGGGAGTGCACTCAAAATAGTAAATTAATTAGGATCCTCCGTTTTCAAAGTCCTTAAAAGCGCAGTAATCTTAGGTAATTCGATCCCACCTCATCCTACTTACCTCCACGTTTTATTGGTAAGGATTCGAATACGCTGATTGTATCTTCTGCTGAGGAGTAAGATCCCTCTCCCCACAAAATATGTACCTAGGGTATGACACTAAACTGCATCTGATGGTGAGTCTTCTGTTCTTGAGAATTGGGGAGTATAGAGTAGCACTTTATTGCCATTACTTCCAGGCCCAAAGTAGAAGTACTTTGTGTTCCATCATTGGGTTAGATAGACCAGTTTGAAAATTATTCGAATTTGATAGGAACAACTTTGCATTAAGTGCAAGAAGCTTAAGACACTATACAAAACGTAAATATGAATGTACAATTAACGTGATTACCTAATCTCTTGGCATAAAATACCCCTAGACATGTTGACGTGTCGTCAAAATCAATCAATCAACCAATCAAACAATCAACCAATCTACTTACTATCCTTCCAGAGACCCAACGATTGTGAGGAGTGATGTCATATCTTGGAATTTTCTTATTTTACCTCATTTTATTGTTTAATTTATTTTCTATTTTTTGATATTTATTTAGGAAGTCTTACCGTCTCAGACACACGAGAATCTTCCTCTTGTATTTGGCACTTGGACGAGATTTTATCGGTGCCCTTCATATCACGCTTAGTTCCATCAATTTTTACCTAAACGATTTATTTAACTGTTGATTGTCTAATGACTTTTTTTTCGCAATTTTATATCTAATTATAAGAAAATACATAATCAATAGATTCAAAGATTCTTATTTTTCCAATATTTTCTATACTATCTGAAAGAATCAAAATAAATGTTTGTTTTCTATCTTAAATAAATATCAGATGAACAAAGAAAGCAAGAGATGGTTATACCAGTTTATAGTTTAACAATAAAATCAAAATTTGTCATGTAGATTGAATATTTATCTAATTTGGACTTTCTGACATTTTCATTTACCGTTCTTTATTATTTATGTCTTATTGCTTACTGCAATAATCAAACACTTATAGTGAAGTGGTTAACATGCTTGATTGCGACCACAGAGTAAGCGAATTCGAACTCCAGTCACGCTATTAGATTCATGTTTAGACTAATACTTTTGGGAAAGGTACAAACTCCTTATTCCTTTGCTCTTGGTTAGATAGTGTCACTGCTGTTTTTCTTTAAGTATGGCTTTGGCATTAAATAACCCACGAATGTTGATATGTCATTAAACAAAGAAAGCAAACAAATAAACCAACTACAAATAGAACTGCACTTTCTTGAACAAGATATAGAGTAAAAACAAAATGAAATTTAAAATTACGACTTAAGCGATTAGACACAATAGATACTGGTAGAATGATTTCTCTCGGGTTCGTAACAAAAAAAAATACAACAGAGATCCTATTTAGAAATTAATTCTACTATAAAAAAAAAAGAAATGTTTTTGCCATTTTGTTCTGTTATGACATTGTTTCAAATGTTATATATTTCAAATATTTGAATTCATGAGCACTACACTATTTTGTATTAGATCTAGTGTCGTGCTGCTCGAAACTTTAAAGTAATGGTGGAAAGTTGTAAAGGAACATTTTAATTTATTTTGATTTTAAATCGGCCCTGTCTATGGAACATAAAGCAATTTTTTATTGTTTGTAATTGCTAAAAATGTAAACAAGCGAAAGCTACTACATAATGGCTTATTATTCCCGAGCTGACGTATGTCGACTGATGGCCGAGCTGTATGATACAAAGTCAAACGTAAAGTTGGGCGGGTTTCAATCCCAGCTTAATGTGTCCCGTGCGTCTAGCCACACTGATGAGTTGTGATACAACGAAACAGTCTGTCTGTGGATGACAATATATATATATATATATAAGTAAAGTTGGTGACCTTAGTCGAGGGTGACCCAAAAGCTCCCTTTTCAATAGCTACTACACCGAGGTGTTGGGGACGACGCAACTCATTTCCTTGGATTGCTCCCCTTTACTCTTGATCCTCACCTTATAAGGCGACATCAAATACCATTTTTTGAATCTTTGATATGACTCGACCAGGGACCATTGGCGAACACTCAAATCATAAGGCCATATATATCAACTCCCTTCGCACGCGCAAGGTCAATTCTTAACCAGGGTTTAACTAGTCTGATTTCAGTTTTCCTTCTCCTAGACCCATTGTCATACAAAAGTTAAAAAAGTCAGTCTGTCCCATTATTTAACCATAGCTAGAGAGGATAGTTGAATACATATCTTTCCGGAGGGTGTCAGGGATATGTGAAATACAAACGACCTTGTCCAGGAATTGAACTCGGGATGCTATGTCCATATCCTACGATAGTGACCATTAAATCATGAACGTCACTCTCTCTCTCGATATATATATATATATATATATATATATACACACACACACCACGAACGCCTCATTACACAAACACACACACACTCACATATATATATATATATATGTATATGGTCGATGATACATATATATATATATATATATATATGTATATATATATACCACAAACGCCTCCTAACATATACATATATATATAGTCGATGCTATATATATATATATATATATAGCATCGACTATGGATAAGTACACTTCTGACATATTGCAAATTGGGGCTGCATTCTGCAATAAGTATCTAAAGAATGAGCCAAAAGTCTACGAGAAAATTTGTCCATTAAATTTTGTGTCCGCGTCCACAAATTTTGTTCATCGTTTTTATGTTATTTTTGCTTCGTATTAGGCAAGTAAAGAACCTAAATAAAACTTTGAGGATTAATAGCTTCATATATGGAGCTACTTATTTCTTATTATGACCTAATTTACAATGATTATTTCGTCATTATATTGTAATAGCTTGCCGTAAACTGTTTTTGTATTAGATCTCAAACTATACTAGTCTCCTTGTTCAACACTTAATGGAAAGAATATGAAATTTTATAAGTTGGTTTTGTACACTGTGAAAGTTATATATTGCTTCACATAAAATAACTTCTCGCAAAAAAAACCGAAATTATAAAAGGAATTTCTGAAAAGTTCTCGAGCAAACCGAGTAAATGAACTTAAATAGTTTTTATTGGGGTTTTGAGGAAAGGATTAAAAAAGCAAGAGAATTGATGTGTCAAGAATGTTGAACTATTTGACGGATATGAGAAATGTGTAGTGATTACAAAATAAATAAATAAATAAATAAAAATGAAATAAAATGAAATAAATCCAAGTTCCCAGAAGCCTCTGACGGAAAGTGAAATCCTCGCATGCTTGAAAACAGACTTACAGGCATGAAAATGAAACTCTTTCTCATTCGGCAGTGACCTCTTGGACTGGAATGACCTACTTATCTCCTGATGGTGGGGAAAACCACGTGTCTGCTTAGTGGCATGCTTGTTCACCCTTCCACCAGTAGCAGCCGTCTTTGCTAATAGAAGCCTATATTAAAAACACCAAATTGACTTATCACCCACTTCTAAACACCGAATTTGGAAGTATCAACCCCGAAAACGACTAGTGCATTTCAGCACCTTATTTGGGAGACACGACTGTTCTTTAATAGTCAAGAGAGATATCTCCTTGCTACAGAGTAGCCGTACAAAACCCAAAATAAAGTTGAAATCTAAAAGGTATCTTCACTTCCTTTCTTTTCTTTCTTCGATAATTCCTTTGCAGCCTTCACAGACACAGAAGAAGCCAATGAATAAAATGGGGTAGAGAGAAAAACTAATGGAGTCAGATATCTAAACCCAAAACCTATCAACCATCTAAGCCAAGACAAATAATAACAAAAAATTCTCCTTAGCCCTATACATGCACGTTTCTTGTCATGGAGACGCGCGTAAAGTGGATTCAGTTACACGAGTTCAAATCCTGAACAAAGCTGCATTCCCCATAGACACTGGATGCATTGAGAAGACTTAGCAATATAGATAGATAGATAGATAGATAGATAGATAGAAATCCGTGATATCAGCATGTCTTGATTATTAATATTTTCTTTCTACTCTTCTTCGACTGTTCGTCTTACCCACCACCGTCTCCATTGAGGTTCCTCTTGGGCCCTTGCGTGGAGTGGAAAGAGGAGTACCTTTTCATCATCGTAACTCCTTGATCCACTCAATCTTAGAGTGGTCGTACCTGCTCGGGTCTCATCATTGGATAAAATTGATCTTTTTAAAAATGATTCGTATTCTGTCGGACTTAAGAAACAACTACGCAAAAAATGTAAATAGAAATGTACAATGCACATGATTCCCTAACCTCTCGGCATAAAATGACCCTAGATAGGTTGACAAGCCGTTAAATCAATCAATCAATCACGGGGTTTGTTTCTACGGACATCTGTCTTAGAACCAGTCTGACGAAGTAGGGAGACAGTTCGAATGTTTCAAACACCAGACGTTTTAATTAGTCATGAAAGAAATATGTTCGATAGCGGGCGGTAGCCTGCCAGTTTGCGATCCTCGGTCGGTCTAGTGACGTTGCTTGGATCTGTCACCGATTTAACCAAGATGGCACAAGAGAAGTTGCCGCAACGGGTTGCATACCAAAAAAGGGACTTGCTGCCTGGGAGCGGGAAAATCGTCATTTATTCTCGCGGCCTAATCCAACTGGCTCCAGTTTCGAAGAAAAACCGACTGCGTCCAGACCACACTCGATAAAAATTATACACAAAGATATACATACACCAGGAGAATAGTAAATTCTAATATGGTTATTTATAAAGCTTATCTGTGGCACAAGTATGTAGCGCCCAGTGAGAATTGAATCCGTTAGTAATGATCTGTTAGTCTAACCCACCAACAATTGCACTACGTGAGTTACCTTAAGAAGCACTGCTTAGATTTGGCATAAAGCTGCAGATATGGGTACCTTGTGAGGATCGAACTCATTACTCAGTTGCAATTGGTCTGCGAGATTATCTTATTCATTACTATGCTACGATAAGATGTTTGGGTTTGTTTGTTTTTTTTTATATAAAATCCAAAATTCATATATCATACAAAATCTAATAATCTTTTTTCTTTAAAAAAAAAAAGAAGATAAAATTTTAAAAAAAGATAACATTTAAAAAAATCGAATATTTTTTAGATTGTTTTCTTTCTTCCTTTCTTTTTATAAAGTCTGGAAAATATATTTCCTGTGACAGGTTAAATAAATCAAAGCCATCGCGAAATATCTATGTTTGATTTAACAATGTTTATATACATAAATATAAATATATTCCTCGTCTTCAATATTAGAACTTATTGAGACACTATATATTTTTATCAAATTTAAAGCCGTCATTTGACTGTGTCTATTTAATATATTTTTTCGTGTTGAAATACATAAAAAAAAAAAGAAATGTTAAAATAAACTTCAAAATATTATCTTTTGTCTTCAAAGACAAATATTATTTTTACTATAGACCCATACTTAATTATCGAGAAAAGCGTTTTTTTTATATTTTTTTCTAAATTCAGTTGGACAAATTTTGAATAATTTTGATTTGAGACGTGATAAAGAATGAGTCATTTGTGTGATTTGGTATTTTGCAATGGCAAATGCTTTGATAGCATATATTGTCAAGCAACTGGTAAGGGTTACAAGGTTTACCGGAGGCAAAAGGAGATGTGAGGTTATATCACACTAAGGGTTTATCCATTATAACTATATCCGATAGGCGTAGAAATGACAACTCAAGTAAGTGGGAAAAGATAGATAAATAGAAAAAAGCAACCAAAAGTAAAAGTTATAAAAAAAAATTCTAAATTTTCTAAATAATAATAATTTTGGTAAACACGAATGTGAATTGCACTCTGTTCTAACTAATTTGCGAATTGGGTAAAATTTTTCTTTAATCTTAAGGGAAGAAAATTTTCACACTATTGCGCTGACAAAAATCTAAAAATAATGTGTCATGTTTGCTGAGTAACACATAAACATATAAAATTTGGATCATTTTAATATTCAAAGTATGAACAAAATGAGTCTGAAGATTTAAATTATTCTATTTCAAAGCTGACAATGTTTCTAAATGGTTAATTATTTTAAGATTAAAAATGACCATTTTTAAATCAAGATACATCTACATCATATATCACTTGATGATATTTTGAAGAGCTGACACTAGAAAATAAATAAATCAATAGATAAATAAATAAAAGAAAAATAAAGGATAAATTCACTTTCAATACTTTTGAAGATTGTTTTTTGGGCGAATAATTGGATTGTGCTAGTGCAACAATATCCACACTGTGACCTTTTCTTGTTTTCTAGATTCAAAATTTCAAGTATTAGAATTGAGGACGCAGAGGATATTATTTTTGTTTATTTTCTAAATTTTAGTCATTATAAATTTGATTATTACAACAATCACAGTACATAACTTTGAAACGTAAGAAGGCTTGTTGAGAGACAAAAGAATCTATTTAACCAAACCCTCTTGCACGAGCAGAGAGTGACAAAAGGTCAATTATTAATGGGCATTAGCGCCAAGGGAAACACAAACAGCCTCGTTCAGGATTTGAACTCGGGTGGCCGATCCCATTTCGTACGACGAAGACCGTTACTCTAAGAGACATCGGAAATGTCTTGTACAGACAGAAACCGAACTTGATATAACCCTGATTACTTACAAATTCAAAATCTCAAAAAAAAAAAAAGACTAAATTATTGGCATAATGGTTACAGAGTTCGCCAATGGCCCGGGAGCCCTGAGTTCAATTCCAGGTCGAGTCTTACCAAAGACTCATAAAATGGTACTTGATGCCTCCTTGCTTAACTCAGCATTATAAGGTACGGATCAAGGGTAAAGTGGGTCAATCCTGGGAAAGGAGTAGCAACCTCCCCTACACTAGGGTGTAGTAGCTATCGAAAAGGTAACCTTCGGGTCACCCTCGACCACGGTCGCCAAATTTACTTTATAATCAAGATTTTGACGTGTGTGGCTTACGATCAAGTAACCGGTCCCTATTAACTCCGAAGTTAAGCAGTGATGAGTAAGTTCAGTATAAGTTATGAATTTGTAAGGTTTATGATAAGGGGCAATCCAGGGAAAGGAGTAGCACCCTCCCCTACACCTCGGTGTTGTAGCTATTGAAAAGGGAGCCTTCGGGTCGCCCTCGACTACGGTCGCCAAATTTTCTTACTTATGATAAGGGGCCAGTTAGGAACAGCTTGGTTTTGTAAGCAATCTGAGGTCTTTGTGCCAGATTTAGCAAAGTTTATGATTTTGATATGCGCTTAAATGAGTTGACAAAAGAGGAAATGTATCATAAATGATCCGACTTCGGTCTCTGTGGTTGTCTACTGGTCAGTGAAACCTTAAATATTTTGTAAACACCCGAGAAAATGTTAAAAAAAAAAAAACAATGGCCCTTCGGGATCCCCTAATTGAAAAAAAAATTACGTGATTATATCTTTTTTATAGGAAGCGCTCATGGTGTAATGGTTATCTTCATTGGAAGTGGATCGCCAACCCGAATTCAAAACTTGAACGAGGTTGTTTACATTTCATATAGTGTAAATACCCTTGGGAAAAGTATGAACTCAACAATTCTCCTTCCAGTTATGGGTAAATAGTAGGGCAGACTGGAGTCTTTAATCTTGTCATGATAAGTAATCTAGAAGAAAGAAAAGCTGAATTTAAACCAGTTGTAGACCAGGAGAGGGATGGGCACCACCCGGTTATTTGTGCTTAAGACACGCTACATGGGTACCGTTCTTACAACCAAACCAGGGAGATGATATTTTTTATAATCTGCGTAATTTTTTATGAATGTAATATGATAAACTTGTGGCTTTCAAAGTCTAGCAGACGGTTGTAGCGTTCGAATAGCATTTTTACAATGAAGATGGCGTCTTTGTTTAACGAGCGCTAACTGTTTCTATGACAACCTAAAGTTGCATCATCGGAAACGTCTTGTACAAACCAAACTTGATATAATCTTGATTACTTACAAATTCAAAATCTCAAACATTTGAACTAAACTACCGATACTTTGATTTTGCGGACTATTTGACTGGATAATCAACACTGAACAATTATGGAAATCAATTATCAAGAAAATTAGAAGGCGAAGTATTTTTCGTTTGAAATACACTGACAGAAGATAAAATCACTACATCCAGAATATGTATTGCGATTTACTCAAGATTAAAACTGCAGTAAATATTGTTGGATGATCACATATGCAGATTTATTACGAGGGTAGTGTTTATTTCATTGAATAATGCATAACGATTTCGTAACATAATGTAGTTTAATATTTTATCGGTGGAATCTTTCCGGAAACGGGGATAAAAAGGTTAATGCTGAAATGAATTATTAATGGAATAAGCGAAGAGTAAAACAAATAACAGGAGGTTAAGTTAAAACAGATATTGTATTCTTATATCTTATTTTTAGTAACGAGCAAAAATTTACACAATATGCTTTTGTGTTAGTATTAGATTTTGTCATGCCCTTGGGAAAGGTATACATCCAACTATTTTCACCAGCTATGAGTAACTGGGCTCTTTAACCTTGGTTTGACAACTGGCATAGGATAAGGAAAACTCTGAAATCCAACTTGTTAAACTCTGCTTAAAAATTGACCTACTAACTTGTATGTATATACTGTACGCTAGTTAAGATCGACATTACTTTTCAGAGTTTGCAATTTTCTTTTTCCAACTATATATATATATATACTTTGCTCAAGTGCTCAATATCAGTGACAGAGCACACACACACACACACACACACACACACACACACACACACACACATATATATATATATATATATATATATATTGTGTATGGCTATATTTCTAAATCCAAGACAGATTGAATCTAAATTTTCCATTCATACCTCGTTGAGTATATTGATAAAGGTGTTTGGGAAAATGGCGTTTTTCATTAAGATAAATATAATGCAAGCGAAAAAAAAAAATTACACAGGAAAGATTTAAATGAGAAATGAAGTATTTAGATCTCCGACAAGAGACTTTTTTTATTATGTTATTTATAACATACATATTTTGTCTTTTGAAATTTTATTAAAAACACACTGGTGCTATTATTCCCCGAATTTCCTTGTTTGGAAAAATTGGGTAGTGTTCATTTTTTGTTCGTTGCTGATAAATTGATTATTTTACTTACAGTGGTGCCAAGGGTGATAAATATTAATACAATTTCTATAATGTGATTATCAAGTTTCGTTTGTGTAAAAATATATATTTATTAAGTAATATGTTTTCATCTAAGATTTTGACTTCTTTAATACGTGCCAAATTATTATGCAAATACTTTTTTACTTTTTCAATTCCGATATAGTGAAAGAATTTAAACAGTTTTTAAATAGAAATATTGTGCAGTGTTCACTAATATGGATGAACTTAAATATATAGGGTATTTTTAGGCAATTCTGTTTAGTAATGGCAACAACTGAATGTATGTTTTGTGATCATCCGAATGAAAAGCGTGGTCAACAAATAAATGTAACGTGGTCAGCGGCGAACGGCTAGGCTGATGAAGCTATTCGTTGGCTGGTGAGTAAAGAACACAAAACATGATTCGATTTCTAGTGTTCAGACCTTTCATTGCTTTATTCTATCCTTCCAGTCACTGAGGCCGTGGGAACATGAAGAAATGGATTATAGACACAGCGTGGTAGTTTCTTAATTATTCTATGAACAGCCTCGTATCGTGTGTTCACACCTCAGCCCTAAAACACAGAATCAGACGGAATCATATGATCATGTGATATATATATATATATATATATATATATATATATATAAGAAGATATATATATATATATATATATATATATATATATATATATATATATAAGAAGAACCATTAAAATTACTCATATTTTTTGTAATGATATTTATTTTAGCAGACCCTATATTTTTAAAATGTTAGATAGGTATCTTCAGACACTGAAGATTTAGAAAGAGCCACGAAATTCCAGCCACTTTTTTGTGGGTTTTTCTAAATCTGCATTAGAAATTTCTCATTATTTCTTTGTCTGAAGATGCAAATCTGACAATTTAAAAATATGAGTAATTTTTAAAGGTTTTTCTTTTATATGGAATTATTTGCTCAGTAAGTTAATTCATTATTATTTTACATTGAGCTCTTTTTTGGATTTTGAATTATATGGATATTATAGAAAAAATTCCAAAATAGAATCGTTCTTACCATCGGCTGACTTGGCGTTGGCTAATGTAAGTATATATATATATATATATATATATATATATATATATATATATATATATATATATATTTATATATATATATATATATATATATAAGTGTGTTTCTGTGTCTGTGTGAACGTATAGAAATAAAAAAAAAACACAAGGATGATTTTATTTTTAGAAATATTTGCCGACGTTAAACATTTCCATTTTAGTCCTTCATCAGGGTGCCTAAATTAGTAAGTTAGTAAATGAGTAATTAAATTAGTAAATTTGTAACCTAAACGTTCTGATGAAGTACTTGTCTTTAATTGGAATCATTTTGAGATGAGACTTCTCAATCTGAGAATTAATTTTTATTTATTGTGGACTTTTTTTGTCCTCATCTTGGTAGTTTTTGTGTTGTTTCTTCTTTCACTACGTTTCGGCCAAATTTCACCTCTGTTGTGGTGCGATAGACAACAACTATGGAAGACAGTAATTCCTGGGGATACGGTCACAAGACTCAGCATTCCTATCCGAGGTCGCGGTAAATCACCTAAAGAAGGCCAGAGGTGAAATTTGGCCGAAACGTAGTGAAAGAAGAAACAACACAAAAACTACCAAGATGAGGACAAAAAAGTCCGCAATAAATAAAAATTAATTCTCGTCCTGATGAAGGTTTGAAAACCGAAACGTTTAACGTATGCAAATATTTTTAGAAATAAAATCATGCTCTGAAGACCTGGTATTTTTTCATCTTCATACACTCTCATATTATCGGACTTATTTTCAGTTTTTTCAATTGGTCTTATGAGTAGAGTGTTCGCCAATGGTCTAGGAGACCGGGGTTCAATCCCAGGTCAAGTCATACCAAAGACTCATAAAACGGTACTTGATGCTGCCTTGCTCAACGCTCAGTACTATAAGTTAAGGATCAAGTGTAAAGTGGAGCAGTCCAGGGAATGGAGCAGCACCCTTCCTCTACACCTCGGTGTAGTAGTTATTGAAAAAGGGGCCTTCGGGTCACCCTCGACTAAGGTCGCCAACTTTACTTATATATGTATGCAATGAGGTTCACAGAACACCCCACACCTACTTCCGCTTCAGTTTGGTTGTCTTTTGGTTCCCATCTCCATTTGGTCATCTGGTCCAAAAATGCTAGATCATGTTACCACAACGCAGTCAATTCGCATTTCCTTCGGCTGATGGCTTTTATTTTATCATTCTGGGTCATTTGCTTATAATGCCACAATTCCCTCATTCTTATTGGGCCAAATTATTAAGCGTGATTCGTAAAATATTAATTTAGTAAGCTTAGTTTAGTTGTCGTTCAAATATGGGGTGTACTGTGAGAACTGAATACATTAACAATGGTCTGCTAATTCAGCTTGAATAGTTAAATACAAAAAATAGAAATGATATATTGATTAAATAATTAAATGCCATTAAACTATTTTATGATATGAACCTCATTGTATATATATATATATATATATATATATGGAAAAAACTGGAAATAAGTCCGATGGTATGAGAGTGTATGAAGATGAAAAAACACAGGGTCTTCAGAGCATGAATTTATTTCTAAAAGTATTTGCCAACTTTGTAAGATTTAATAAGGACTTCAATCACAGCAAGTATATTTCCATTCTGAGCTGAGCTATGGAGATTCCCACGACTCTTACCTTTTTTCAGAACCCTTGAGATTTGTTTTCTCTGTATCAAGAAAATCTTTGCTCAAATAGAAAATGTCAACCTTTGAAGTCAGTCTTTTTGTTTTGGTTTCAAGTAACAAATAATCATTTGCAAATAATTATAATCCATGTAACTATTCTTAATAAAACTTTGCACGCACTCGTATGGCTCACACTTATATGGCACTCTTATATGGCACACACGTATATGGCTCACACTTATATGGCACTCTTATAAGGAACACACTTATATGGCTCACATTTATATGGCACTTTTATAAGGCACACACTTATATGGTTCATACTAATTTGGCTCTCTTATGTAGCACACACTTATATGGTTCATACTAATTTGGCACTTTTCTGTGGCACACACTTATATGGCTCACACTTGTATGGCACACTTATATGGCAGACCCTTATATGGCTCACACTTATATGGCACTCTTATATGGCACACGCTTATATGGCTCACACTTGTATGGCACTATTATATGGCACACACTTATAAGGCTCACAGTTATATGGCACTCTTATATGGTACACACTTATATGGCTCTCACTTATATGGCTCACAGTTATATGGCTTCAAGTAATTATTAATAATAAGGATCATTTGTTTGCATACAGTTATATTGTTTAAAATATTCCAATCTAAAACTAATAATTTTCAAACAAAATTTATTTGTTTGAAAATGTATTAGTATTAAAAGGTTTAAAATGATGACTTACTAGTATTAATTGGTTTAAAGGTATTAGTATCAAAATGGTTAATTATTTGTATTAAGAGGTTTAAAAAGATAATTAATATGAAGAGGTTTGCGAAAATTATTACTATGAACCAAAATTGTTTGGTTTATAATCGCCGGCCTCTTAATTCGACTAATGATCTGACTATTTAATTTAAATTTTGTTAAGCTATTTGACGATGTCAAATCGTTACATTATTCTTTCCTGAAGTAAACATGAACATTTTGTAAGATTTAATGAAGACTTTCCTGATTGTAAGAATATTTTCATTTTGATAGAAGCTTCTCCATGTTCATAACATTTTTCTTAATCATTGAGATTTATTTCATCAGTATTTAGAAAACAGGTCTAATAAAAAAAAAAATCCTTCGCTATTGTTTGCCTATATAATTCATATACTTATTTATGTACATTATTATAATCGAGTTATATACAAGACTATTATTCATCTATTTGTTTATTATGGTGCACAAATGAAAAAGAAATAATTTTAAGATTTTGAAATTCTTATTTTTTCATTAATTTTGATAAAAGTTCCTTCCTTAGAAAATTGATTGATTTTAAAGGTATATCCCCTATCTAGGGTTATTATATGCCTAAAGGGGTTGCTGAAATCACGTACATATTTTAATCTTTTAAGAGTATTTATTTATTTATTTATTGTACAGTGTCCTATCGAATACGAATGATTTTTAAACAGATCAATTTGACCCGTAGATCGGATCCTAAGAGGTACTAACAACTTCGGGTCAGAGAGGGTTTGAGAGTAATGGCAATGAATGGCAGCGTTGGATACAGATAATCAGAAGCAGTTTAGTGTCATACCCTAAGCACCCCTTTTTTAGTGGGTGAGTAGGGGTCTTATTTATTTTCAGGGATACAGTCGGTATATTCTAAACCTCGTCAACAAAACAGGTTAGAAAATTGAATCAAATAAACATGTTTTAGAACATTTTGAATTTTGTAGGCAATAATTGTGTTACTGGGCTTCCATTATTTAAAGTAAACCAATGCAATCAAACTGGATGCGATGTAACAAAAATGGTGGTGTAATGGTTAACAAGCTTGACGAGCAAACCTACATGAGTGTGTTCCAGTTTCATTGGGTGCCCCATTCATTCGACCTTGTGCCACATCGAAGCAAAGAGCTTCGTAAATTACTATAACAAAAAATGTATCCAAATGAAATGAGTCGTTTTGAACCTTCGCAATTCCCATCTTTGCTCAACACTCGTTTAAATAATCCTTGTTTTTTGTTCTTCTGAATTTGGAGCTACATTAGAGAAAAAGGTTTAGTTTGCCATCTCTAATGTAGATGATGTAAATATCAAGTTTTAGCATTCATTAGGTCTGATATGAAGTAATTACAGCAACAAAAGTTATTGAAAAAGGAACAAAATTCTCAAAATTTCAAAAAAAAGAAATCATTGTCTTTCACCATCTCTTCATTGAACGGATCCGTCTATCTGTTGAATCAATCCACTTGTAGCATTTGTCTAGTTTGTTTTCGATTGGACTATCTTTATTGTACACCACGTAGGATTTTCATTTAATTTGGAAGTCCCCGTGTTATTTTTTCGTGACCTACAATTCTTCGTCCTTCTTAGGTCCCCATTTTTCCTTGTCAAGTGTGCATTTTCGTTCCCTTCAGGATGGATGCTTTTCCATATCAAGACTCAATATCGTTTAGAAACACAGTGCCACTTCCTACGCGCCCCAAAATTAGCAAATAATAATAATAATAACACAAAATAATGTCGTAGTGGGTAAAGTGATCGCCAATGGTCCGGGAGATCTGGGTTCAATCCCAGGCCGAGTCATACCAAAGACTTTAAAATGGTACTTGATACATCCTTGCTTAACACTCAGCAATATAAGGTACAATTAAGGGTAAAGTGGAGCAATCCAGGGCAAGGAGTAGCGCCCTCTCCTACACCTTGGTGTAGTAGCTATTGAAAAGAGAGCCTTCTGGTCGCCCTTCTAAGGTCGCCAACTTTACTTACTTTTACAACTTAGATTAAAGCGAAAATCGATTATCCGCTCCAGAATAGTAAGTGTAGTTATGTTGTGACAAAGACTTAATCATAGTTAATTCCATAATAAGCGAATGCATCAAACCAGTTCAAAAGGAATACACGACGGCTGGGTGGGAAAGGTGATCGGCTGGGAATTGTGTAAGAAATTGAAATTTGACCATACGGACAAATGGTATATGCATAAACCAGAATCGGTCCTTGAAAACGAGACACATGAAATTATCTGGGATCTTGAGATACAAATGGATCACCAGATCCCGGACAGAAGACGAGACCAGACTTGCCTTTAGATAGATTTTGCTTTTCCGTGGAAATAAAAGAAAGCGAAAAGACAGACAAATACTCAGACCTTGCCAGAGAGCAAAGAAAGCTACAGAACACGAGGGTGATGGTGATACCAATTGTAATTGGAGTCATTGGAACGGTCTTCAAGATTTTGGAACGGGGACAACTAGTTGAAATCAAAGGAAAAATATGGACCGTCTAGACTACAGCATTGCTAAGATTAGCCTGAATACAGAGAAGAATCTGGCACACCTGGGGAGATTTGTCACTGAGACTCCAGTAAAAGAGCACCACCTATCACTGGTGTTAAAAAGAGTGAAATAATAATAATATAGACGTTTTAAGTGACTAAGAGAGAAACTGAATCTTTAATAGAGTAGATAAGATGCAACAAAACAGCAATGTTGGTTATATGGTGATAAAGACGAAAAGATCAATCACATAGTAAACGAATGCAGCTAACTAACACAGAAAGAGTATAAGACTAGACACGACTGCGCGGGGAAGGTGATCCACTGGGAATTGTGCAAGAAATTGAAATTTGACCATACGAACCAGTGGTATATGCACAACCCAGAATCTGTCCAGCAGGATGGTGTTAAAAATCAATCAATCAATCAATCTACATAATCTATTAATTATGTAGATCGAACTCCATGCAGTGAAAATTTTATATAACAGTTCCGTTAAATACTACAAATCTAACAACTAATTGATCCCCAATCTTCTATATACTTTACTTAATGATAACAGAATTTTGTTCTTTCTAGTGGAACATAATATAAGCAAAACATATTATATATGATTTGTCACCAAACTTTGTATCATTGAAACACTGTCACATAAACTATTATAATGTAGCAGTTCCAAAATACAAGTAGCAGATACTATATATTAACGCAATTTAATTTTTATTTTAAGAACTGTTGCATTTATAGTTTTGGTTGCTGGATTTCACTGCTGTAGAGCTTGGTAATGAATAATACCTAATGACATCTATTTTCATTTTATATTGTTCCACTAGGAATTATAAAAGTATGGTATCTCTTATTTAGAAGAAAACTTTTTATATAAAAAAAATCCCAGGGATGTAATTAATTTTTGGTGATACTCTCACCACACACACATATACACTTATATATATATATATATATATATATATATATATCGTGTTGGAATGGTCATCGTCTTTGGAAATGGACACGGCGACTTGGGTTCAAATCCTAGACGAGGCAGTTTGCATTTCACATAGCACAGTGACAGTCAGTTTTTTGATCCTATGATCACATAGACAAGAAACAATACGACTAATCCTCTTGGGGAAGGTCTGCATCCAACTATTCTCTCCCTGCTATGGGTAAATAGTAGGGCAGACTCACTTTTTAATCTTGGTATGGCGACTGGTGTAAGAAAATGAAAACTATGAAATCAAACCTGTTAAAATTCGCCAAAAAATTCGCGTAAAAATTGACCTTGTACCTTGTACTCGCGCGGAAGGGTTTGCAAATTTATGAATAGTTCTCAATAATGGTAATAGAACATATATATCTAAGTTAAGATAGCTGTGCTTGGACTCTTGTCTATTAGTCGTATTGTTTCTTGTCTATGTGATCATAGGATCAAAAAACTGACTGTCACTAAGAGCCGTTCATTCTCAGTCTACGCTATCGTAACTTAGTTATATATGCTCTATTATCGGTATTGATTGGTTTGGTTTAGTTTTATGGCATATCAACTATTTTTGGTTATTTAATGCCAAATCCTGTTTTTACATATATATCAAATATATGATTTTTAAACATTTTGGAGATACATTTTTAAACAAGCCTAAGCTCATTTCTTTAGCACACAGTTAAATGGTTTCAAGTATTGCTATGTAACAGTAACAATTTAACATCAGTCATTTGTTTGCACACATTTGAATAGATAGACATGATATGTAAAGAAAAATTGATAACAAAATAATCCAAGTAGAAGGAGAGATTTATTGAGAAACAAAGTCGACACTATAGCGTTTCAGTTCTAATGAACCGTCATCAGGACTATAAGGGATGATATTAGTGATGTTAAATCAACGCTGGATGTTTAAAAATACAAAGATCCAAAAACCTAGGGAAAATTTGTATAACATATGTAAGAGATGATTTCATTTTTAAATGAGTTAGAACAAATTTGATTGCCATTTTACACAGTTAAATGGCTTCAATTATTGCTATCTAAAACGACTAATACTATTCAATATTAATCATTTGTTTGCACACAGTGAAGTGGTTCCAAGTATTGCTATTTAACACTGATTATTCTATTCATCCTTACTCATTCGTTTGCACACAGTTAAATGGTTCCAAGTATAGCTTTGTATCATTAACAATTCGATTGAACATCAGTCATTTGTTTAAACACGGTTAAATAACAAGCAGTTCTATTTCTAACAATTCAATTCAGCCTTGGTAATTTGTTTGCAATCAGTTTAAATGTCAAAAACAGTTCTATTTGACCCTTAGATAGGACCCTATCAAGTGCTACCACTCCGGGCCAGAGTGGACCCAGGAGCAATGGCAATGAAGGGGTACTCTGTATTCTCCAAAGCTCCAGCATTACTGGAGTTTCACGATCAGATTGTTTAGCGTCATATACAGGACACTCGTTGCAGAGATGCATTAGGTATATTCTACTGCCCCAGTCGACTAGGCTCACCGGTATTGAGTAATTAAGCGATTTTGTAACTATTTAGAACTAATTTAATTAGATGAGTTCTAAATAGTTACAATATACTTTATCCGAATTCATCATCATCAACAAGTCGGGATGATAACATGGATTCCCTTGACTCTCTCTCTCTCTCTCTCTTTCTCTCTCTCTCTCTCTCTCTCTCTCTTACCATCTCTCCTTATCAGCCATCATTATAGGTAGGTCTTCCGCACGGCATCTAGTGTCCGCACAGAGTTGAAAATATAATTTTTTGTTGGTCTGCCAACACTGGTGTATCCATGTGTTGGAGTCCACAGGAGAATGTCGTTTATGAGTTTGTCCTTGCTTCTTCAGTAGTATCCAGTATGTCTTGTTTGTCTTAGATGTTATTTGAGATGGAAGGTGAGTGGTTGTATACCTGCCGTTTTGTAGGGTACTACTTCCCAGATTTGTCCCAAATGGCACGCAACATGTTTGTGCAGTTCCAATTAAGCTTTTTCTCCAAGTGGTGCAGCCATAGAGTCGTACTGACACGGCTACAGCTATGAAGAATTCTTGTTTTATTTTATAAGATCCCATTTCCATAGGATCGATAGCCTGTCAATAGCAGTCCATGCTTTTTCTATGCGTATATTAACATTTGTTTTTGTTGATGAGATATTGCTACCGAGGTAATTCTCATCAATTATAAATAATTATACTGACTTTCAATTGTTTCAATGAGATTTATAATCAAAATACTTTCCAAAGTAGATTTTGTTGTAAACCGTAACAAGAACGTTATTTTATTTTGTATATAAATATAAATATGATAAAATCTAAAAAATAGAAATCTATTTTTTTTTTAAACTACGCATATAGACGTGATTTTCTAAAGTCAAAAAGTCTTCATTCTTATAAAAGTTTTGAATTAAAAGAAAAGATCTACAGCAAAGACCTTATCATTTTTTTAAAATTCGAAAACTAGTTACATCACAATATTTTCAATCGGAACGCTATTAACGATAACAGAACCTTAAGAAATTTTTTTTCATTTTTAGTTTTATTTGGAAATAATTTTCGAGTGAAGTATTTAATACCACATTCTAACATCCCTCAGAAGATGCTTTACCAACAATTTATGTCAAATGTGGCATATTATCATATAGATATTTAGTTTTTTCATATATATATATATATATATATATATATATATATATATATATATATATATATATATCCCAAATTTTAATAGCATATGTAGAAATAACAACTCAAAATTTTATATAATGATATTCATTGTCAGATATAGAAATGCCATTCACTGAATAAGAAAATATGTTTTCTGTGTTAGAGTATGCTTGAACACAGTCGAACAAAACTGTGTATCATGCATTTATGAGAGAATTCGTTAAAAATGCATCAATTGTCATACAGATTTTGATTGGCACAAAAAGTTCAAAGAATAATGCTGTCTGTGCTGGGTAAAGGAATCTGTTTAATTTCATTCACCTAAACTTTGTAGTTACTCAAATGTTTACATCTCAAGTTCTATCAACTTTTTTTTAAACACCCTATATATAAACTCTATCTATCTATCTATCTATCTATGATAACATATTTTTATTTTTGATATTTTATCCTGAGCTTCCGAATTTGATTCAGATCCAAATAATTTCTACGCATGGCGACAGTCCAACAAGTCGAAATAAGAGATATATGTGAATGATATAAAATGAAAATAGAAAAAAATGATAAACTTATGACTTTCATCTTCCGTTTACGAAACTAATATCTGAAATGGTAAAATAATAGACTATAAATTGCCTTTTCCGATCAAGTGACAAACCGATGCTATAAATCCGGTCGCTAAAATCTCACATCATAAACAGTCATCCATTAGAACTTAGCTAATGTCATTATTATCCCCTCGTATGATGAGTCAATGGAAATCAGGAACTCAAAGAAGAAGTAAAAAAAAAAAAAAGATGAAATTAATCGCTATTCCATCATTATCATTTGGCATTCTATAACTGATGTCGAAACTGAACAACTGAAAATAATTCAGAAACAAAAATTTGTATTTTATATTATTTTCTTTTTATTGTCATCACTCAACCATATTGGACATTACAGCTATCAGGAATTTTGTAAAACAGCAGAAACCTCGAGAAAAAGAAGATATCTATAAAAACAAAAACAAAAATAACCTGTGAATGTTATCGGAGTCGTAAGTTCGAATCTCACAGAGATCTTAACTTTTATTATTTCAGACACACGCTGTTCCTTGATATCGTAATGAGTGGTGAAAAAAAATTCAGAAAATAAATTGATAGAAAAATAAATAAATAAGTAAAAAAAAAAAAAATAAATAAAGCAACTAGAAGACAAAGATAAAGAAAAAAGCTAGTCCTAAATTATGGTTGATAATGCTTCATCTAAAAATAGAATATATAGAAAATGATATTAATACGACTAATGTAAAATAGGAACGTAAGAACAAATTTCACCAGAATCCTATTTATTATCGATTAAAAAAAGAACAACTAAAAATCAAGATGAAAATGCTCAACAACAACAACATATTCTACAGCCCCAACCGACTGGGCAAGATGGCGAATGCAGATTATGTGGTGACATAATAAACGAATGCTGCAAACTTGCACCAAAGGAATGCAAGACCAGCAACGACTAAGTAGGAAAGGTGATTCACTATGAATTATGCAAATGATTAAAATTTGACCATGCTGATAAATGATAGATCCAGCAACCAGAATCTGTCCTAGAAAATGAGAACCATAAAATTCTCTGGGATTTTGAGATACAAATGGATCACTTAATCCCGGCCAGAAAATCCGATCTAGAGTTGATTAATAAGAAAAAAAAGGACTTGTCATTTTGTGGATTTTCCCGTTTCAGTGGATCGCAGAGTGAAAACAAAAGAAAGTGAAAAGATAAATAAAAATATTTGGATCTTACCAGAGAACTAAAAAAGCTGTGAAACATGCGGGTGAATGTAATACTTATTGTAGTTGGTGCAGTTGGAACGGTCCCCAATTGGCTTGGAAAGAGGACTGAAGGAATTAGAGATCTGAGTAAGAATCTAGAGCACCCTGTTAAAATGAGTTACTTTGAAGAGGATACTTTGAAGAGTCCTGGAAACTTGAAGAGACTTGCTGTCACACAGACTCCAGTGAAAGATCACCAGTTAAAAGTTGTCTGAAAAACACGCAAAAAGAAAAAAAATTGACAATGCTTTATTTAAAATATGAATAGATAAAAGCAGCTATTGATGTTATTAGAATAAAAAATGGCACCGAGCGAGATAAAGAATAGAATAAAGGATGCGTTTAGAAGGTTTGAGTTCGGTTTTTGTCAATCAAAAGGTCTTTGTAGTTCAGTTAGTTAGAGCAGCCCTTGCTTCTAATCAGGTTTTTCTTAGGCAAAAGAGACGTGATTTTAAATTTTATCAAGAGCTTATCATATTTTATTTTCGAATCGTATCTTTTCTCATTGTTGTAGATTGACAGTCCATATGAGTTGTAATAAAAAAACAAATCAATATAAAAGAAAATAGTTGTCAAAATTAATGAAGGACAATTTTTTTATCTAAAAATGAAAATAAAAATTAATTACACAATATCTGGTGATGAGCTGAACCAGGGTATTTACGGCCATTTTTTCTTCTGGTCAACGTTTGCTGGTTTGACTGGGTGTTTTCTATCATCTATTAAATCGTAGGGGTGCCATACCGAATACTTCCCCTTTATGAAAACTTTCAGGGAAATAGGACTCATTTGGTGATGTTCAGCTCTTCTCCAAAAAAACATGTAGCATATTGTTTTAGGCTACATGATGCAACAGTAAAGATCGATCCTTGGTCTGCCCACACTGGCTGCCTAGTCGACAGGGCTTAGAATACGCTGGCTATCCTGGGTATGACACTCAACTATCTGATGGGGAGGATGCACTCTGACCCGGAGAAGAAGTAATTGTTACGGTTCTATCTATGGATTTGTTTAGAAATTAGTCGTATTCGATAGGACCGAGTGCAAAATAAAAGGGTTAAGCCGAAAGGGTTGGGAATCGCATTTATTGTTCGTTCATATTGACATTTTTTTGTGTAGCTGTTTCGTAACAGTTTCATTTTTACTCAACCACACTGTGGCAGAGTGGACCTTAGAGTAATATCAATGAAAGGATACTCCACTCTCCCCAGATCTCCAGAACTGGAGCCTCACCATCAAATGTAGAGATATCCCCTTTTTGGGGAGATACATCATTGTATTAAAAGCCCCGCCAACAGGATATGAACTTATATTAAAGTTATAATATTAATTGCTAAACTATGTACGGAGTTCCCATGGCGTAATGGCTAGGCCGCCACCTCGAAGTACGCGATTTCGAACTCCATTCGTTCACTTTACACAAGAGAAAGGTATGAAACTCTTTATCTTCCAGCTATGGGTTAAATAGGATTACTACTGTTTTTTTTTTACAAAGATGGCTTTGGCATTGAATAACTCGCAAAGGTAGTTATGCCATTAAACAGAGAGACCAAACTTAACTATTCACATGTCTTCGTTTAGATTTGAAGTTTTAAAAAGTATCGATCGTTTTCTTTGTCACACTTTGTATTTTTAAAAAAAAGTACATCTTTTACGTGATCACTAATATGATTTGGGAATGTTAAAGATTTCCTAGCAACTGTACAGCGATTTGGTTGTAGCAAAACGAGACTGACTTGTGTTAACAAATAAGATTAGATTGAATAGAGATTTCGGTTCAAAATCCCAAAAAGGATTTGAATGAATCGTCCGAAATATTTCACAACATCAAGAAGACGAAGAAGGAAGGAGTTCAGTTGTCAGAACAAAATTTAAAATGATAATTCTTCATTTCAGAAAGTCAGTCGAAAGAATCAGGTGTTTCTAAGTTTCCGCTTATGCAATTTAATCTATGGCCGACGACGTGTTGTCTTCGTGCTGACTTGCAAAATCAGACCGAGGCACTTTTCAATGTTTTATTGATTCTTGTTTTCTATTTCTTTTTTCTCTTTGTATTTCTAAAGAAAAAAAATTGCAATATAATGATTGTCCAAAGTAATAATCATAAAGAAGATAATAATTCATCATCAATGGATTTTATCGTTCCAAAGAACAGAGAAAGTAAAAGAAATGGAATGAATACCTTGACCTTGCCAGAGAACTAAGAAGATAAGCAAAATAAAGGAGGCAGTTATACCAATGATAGTCAGAGCTCTTGGAACAATAAAAAAGAACCTGAGAAAAATGGATTTCCGTGAATGAATTGAAACTTTTCCGATCACAGTGATGATAAGATTGGCTAGAATACTGAAAAATGTCCGATAGAAGCGAGGAGACTGGCTGTTACTTAGCCTCTAGTGATGGCCACCAGTTCATACTGAGGGGAAACTCTCAAATAATAAAATGATTATGATAACGATGATAAAGCATAATCAGGGCTCTTGGAATAATCCCAAAGAATCTGGAAAATGACTGGGATGGCTGTAGTTCTGAGGGAGTGTTGAGATCATCCAGAGTATAATGAGATCGGCTAGAATACTGAGAGGAGTTCTGGAGAACTGAAGAGACTTAATGTCACTCGAACAAAACTGAAAATTTTGATCCATGGCTTGGTTTGGTTGGTTGGTTGGTTGGTTTTATGGCATGTCAACACGTATTAAATTATATAATGCCGGAGGGAATTTTTTTAAAACGATTATAACTATTTCTGTTTAATTACAAAATTCATTTGTTTATGGAGGCGCTGGTGGCACCACGGTTATTGTTGTAGGAAAACCTAGCGCCTAATATCCTGTGAGAAAGGTATGGGTCCAACTGTTTTCCCTCCATCTATGGGTAAATAGTTGTAATCTTGCTATGACAACCTCTCTAGCATAAGGGGAAACTCAGAATTCAAACCAGTTATAGACCTGGATAAGGATGGGCTCTGCCAGGTTATTCCTGACCAAGGCACGTTACATGAGTAAGTACCCCATGATCAAATCGAATTACAAGACAAGTGAAGTCATACGGTTTCAAGTATTACTATCTAATATAAGTAATTCAGTTTTATTCAGTTTTATTGTTGCGTAGCGGCATAATGAAGAATGATAATGAAGAGGCGTAACACTTCTTTACAAAAATATAACTCTCACAACTTTATTTCTCGAAAGGGTCGAAACTGGCGTAAGTGTGAGAAACAGGGAGACGAAGGGCAGACGAAGGACTGCTATATTTACTCTTTCTTCTTAGCTACGTTGTGCTTCCATATTCTGGGCCCCACTAAGCACTTCAGCTTCTCGACCAGGGAGTCACTGCCCACCTCTGGGTACTCGCAGGCCGCTCTCCGTGACTGACCGTGTGATGTGGGTGCCCGTGTATAGATAATTTCTCAACGCCCAGAAACAGAACAGCGCAGCCTTGTATCTCATCAAGAAAGAAGTTTTTGCAGTGTTTCGATCAATAAGAAAACTCACTGAATTGTAATAGTTCTACTTTGAAAAAATATATAGATAGAATAAAAATGAATAAAATGAAAATGAACAAATAAACAAACAAATAAATAAATAGAAAATGACGTTTTATTCATTGTTAATTTCTGTTTTGGTGAATATAGCTTCGTGGGTAGTCCCCGTGGTGTAGTGGCTAAGGAACTGCGAGTTCGAACTCCAGTCGCGCTAGTAATACTACCATTGGGAAAGGTATTAACGACCTTATCCACCCAGTTATGGGTTGAATAATAGTACTACTGTTCTTCTACTAGGATAGCTTTAGCAGTAAGTAACCCCCTAAGATTGATTGTCATTAAACAAAGATAACAAATATAGCTTCAATCGTTTGAGTACATCTCGTACTTACAAGAAGTTTTTTGACAAAAATATATTTCCTAATCAGAGGTGTGACACTGAATTCCTTCACGCAGAAAAAATTCGTTCATTAATCTTGGTCGATGCCTGCTGAACGTTTACGGAGACCAAAGACTGGATGTGAATATTGTTAAGCAGTGGTTAATGTGTTTCAGTTGAAATGACAGTTGTCAACCTTCGAAATGAAGAGCTGATTTGTGTGAAATGAACCGATAACATTTTTCAAAATGAAAGAAACATTGTCCTCCTTAAACAATGTCTAAAATACTAACTGATCATTGATGCAGACATTGTAACAATTTGCACATATCGCTATGAGGGAAACGAGACGGATCACTTAAAACATTTTTTTCTTCGATAATTTTTATACAATTATTCCTTCTTAATTGAGGCACACATTTGTAAAAAAAAATTTCTTACTCATCTTTTTGCCAATTTTTTTTTGTCTCTAGTTCACTGTCTTTGTTTGTATCATCTTGTTGGCGGGGTTTAGAATACGTTGGAAAGGGGATGTTCTGGGTATGACACTAAACTGCATCTGATGAGGAGGCTCCAGTTTTGGGGATCTGGGGAATGTAAAATATTCTTTCATTTTCATTACTCCCAGGCCCACTTGACCCGGAATATTAGTACCTGTTAATGTTCCATCTTAGGGTCAAATAGATCTGTTTTAAAAGGATTTGTATTCGATATGAGCGTATGAAAAAAAGCCCTCCAAAGAAACAAATATGTAAATACGAACATACCAGTAACGTGATTCCCATAAAATAAGCCTAGATAGCTGACCTGTCGTTAAAATCCAACAATCAATCTTTAGTTATAATCACTTTCTTTTTTAGAAACTTTTAAAACTTTTTCGTATTTTTCACTTGCTATTGGGGGGAATAGCAAGTGAAAAATAGGAAAAAGTTTTAAAAGTTTCTTTCTCTCTCTCTCTCTCTCTCTCACACACACACACACACACACAGCAGTCCAGTCAGTTGGGGCTTTAGAAATCGATGATTACATCTCTGCAGAGGTGTAAGACCACCCCCAAAAATGTCCTGATATGACACTAAACTGCATCTGATGGTGAGGCTCAAGTCTAGGAACTTGAGGGAAGGTGGAGTACCCCTTCACTTCCATTACTCCCAGGTTCACTTTGACCCGGAGGGATACTTACCTTTTTAGGATCCCAATTATGGGTTGAATAGTGGTATTAATCATATAGTATACTTAAAACCATTTAATTGCGTTAAAAAATGATCAATACTAAATCGAATTATTATTTCACAGCAATGTTTGAAACTATTTAACTGTGTGTAAATGAATGAATAATGTTGAAAAGAATCATTAGTATTAAATAGCAATACTTAAAACTATTTAACTGTGTGCAAACAAATGAGATTTGACTCGTTTAAAAATGTTACCAACAAACTGTTCACTTGCAAAATATCTGATACGTATGCATAAACGGGATTTGGCATTAAATAATCCACAAGAGTTGATATGTCTCAAAACACCACAAGCCAACCAATGAACCAACCAACCAACCAATTCACAGTCAAATATATATATATATATATATATATATATATATATATATATATATATATATATATGTACACGTGGAGCCTTCAATAAGTTTCCAGACTTTTTTTGTACAGGCATTTAAAATTGTCGTAGACTCTTGAAAATTCACTATGTTATTTCTATACATCTTATGAGATGACAAACCAATTTTTATGAATTCGGGTTCAAATGAACAGCTACAGCAGCAATTGGAATACACCCTACTAAAGCCTGATTGTCACAGCTGGTGAATTTCAAAAATGCAATCTGGACGTGAGGACACTTTAAAAGAATGATATGCGATAAAATTCTGTTTTAAACTTAGAAAGAATGCCGCAAAAAGAATGCTTCAGACTGCTTTTGTAGCATCTTGCATGAATCGAGCATGAGTTTTTGAGTGGCATAAGAGATTCAAGGAAAGCAAGGAGTCTGTCAGGGATGATGAGAGGTGTGGGAGGAGTAAGGAAGTCAGAACACCAGAGTTGATTGGTCAAAGGTTTAGGGTTAGGGAGTTACTATGTCGAGGTTTTAAGGGAGTTCAGGAAGAGATTCCGTCGGAAGAGGCCAGTACTCTTCAAATCGGGTCAGTGGCATTTCCACCAGGACAATGCATCTGTCCATAACTCCATCCTTGTCACAGACTATTTGACCAAGATGGAAATCAAGACAGTTCCTCAGCCTCCCTATAGTCGAGACCTTGCTCCTTGTGACTTTTGGTTATTCCCTAAGCTCACAGGCTGTCGTTATGAGACGATTGAGGAGATGAAAGAGGCTGTGACGAAGGTCATTGAGAGGCTCATACCAGAGGACTTCCATGGGGCCTTCCAGAAGTTGTTAGAAGGGTACAACAAGTGCATTGCAGCCTGAGGATATTACTTCGAAGTGGACTAGAGTTTCATATGTATACTATCAATAAAACTGCCCAAACGAAAAAAGTCTGGAAACTTATTTAATGATCATTGTATATATATATATATATATATATATATATATATATATATATATATATATATATATATAAAATTAGCTCTGTGTTAGTTTCTTTACTTTATGGAGAATCAATTTTAATTTGTTTTTAAGATTAAGTAACCGTTACGTTTCCTGTTGGAATACTCAAGAACTTTTTTTAACCATCAGCGTAAGAAATTCAAAAAATATCATTTCCTAGATTAATGATACGAATAAAAGAAAACTATGATTTTTTCTACATAAATGATGAATATTAAATAACTTATGTTGATATATCAATATTCATTTTCAGAAAACTACAGTGAGATGATTTCAATTGTGTTAAATAAAGTTACATCATATAGCAAATTATTTTGACATTAGGGTCTCAGCTTATTTGGATGATAACATTTAAATGACATAGTTGAGAAACTTATATGATAAAGTGATAATGTCTAGAAGTTTACAGTCAATACCAATTCTCAAAACTTTTTGATTGACAGTTTTTGGTGAAACACAGGATTGTGCTTGTGTTATACTGGGACATCTTTTCTTGGATTGGTTAGCCATCTTGTTCCTCTTCGGTCTGTCAACGCTTTTCGCTGTCATATTGTTCCATCTTCTTAATTGGGCCCTGTTTTCTTTGCTGGGATGAATAACAAATACCCAGTCTCCTTTTCTTGTGTGCACACGTTACTTTATTAATTTCATATATTCTATTGACTTCGTACGCGGGTCATGAGCACCGGACTACAGATAGAAAGTTATGTCTTATCACGTTAACTGGTCCCGGAAGATAGAAGATGGATTTCAACTTTAAGTTAGTTAATTTAAAGTTGAAATCCACCTACTAACTTTTAGAATTTTAGTCGTCTAAAGCTGACAGACGAAAAAAAAAAATGAATAAATCAGTTTCAGTACCTTCTGTGAAAGGGTTTTGGCCAAACAGAATATTTTTGTTGTGCCTCCCCACCTCTTGGTACAACTGGAATATTCTGTTATATACAGGAATTACTTCCAAAACCCAGATCTTTGGTTGCCCTTTGAATATTGTTGCAAACATGTAACAGGTAGTGGCGAACCAACCGAAACTTGTAGCACTATTCTTAAGAGTAGGAACAACTTGTTGCTACTCCTGAAAAATTACTTTCTTTCGAGATATAATCTTTGTGAACAAATTTTTTCCTCAAAAGAATACTCATGTGGTACTCGAATGAACTATTTGAAGGAGGTAAAGTTGATTTAGAATTAAGGTAATAATAAAATAATGTTTACAAAATTACTCTCAATACTTAATAGATCGACTTTCTATATATTCGCGGCAATATGCGGCAGATAACTTAAAGATACTTCATAATATGAATTGTAAAAATAAAAGACTGCAAATACTTGAAAACACAATTAAAAATCCATTAAATATGATATCATTTGAAACTGCTAAATTAAATAAATCGGTATGAATTGATAAATAGAATGAATTCAGCTATTAATTAAAAAAAAAAGTATTGTCAACGTACATGATTATTACAAACAGTCTGTATATGTCGCAACAGTTTGAAAATGAAACCATAAACACATGATAAATATGAGTTTATATTTATTGCCTAAGAAGCGCTTCTTATGCAATAAATCTAAACTCATATTTATCAAGTGTTCATGAAAAAAGCTCCTATTTATCACGTGTTTAAAGAAAAAGCACAACAAATTTTCCCAATATTCAAGAACAATAACATTTCAATTGTACTCTTGAAAATAGCCAATTATGTCTCAAAGAACTTGTGCTGAAAAGTTTAGAAAATTTCTAAACGAACTTGATCCAGATATTCGAAAACTTGCATGAAGACAAGAAACCATTAGTCAAAAGAAGTTTGGTTTCTTTGTTTGGTATAACAACCTTCCCAAATGCATTAGACCGAAGGTAAATGCAATATTGTGACTGGAGTTGGAACTTGTTTACTTCGATGTTTTAATACAGCACTTTAGCCATTATACCACATTTGTAATCTTTAAAATTGAAAAAGAATTACTGCTAAAATTGTCATCAGAAGATAAGATTAGTTGATCATCATCGACAAAAGGTTAGAAATTGACAAATGAACGTTAGGATATGATAAATTGATAGATTGATTTTTAATGGCATGTCAACCCGTCTATTTTAAGGTTAGGGAATCATGTTCATTTTACGTCCATATTTACATTTTTTGTGTAGTTGTTTCTTAAGGGTTGTTTGTTTTCGCTCAGGGTCCTATCAAATACGAATAATTTATTTTTGACGCTTACGAGTAGTACCACTCTGGTACAAAGTGACCTAGGAGTAATGGCAATGAATGAGTATTTCATAATCCCCAGAACTAAACTACAAATGTTGGTGAGATTTCAGTTCTGAAACTCGAACTTCACCAACATATGCAGTTTAGTGTCATACCCATGCCACGCCTATTTTTGCTGAGAGATGGAAAAATTATGTTGAAAGATAAATATTGTATAAAGTAAATGCTTTTTCCATCATCAATCATCAATTCCGATAAACGTATGGGATATATATATATATATATATATATATATATATATATATTAAGATGAATTGAATCACAAAGAGATTTATATATTTTTTAATTATTTATTTTGTTATTTCTTACACGTGTTTTTAGCTTCTTGTTATCTTCAGAGAATATTTGATAATTTTGGCTGGTTTTTGGTTTATATAGTGGCGACAGTCCGGATGGGATTGTTTTTTTTTTTTTTGGCTTTTTTAGAGAGAGGGGGAGCAAAGGAGGGAGGGAATGAGAGAGATGCAGTTGAGTATCACATTCAGTACACACCTTTTTTTGGTGGGGGTTCTTACCCTTCTGAAGAGGATACAGTCACTGTATTTGGAGCCCCTTCTGACAGGTCGGGAAATGGTAAGAATTTCGCTTGTTTGTCGCTTAAAATGTCCATAGAGTCGTTTTTCCTCCCATTTTTGTCTTCTAGGTAATTCCGTACTGTTGTTCCTCTATTATTATTATATTTATTTGATTTTTTTCAAAACGTTTTTGGTCGTGTTATTTTAGTGTTTTTTTTGTTCTCTAATGCCATATGATTATAATATCTCGTTTTCCGTTCTTCTTCGGTAACAGCAATATATATTTTCAATTTATTTCATTTTATTTTGTTTGGTTTATCATGTCTGTTTTCTTGCAGTTTCTTTTTAATGAACAAATGCTTTTGTTTCTGCAATTGCATGTTTTGTTATGGTTTGTTTGATTTTTATTATTCAATCATATCTTTAATTATTTGTTCGATGTTGTCTGTACAATTGTAGTTGATTTTTATAGTGCAAAATATTTTGTATATCTTTATAGTGTTAAATATTTTGTGTCTTTTTTTTTTGTTTGCATTTGGAAAATGTTTGTTTTAAAAAGGTTTTTTCAACATATGTTTGCACATTTGTTTTTTAATTTATTTTTTAATGTTATTTTCCTTGTTTCTGGTATATAGTTATTTTGGTTTTCAATTTGGCGTTTTGTTGCTCTTTTTCGTATGGTTCTCTTCCCATTGGCCTAGTGGTTAGAGTGTTTGCCAATGGCCCGGGAGATCGGGGTTTAATCCCAGGTCGAGTCATACCAAAGACTTAAAAAATGGTACTTGATACCGCCTTGCTTAACACTCAACATTATAAGGTACGTATCAAAGGTAAAGTGGAGCAATCCAGGAAAAGAAGTAGCGCCCTCACCTACACATCGGTGCAGTAGCTATTGAAAAGGGAGCCTTCGGGTCGCCCTCGCCTATGGTCACCCACTTTACTTTATTTCATTCCATGCGAGTTTTTCACGTCAATTGTACCTAGTGGTTCACTGAACTTCGAGTGACAGAAAGTCCTCTCATCTCTCCAGGACTCATCTCAGTATTATGATTTTCACTCTGTGAGTTTTCCCCCCAGTTTTAACGGGTGGTTTTCACTGAAGTCTGAGTGACAGCAAGTCTTCCCACGTCTCCAGTACTCTTCTAGGTATTCGAGTGGATTTTAAGTGTTGTGGTCTTATTCTATTCCTATGTATTTTTCACACCAGCTCAAAATGGTGTGTCTTTACTCAAGTCTAAGTAACAGTAAGCTTCTTTTCTTCTTATTAATTAACACTAGGTTTGGTGGTCTGGTTAGGATTTGGTGATTCGTTTGTATCCCTGTCATAGAGAATTTTATGCGACTCATTTTATAAGGCAGATTCTGGTTTCTACATATACCATTTGTCAGTATATTGTTTTAATCATTTTACTCCTTGTGAGTTATTTTACTCCTTACGAGTTTTTCTCACCAACTAACGCTGGTGGTCTTTCCCTGGGGTCTTAGTGATAGCCAGTCTCCATAGGACTCCAGGTCTCTTCTCAGTATTCTGGCCGATCTCAGCAATGCTGTCGTCTGTACAGTTTCGATTTTTCCATTGATTTTCAATTCCTCCGGGTCCTTCTTCAAGCCCTTGGTTGGCTGGTTGGTTATTGGTTGGTTGGTTGGGTTTTATGGCATATCAACTTTTGTAGCCAAGCCCTTTGGGACCGTTCCAAGCGCACCAACTACACTTAGTATCACCAACACTCCCATGTTCCATAATTTTCTTAGTTCTCTGACCAAGCTGACAATTTTTTCCCTTTCTTTTATTTTCACTCTAAGGTCCGCTGGAACGGCAAAATCCATAAAACGGCAAGTTATCTCTTTTCTTTTCTTTGTTGATTAACACTAGTCTTCTAGCCGGAATTATGCGATCCACTTGTATTTCAAAATCTTAAAGAATTTTTGGATGTTGCAAGTTGTTATTATTACTATCATTATTTTGATTCTCAGTGAGATTTTCATATGTTTTTTTAAACTGATTGTTTTTCACTGGAGTCTGCGTGACTGTAAATCTCCTTGAGTCACCAGGACTCTTCTAAATATCCTAGCTGATCTCAATAGTTCTGTGGTCTGGATGATCGCAAGTTACTTAGCGATTTAAAAAAAATCATTTGTGTCTTTCACTGGGGTCCAACTGACTACAAGTTTGCTCTGTTCACTTGTATTCTTATTATTTTAGCCGATCTCAGCAGTATAGTAGTTTGGAAAGTTTCAATTCCTCTTCAGATTTCCGGTTTCCCCGGTCTCTTTAACTGGTTCTTCGGGGTTGTTTCCAGAGATTATTATTCTAGTTCTTGTGAGTTTTTCACATCAGTTTTAACTGTTGTCTTTTCACTGGAGTCTGCATGATAGGTAGTTTCCTCCGATCTCCAAGACTCTTCTAAGTATTCTTGCTGATTTTAACTATATTGTAATCTGGATAGTCTTCATTCTTACTTTTGATCTTCCGTTTACCTAGTTCCTTTTTCCAGATATTTACCGACTGTTCCAAGGGCACCAACTAAAATTGGTATCACTATTACTTTTGAGAGATATGAACCGTCGAAGAAGTAATGCATACATATATGCACACACACTCTCTCTCTCTCTCTCTCTCATTCACTCACACATACGCATACAACAAAACTCGCACATGCACATACATATATTTACATATGATGCTGTAATGGAAAAACAACTGTACTGATATTTCCAGTAAGAAACTAAGGAAATTGCTCATGAAATGACTGGGACAGAGCTACGAAGAGGAAAAGAGGAAACCTCAAGAGAGAAACTGAATCTCTTTTTTAGTAGCAGCACAGAATAATGCCATAGGGAATAATCATATCAAAGCAAAAGTTGATAATGCGCAAGAGAGTAAATAGTATAGGTTACGTAGTGATAAAATTTGGATAAATAAATGCAACAAACTGGCACAAAAGGAATACAAGAGTAGATATGACTGGGTGGGAAGATGAACCATTGGAAATTGCACAAGAGACTGAAATTTGACCTCGTTGACAAATGATATATTCAGCTCTTTGTTAAGTCAAGTGCGGTTCTCATTAGAATTTCAGTTTTATTTTTTCCCTCAACCGTTTGTAGTGCGCATGTGCGCAAACCGTATTAGCTAGTCCTCATGTTGAAAGAGGTAGTAACGGTTGAAGAAACTCAACATCCTTGCATTTATCAAGTATGTACACTACACATTTACTCGGCTAGTGCTACTTCGCACTTCGGCCGATTCATGCAACACCGACCTGTGCAGAACATTCGACTTTGTGGATGGTCGTGTATGCCAGTTTTCCTATTTAAATATAGAAGATAGATTTTTTTTATCTGGCTTTTAAAATTATTTACGTGCATAATTTTTCTGAGCCGTAAATTTTGTTTCAATTTCAGATTTTGGAATTAAATTTATGAACATCTTTTAATAACATGGCTATGGAAAATATCAGAAAACGAAAGTACGAAGACGAAAATAGAAACTTTCAAGAAGAATGGGTTGAAAATTATGGTTTTATTGATAATAATGGAAAGTCGTTGTGTCTGATTTGTAATATTACAATTAAAAACTACAAAGTAAGAAGTTTATGTCGATATTATGAAACAAATCCTCCCCACTATTCAAATCAATATCCACTGAATTCAAAATTACGAACTGAAAAAATTAAATTCCTGCAATCTGGTCTTTTTAAACAACAAGGACTCGTAACTTCATTTAGTCGCGAGAATAACACAATAAACTCAGCTATTTTTTGTTAGGTTGGAATATTGCTCGCATCAAAACGTTCACGTGAAGAAGAAGAATTCATTAAAAGAAAATTTGAAGAAGTGCTTAAAATTTTGGATCCAAGTGATACGAAACTGCATAAATTGATCGAACAGGTTCCCATGTCTCGCTGGACAACTGAGTGTTGTTTGGTGTAATTAGTAAAATTTTTGCAAATAATCTGATATGTGATTTTCAAAATTGTGCTACATTTAGTTTAGCTCTCGACGAGTCTACAGACATTCAGGATGTTTCACAACTGGCCATTTTTATCCCCTAGGTACATCCAGACGTAAATGTGATGGAAGAAATGTTAGATCTTGTAGCTTTTATCGAAACAACTCGTGGTATTGATATTAGTAATGAATAGGTTTGAATTGCTTCGTAATAAACTTGTAAGTGTTATGACTGACGGAGCGCCTGCAATGATAGGGAAAAACCTAGGTCCCATTGGTCTTTTAAACAATGATTCTAAAATTCCACGTTTTTTGCCACTTCATTGCATAATTCACTGTAAGCTTCTCGTAGCGAAGTACTTCAAATACAAAAATATGTAGAAGATTGTTTTGCAGATTATCAGTTTAATTAAAACAAATGTCAAAACACATTATAAAATCAAAAACCTTTGACATGAGTCGCGATTGAATAACGAAATAGATGAATTACCGAGGGATTTATCCTTATACTTAGTTATAAGATGACTGTCAACTTATAATGTTTTGAGCCGTTTTGTACAACTCTGAAATCCTATCATAACATTTACAAAAGAAAAAGGCAAAAAATACCCAGAATTAGAAAAGAAATTGACTTTCTGACTGACTATACCTTACAGATGTGTTAGAATATTTGCAAATACCTAATTTGGCTTTGGGAGGAAAAGAAAAGATATTACTGATTTCTCACAAATTAAAAGGTGCCTTCAATAAGTTTCCAGACTTTTTTATACAGGCATTTAAAATTGTCCTAGACTCTTAAAAATTCACTATGTTATTTCTATACATCTTATGAGATGACAAACCAATTTTTATGAATTCGGGTTCAAATGAACAGCTACAGCAGCAATTGGAATACACCCTACTAAAGCCTGATTGTCACAGCTGGTGAATTTCAAAAATGCAATCTGGACGTGAGGGCACTTTAGAAGAACGATATGCAATAAACTTTTGTTTTAAACTTGGAATATATGCCACAGAAACGTATGGAACGCTTCAGACTGCTTTTGTAGCATCTTGCATGAATCGAGCATGAGTTTTTGAGTAGCATAAGAGATTCAAGGAAGGCAGGGAGTCTGTGAGGAATGATGAGAGGTGTGGAAGGAGTAAGGAAGTCAATAGAGCAGAGCTGATTGACCAAAGGTTTAGGGTTAGGGTTACTATGTCGAGGTTTTAAGAGAGTTCAAGAAGAGATTCCGCCGGAAGAGGCCAGTACTCTTCAAATCGGGTCAGTGGTATTTCCACCAGGACAATGCACCAATCCCCAACTCCATCCTTGTCACAGACTATTTGACCAAGATGGGAATCAAGACAGTTCCTCAGCCTCCCTATAGTCGAGACCTTGCTCCCTGTGACTTTTGGTTATTCCCTAAGCTCACAGGCTGTCGTTATGAGACGATTGAGGAGATGAAAGAGGCTGTGACGAAGGTCATTGAGAGGCTCACACAAGAGGACTTCCATGGGGCCTTCCAGAAGTTGTTAGAAGGGTACAACAAGTGCATTGCAGCCTGAGGATATTACTTCGAAGTGGACTAGAGTTTCATATGTATACTATCAATAAAATTGCCCAAACGAAAAAAGTCTGGAAACTTATTTAATGATCCTCGTATATTCAATTCTGAAGCTAAACTTCGACTGTTTGTTTGAGAACAAAATATTGAATCATTCTCCACAAGCAAAAGCAAATGTAATTAATATCAAAGAAGAAAAGTTAGATGAATATAAAGAAAAATTGAAAGAATTACAAGCAAATTTCAAACATAGGTTTGAAGATTTGAAAAGTTTTGAATCTATATTTGCATATTTTGTGAACCGATTTATTTGTGACATTATTAAAGATGGATTTCCAATTTTTGAAATAATACTTACTGAAAAAGCGACTGGGGAATTGGAGTTATTAGAGATGAAAGAGGTTCAGGCATTGCAAATGCTGAACAAAGCTTCTTCTGTGATTGAATTTTGGAAACTCGTGCCAGAATGAAAATATCCAAACCAAAAGAAAGCTGCTTGCTGTCTATTTTCGATTTTTGGTACAAAATATCGCTGTGAATCTTTGTACTTCACAATGAAGTTCGTGAAGTCGAAACATCGTTCACAGTTGACCAATCATCATCTGAAAGAATTTCTGCGGACTGCTTTAACTAATTTTACGCCATATTTGAATATTTTGCCCAAAGACTGTCGTTAAATGTTTGTATACTTTTTAATAATAGATATATTCTTATTATAATTGATTTTGTTATGTTTTATTTTTATTATATTTGAATTTCACTACTAAAATTGTGAAATGATAATTTTATTTTTCATAATGATATCTTTTATGTTTTCTTATGTTCTTATATGTGACTTGTAAAAATAAGCAATAACACTGAATTAAAAAAAAATTGAATTTGTGTTTCTACATGTGGCTCTTTATAGAATATTAAAAAAAACCGGATTGAGGCTCTCTTTGGTCAAATCTGTGCCAACTCCTGGTATTTGCATAAAGCAGAATTTATCCTAGAAAATGAGACAAATTAAATTCTCAGATACAAATGGATCACCCAATCCCGACCAGAAAACTAAGACGAGTCTTTGTTAATGAAAAGAAAATAACTTTTTATCTTGTGGATTTTACTATCTCAGCATACTTCTCTGTGAAAATAAAAGAACACAAAAATAGATGGACTTTGCAAGAGAGATAAAAAAAAAGCTGTAGACCATGAAGAAGACGGTGATACTAAGTGTAGATGGAACTCTTCGATCAGTCCTAAAAACTAGGAAAAGAGACAGGGGTAACTAGAGATCAAAGAAAGAATCACAACCATCCAGACTAGAATACTTAAAATCACCAACAATACTTAGAAGAGTCTCGGAGAAATGAGGAGACTTGCAGTCACTTAGACTCTCGTGAAAAATCTCAAGTTAGAACTGTTGTGAAAAGCTCGAATAATAATAATCATAATCATAATTATTATTATTATTATTTACAAAAAAAGAGAAACTGCCGAATAGTGGACTTCGCCGTTCTGGCGAACCACTGAGTGAAAATCAAAGAAACTGAAAAGAGAGGAAAGTACTTGGATCTTGCCAGGAAACTAAAAAAACTTATCGAACATTAAAGTGACTTTGATACTAAGTATAATGATAATAAGAGTTGGATCTTGGTAGAGAGCTGAAAAAACTGTGGGAGAAGAAAAAAAAAACGGTGATACTAATTGTATTTGGTAAACTTGCAACGATCCTCAAATTCCTGGAAAAGAAACAGAGGAAACTGAGGATCAGTGGAAGAATCGAAACCAGTCAGACCAAAGTAATGCTAAAATCGGTTAGAATACTGAGAAGAGTCCTGAAAATTTGAGGAGATTTGTTGTCTTTTAGACATCAGTGAAAGCTCACCAGTTAAAACTTGTGAAAAACTCACAAGAATTGAAATAATGATAACTCACCACATTGTAAACGAATCCAATAAACTAACACAAAATGAGTACAAGACTAGGTAAGGGTAGGTGGGAAAGGTGATCCATTGGGAATTGTGCAAGAGACTGAATTTGGAACTTACAACCAAATGGTATAACCACAAACCAGAATCGGTCCATGAGAATGAGATGCATAAAATTTTCTTGGATTTTGAGATAGAAAAGGATAACCTAAACCTGGCCAAAAGACTAGACCTCATGATAATTAACAAGAACAAAAAAAAAAGTAAAAAGAATGTTTGTCCTCAAGAGGATTTTGCCGTATCAGTGGACCACAGAGTGAAAATCAAAGAAAACAAAAAGAGAGACAAATATTTAGAATTTGACAGAGAACTAAAAAAGCTGTGAAACAAGAGGATGACGGTGATACCAATAGTACTGGGTGCGCTTGGAACAGTCCTTAAGGCTTGGAAAGAGGACAGGAGGGATTGGAAATCAGAGGAAGGATCAAGATTATTCAGACGATATCATTGTACAGACTCCAGTGAAATACCACCTTCTAACTCTAGGGTAAAAAACTCGCAAGCAGTATAATAATAATAATAATAATAATAATAATGTTTGGAAGATCCCCAAGGCTTGGTAAGGGGACTGGAAGAGTTGGAAATAGGAGGACGATGCGAGACCATCCAAACTACAGCATTGTTAAGATCGGAGCAGAATACTGAGAAGAGTCCTGGAGACTTGCTGTTAATGAGACTCTAGCGAAAAACCATTAGCTAACGGTGGTGGGAAAAATTCGTAAGCGCTAATGTAATAATGACATAGACAGACTATATGTATGACGAGAGAGATATAGATAATATATGTCAAGAAAAGAGGGGGGAAAAGGATTCGCCAACAATTAAGATAGCGTTGATTCATCAATATGAGAACTCGAAGACTACATAAGAGCAAAAATAGCAAAAATGGACTAATTACAGCGGCCAATAATATCATTGACAACATAAGGACAAACAGAATAATAATAACTAAGAAACAAATGGAAAGAAAAACAATTGTATGGATATTTCAAGCGACAAACTGGCGAAATCTAACTCGAGAAGATGTATACATTGCTAGGAAAGGGGAACCTTAAGAGAGAAATTTAATCTCTTCTAATAACAGCACAAAACAATGCCATAAAGACCAATTATATTAAAGTGGAAATCGATAATAAGCCACAGAATATAGTAAGTGGAGATTATGTGGTGATAGAGACGAAACGATTAATCACATAAGTAAATGTAACAAACTAGCACAAAGGGAGTATTTGATTAGACACGGTTGGGTGGGAAAAGTGATCCCCTGGGAATTGTGCAAGAGACTGAAATTTAATAGTATTACTTAATGGTTTATACACAAACCAGAATCTGTCCTCGAAAATGAGACGCATAAAATTCTCTTGGATTTTGAGATACTAAAAAATCGCCAAATACCGCCAGGAAGACCAAACCTCGTGATAAAAATACAAACTTTGCCATTCCAGTGAACCACAGAATGAAAACCATAGAAAGTGAAAAGATATGCAAGTACTTGAACCTTGCTAGAAAACTACGAAAGCCGTGAAAGATGAGAGTGACGGGGATAAAAATTACAATTGGCGCGTTTGAAACAGCATTGTTGAAAGTGACCAAAGAGTCCTGAGGAGACTTGATGAAACTGAGACTCCACTGAAGGACACTCGTGTTAAAGACTTGTAAGAAGTATAATAATGATAATAAGTTGCTGTTGGAACGGTCCCCGAAGACCTAGAAAAGAGACTTTGGGAACTGGAGATCAGAGGATGATACAAAACCATCTCGATCACAACAATTTTATGATCAGTTATAATTCTAAAGACCTGAGAAGATTTTCTGTCACTCAGACTTCAGAGAAAAACAACCAGTTAAAACTGGTGCGTGGACTGACTACAAAAAGGCATATGATATGAGACTGCCTCAAAATGTACTAGATATCCGACAAAGTCATAATGTTCATCGAGGAAACCATGAAGAACGGGAAAGTAGAACTGACATCAGGCGGTAAAAGCTTAGCTGAGGTGAAAATCCAGATAGATATCTTTGATGGAGATTCGCTATTACCATTACAATTAATAATCGCGATAATGCCACTCAATCACACACTTCAGAAATGCACAAGCGGCAACAAACTTCATAAATCGCAAGAAAACATCAACCGCATAATGTACATGGACGACATCAAACTGTTTGCAAAAAATGGAAAAGAATTGGAAACCCTAATACAGGCAATTAGGACATACAGTCAGAATAGAGGGATGGAATTTTGCTTAGAAAAAAGTGCCATGCTAAGCAGAAAATGACAAAAGACGGAAGGAATAAAACTACCGAATAACCAAAAATCAGAATGCTCGGAGAAAAATAAACTTACAAGTACTTTGGGAATATTGGAAGCAGACACCATCAAATTAGCGGTTATGAAAGAAAAAAAAAGAAAGAAATAATATCTCAGGAGAAAAAAAAAATACTGTAAACCAACTATATAGCAGAAATTTTATTTTAAGGATAAATGCCGGGGCTATCCCCCTCATAAAATACTCGGGACTATTCTTGAAATGGACCAGAGAACAAGAAAACTGTTGACGATGATTAAGGCTTTACATACGTGAAATGGCATAGACAGACTCTATGTGTTAAGAAAAAAGGAAGAAGAGGACTCGCTGGCATAGAAGACAGTGTCGATACATCGATTACACGTTTCAAAGACTACATAAAAAAGAGCCAAGAACGACAAGTTACAAGGATTAGAAACGACACAAACAACACAACAGAACAGCAATAACTAGAAAAAATTGGAAGAAAAGCAATTGTATGAATATTTCAAGCAACAAATAAGCGAAATCTCAAACGAGAAAACTTGGACATGGCTAAGAACGGGAAACTTTAAAAGAGAAACTGAATTTTTTTCTGATAGCTGCACAAAACGCCATCAGGACTAAATATGTCAAATCAAAAATAGACCAGACGCAACAAAGTAGCAGATGCAGATTATGTGGTGATAGAGACGAAACGATCACTCACATAATAAGCGAATGCACTAAATAAGCGCAAAAAGAGTATAAGACTTGATACGATTGGGCGGAGAAGATAATCCACTGGTAATTGTACAAGAAGTTTAAATTTGACCATACTAACAAATGGTACATGCACAACCCAGAAAGTGCCCCGGAAAATGAGATGCACAAACTTCTCTGGGATTTTGAGATAAAATGAATCACCTAATCTCGGCTAAACGACCAGACTTAGTGAAAATCAACAAAACTAGAAAACCTGTCGAATAGTAAACTTTGTCGTTCCAGCTGACCACAAGATAAAACTAAAAGAAAGGGAAAAGACCTTGCCGGAGAACTGAAAAACTATGGAACATGAAAGTGCCGGTGACACCAATTATGATTGGCACCAGTCACCAAAGGATTGGTAAAGGTACTAGAGGACATGGAATTGGACAAGTGGAGACCATCCAAACTACAGCATTGTTGAGATCGGCCTGAGTACTGAAAAGAATCCTGGAGACTTGAGGAGACTTGCTGTCACTCAAACTCCTGTAAGAAACCAACTGCTAGCCCTGGTGTGAAAAACACTCAAAAGAGAAAAAAATTATAATAGTAAATTCTATGACACTTTGATATAAAAACAGATCACTCAATTTCGGCCATAAGACCAAGTGATATTTAACAATTATTTAAAGGATTTTGCTGACCACTGTGTGCGATTGAAAGTAAATGAAAGATAGATGAACACTTATTTCTTACCAGAAAATTGAAAAAGTTGTGACACATGAAGATGACGGTGATACTAATAACAATCTGTGCACTCGGAATAGAATAAAAAATGAAGAGAAGGATAATTTTTCCAATAAACTAATTCCAAACAATACAAAATTTACATTTTGGGTAAAATATTCTGAAAAAAATCATTTTGCTTTTTTCAAAAACGTTTTCCTTATTTATTGAATGACACTCGTGTTATTTTTAAATATTCTTATTGAGTGATTTTTTGTCGATACAGTAAACATTGTATTAAAACAGTCTCATGAATGAAAATTTATTTTTCTTTCTTTAGACCAGTATTTCGGCTATTTTCTTTCGAGTCTAAAAACATCTTGAAAACGTTTTTTCTTTTTAAATCTTAAATTACATTTTTAAAATGTATGTCTGAATCGAGAATATCGTCAAACTAACACCATCTTTGGAGGTCGGCCCAAAACTGACCCAGCGTGGAAGACTTTCCCTTCACACACACACACACACTCACACACACACACACACACATCTATCTATATATATATATTTAGATAGATAGATAGATAGATAGATAGAGAGAGAGAGAGAGAGAGAGAGAGAGAGAGAGAGAGAGAGATTATAACTGACACATATGCACGCCTACTGATTTTTTACATTCACGAATGCACATCTAATGCAAAATGACCATTTGAAAAAAATCTTCAACTCATTGTTTTAAAAATGCATTTAAAAAATGTTGTTCCTTTCTATTTCCATACGATTTTTTTTTGTTTATTATCCATATTTATGAAATATTTCTTCCTAAGTGCGGCGCTTTATGATTCATGAGCCCCAGGACACCTCCTTTGTTACCTGTCTCTCAGTCTCTCATACTATATAGATATATATGCATATGTGTGTGTATGTGTGTGTATGTACTAGCTCACATATATACATAGGTATTTATCAACTTGTCATATGTACATAGATACAAGCTGACTGTATAAACGGTAACAGATATATATATATATATATATATATATATATATATATATATATAAACGGAAAGAGCGGGAGAAAGAGAGAGAGAGCGAGAAAGAAGAGAGAGAGAGAGAGAGAGAGAGAGAAACGAGAGATAATGTCATGATAGATAAATGAAGACAAAGTCAACAACAGAGATAGAATAAGAGGAAGAAAGTGTGTGTGTGCGTATGTGTGTGTGTGTGGACAGTCTACGTATGTGTGTGTGTGTGTATGTATGTGTGTGTGTGAGAGAGAGAGAGAGATTTTCTCTGTGTGTGTGTGAGAGAGAGAGATAGATAGATTTTCTCTGCGTGTGTGTGTGGACACTGTGTGTGTGTGTGTGTGAGAGAGAGAGAGAGAGAGAGAGAGATTTTCTCTGCGTGTGTGTGTGGACACTGTGCGTGTGTGAGAGAGAGATTTTGTGTGTGTGTGGACAGTATGTGTGTGTATGTGTGTGTGTATGTGTGTGTGAGAGAGAGAGAGAGAGAGAGAGAGATTTTCTCTGCGTGTGTGTGTGGACACTGTGCGTGTGTGAGAGAGAGATTTTGTGTGTGTGTGGACAGTATGTGTGTGTATGTGTGTGTGTGTGGAGAGAGAGAGAGAGAGAGAGAGAGAGAGAGAGAGAGAGAGAGAGAGTGAGACAGAGATTGCTTGATTGAGATGCTGATGTGTAGTTCCGTAGGTTGAAGGAAGCTCGTCATTGGATCGCTTTCCATTGCTGCTTCTACTGCCACTGCAAGATGTTTACATGCTGCTGTCGCAATAGTAGTTTTTTTCTCGATGTACGCGCGAAAATCAATCAATATGCTTGACAGATTGGTCACACCCCGTAATGTGACGTCACTGAGCCACTGAAAGGCAACACCCATCTCCACGTCCCAACATCGCCAACGCATCGATATCAGAGAAAAGTGGGTGTTTTCGAAATGTATAAAAGGTATGTTAGCTCTTAGGGCCATTCACTTGCATTCTTCCTATTTTTTTGGAAAGCTGAAAAAGACCCTTTCAACGAACTTAGAAAACACGCACATTGCTTCAGTCTCGGGTCATCCTGCAAACATCAACAATGTTCTCTCAAAATCTGTCTGTCCTTGTTTTCTCAGTGTGTATTCTCCTAACCATGGCTAATACAGTAAGTATTAAATGTTTTCAATTTATTGCATACTCACATTCTTTATATGATATTGTTGTTTTTATATATATATATATACACACAAACTGGTGATGAAAGATTCTCGGTCCGATCAACATGAGAAGGATCTTTTATTAAGTTTAGCTAAGTTTTGCACGCGGTCAAACGTATGAAGCATCCATTGAGAATCGAACTCTAAGCGCCAGACAGTCGAAAAACGTACATGCCATTTCAAATATTCATTTCGCAGTTTAACTCACTTGGCTCATCTTTTCGCGTTTCTTTAAGCCTTTTTCAAAATTCAAAAAAAAACTTTTGGCTAGGACGAGAACTTTTCAGCGGATGTCTCACACGCACACACACACACACACACATATATATATATCTTTTTTTTTAAATTATTCCATAATCTTCCTTTGTTGTTCATTTTCGATTGCGAATTGGTTAAATGAAGCCTACTAAAATCATCGTATATGCCATAACAACTTGTGTATAAGTCAATCTCATGTATAGATCAACTTCTGATTTATGAAAATGAAACTATTGATTTATAAGATTAAGTTTTGAAGACAAGGATTGCTCCTAGTCCTTATTATTATATCTTAACTTTAATTTTACAAATAATTACACAATATCAATTGCTCAAAAAATTAGATCTTCAAAATTCAAATATATATCCCATGCATTTTCCCATTTTTTAGTGGTTATGTCAGGAAAGTGAGTGTCAGTAAGTCTCTTTAACTCTTCAACACCTTCAGCACAGCTGTGGTCAGGACGTTTACACTTTCTCCTCAAATCTTCAATTCCATCGGTCTTAATTATAGTATTTTCGGCAAAGTTTTACGTATCCAATTTAAAATAGGCTCAAACCTAACATATATATCCCAAAGCTTCCTCAAACCTTATTATGAGATTTTAGTATTTTTCCATTTTTTTCACTTTCCTTTCAGAAAGTTGTATTTTATAGTAGATTATTATTTTACTCCTTTGACGTCGTTTCAATGGAGTCTGCGTGATAGCAAGTGTCGTTAGGTCACTTTTACGTATTCTAGCTGCTCTCAACAACGCTGTGATCTAGATGGTCTCAATTCTTCCTCTGTTCTCCATTTGCACAAGTCTCTTTTCCAGGCATTTGGATGCCGTTCCAAGTGTTCCGATTACAATTGGTATCACCGGCACTAAGATGTTCTTCATCTTTTTCAGCTCCTTAGCAAAATTTATGTATTTGTCTATATTTTCGCTTTCTTTTCTTTTTACTGTGGTCTGCTAGAATAGCAATATCCACTAGATGAAAACAACTTCTTCTTCTTCTTCTTCTTCTTCTTCTTCTTCTTCTTCTTCTTCTTCTTCTTCCCTTGATATGTTGTTTGATTCATTGATTTAGTTCTTTCACCTAGAAATTATGCTTTTTCTAAGGAAGTCATTGAACATATTACTTTAAATAAGTTTTTCAAAGTTTTCATTAGTACACTCTACTGGATAAAAATGAATTTCTTAGGGTTATCGTTTCAACAGGGATTGTGTTTAAATGCCACATTCTTACAATTTCTATTTCTATGTCGTTATATTTTGAAATGTAATGGTTAAAGTGACGTACTGTGACATCCTAGTAAACAACTTCGAACTTCAGTCGCGCTATTATCTTTACTTTCGGGGGAATACACTTGGGAAAGGAATGAACGTCCTTATCTCCTCAGCTACGAGTTAAATAGTATCGCTACTGTACTTCTACAAGGAAGACTTTGGCATCAAATAACCAACAAAGGTTAATATGCCATTAAACAAAGAAACCAAACCTATTTTGAAAGGTTAACATATTCTTTTGATGAGAGGTTTTTTACCATAGAAGTGAAAGATAGGATATTTTTTTTGGAATCTTTTAATATTGTATCTAGTCAACTGGCTTGTATAATGTGGTTGGTATGTGTAGTGAAGTTTCAGAGCATTTTTGTAGAGGATATATAATTATTTTAGTCCTTACGAGTTTTTCACATCAGTTTTTACTGATGTCTTTTCACTGAAGTCTGAGCGCTAACAATTCTTTTCAGTTCACCAGGACTCTTCTAAGTATTCGGGGTGATTTCTACAGTATTTTGTTCTGGATAGACTTGATCCTTCTTTTGATTTCTTATTCCTCTAGTCTTTCCAAGCCTTTGCAGACCGTTCCAAGTCCACCGATTACAATTGGTATCACCGTTACCCTTCATGTTCCTGGGCTGCTTTTTTTTTGCTTTCTGGCAAGACACAAGTATTTCTTTCATTTTCACTTGATGATCTGCTGGAACATTAAAATTCACAAAATGACAATTTTTTTTTTTTTGTTAATTAAGATAAGGCCTAGTTTTCCGGTCAGAATTAGGGGATCTGTTTGTATCTCAAACTTACAAAGAATTTTAAGGGTCTCGTGTTCTAGAATAGCTTCTGATTTGTGCAAATAACATTTTTGAGCATGGTCAAATTTTAATGCCTTGTACAAATCCCAGTGGATCAACTTTCATACCTAGGCATTATCATTATTATTATATACTACCTGGAAGATTACTATAATACTCCTTGCAGGTTTTTGCCTACCAGGGTTAGCTGGTTGGCTTTCACTGGAGTATAGATGACAGCAAGTCTCTTCAGGTCTCCAGGACTCTACTGAGTATTCTGGCTGATCTCAACCATGCTGTGATCTTGATAATCTCGATCCTTTTTTTGATTTGCAATTGTTCCAGTCCCTTTTCCAAGCATTTGATGACCATTCCAAGTGCCCCAACTACAATTGATATAACTGTCACTCTCACGTTCCCCATTTTTTTTGTTCTCGGGCAAGATCCAACTATATATATATATATATATATATATATATATATATCTTTTTGCTTTCTTTTAACTCTGTGGTCCACCGGAACAGCAAAATTTTATGTTCTTTTTTCTCGTTAATTAACGCTAGATCTGGTCGTCTGGCCAGGATTAGGTGATCCGTTTGTATCTTGTTTATTTACACTAGGTCTGGTCTTCTAGCCGTGATAAGGTTAACTGTTTGTATTTCAAAATCCCAGAAAATCTTATAGGTCTCATTCTCAAGGAAAGATTCAGTTTTGTGCATATATCATTAGGTATAATTATTTTACTCATTGTGAGTTTTTCACTGATGGTCTTTCATTGGAGTTTGAATAACAGCAAGTCTCCTCAGGTCTCCAGGACTTTTCTCAGTATTCTGGTTTATATTTGCTTTGCTGTATTTTAAATGTTCTATTCTCACCCTCCGATTTCTCACTCTTCTAGCCCCCTTACTAAGCCTTTGGAGATCGTTCCAAGCGCACTAATTAAAGTTGGTATCACCATCACCTTCATGTTACATGTTTTTTTATTTCTCTGGCATGGTCTAAGTACGTTTCTCTCTTTAATTTTGTCTCTGTTGTCCACTAGGACGGCAAAATATGCTATTCACTCGGCCAAGTCTTTTGGCCGGGATTTGGCGATCTGTTTGTATCTCAAAATCCCAGAGAATTTTATGCGTCTCATTCTCCAGGACGGTTTCTGGTTTGTGCAT